>JAESUZ010003747.1:0-469635 GCA_017311185.1 Proteles cristata cristata | reverse complement strand
TGGCAGTCAGCACAGAGCCCGACGCGGGGCTCGAACCCACGAACCATGAGATCATGACCTAAGCGAAAGTCGGACGCTTAACTGACTAAGCCACCCAGGCGCCCCTTAAAACTACTTTAAGACAGAACTTGAGAAAATGCAACCTCTTACCACAGTCTAACCCCTAAGTACGCTATGTTTTGTAGGTATTTTGCAGGTAGGATAGTACAAGTTGAAAGATGAGAACTTTGGAGTCAGAGTTGGTTTCAAATGTATAACTACTAGATTTGGGTTCATAAGTATATTATGTAAAACTTTGTAACCTCTTTGCCTCATTTTCCTCATCCATAAAAACAACATACTGAAATCTACCTCTAAGGGGTTATGGAATTAAGTGAAATCGCATTTGAAAAACATCATTTACAGCTTTTGGCAAATAATTGGTTCTCAGGGCATTTTATCCACGCTGGCCTTCACACCAGCCTTCATCATGGGACTATGCAATGCTGAGAGTGAATCAATTTAGGGCAAGTTAGGATAAAACTATCAGAGCAAAAACCCTTAGATGGATATTAAACTTATCTGTGTCTGGAAAAAGAAGAGAAATATTTGTTAAAGCTTAGTGAGGTAAAACTATCATCTCTGAAAAGTGAGTATTAGGGAAAATATAGGTTGGAGGATTCTTCCCTTCAGTGAGCTAATGGGGGGGGGGGGGGAGGAATAAAAAGGAAACTAGAAACGAGTTCTCAGTTACACATACAAAGCAAAACTAACCCCCTATTTTATGAGAATGGAAGAGACTAGTGATGGTTCTAAAGAGATATGTCTGAGCTAAGCCCAGATTTACTGAATTGAAATCTATAAAGGAGAGGCCTATGAATCTATATACTCAATAAGTATCCCAAGTGATTTTTATGATCAAGCAAGTTTTAGAAGCAGATTTTTAATAGTCATCAAAACGAAATATAATAACAGTTATACACACTGTTTTTAAGGATATCTAATATTTGCTTTTGCATATGTAATTTTTTGAAATAGAATTTTCTACCTTATGGAAAAGTACACACATGTGCTAAAAATAATCCAGCAATTCAAAAGTGAGTAAAGTATAAAGGAAGTCTCCTTTCTAGTCATGTTTCCAATTCTTACCTTTGCTCCTTGACAAGGACATCCTTGTTAGCAAAATGTACACCCAGAAATATTCTATGTCCAGATAAATGTATTTGTGTGTGTGTGTGTGTGTGTGTGTGCCCGTATACCTGACATTAGTAAAGCTGCTTCATTGTACTTTATATGGATCCCTATGAAAGGTCATAGAGTACATTTGATCATTTTCAACCTCTGGTGAGTAGTTTTCATTTTTGTTGAAGTCTTTGAATTTCCAAATGTAATCTTAATTCCATACTTTGAAAAATCAACTGGGCTGCTTTATCTTTTTCAAAAACACACCACATTCATTCACTTTCCTCACTCAGATATTAATTACTGCTTAGTTTGTAATGTGCTAGATTTGGAAAAAGGTGGTCAACACTGGCACAGAGGAGAGAAGAAGGAAGTCAGAACTAAAAGTCAGCAAGCTGGGCTCATTACATACAGTGACTGGTCACAGATCGCACTAGTAGGTGTTTGGAACACTCTGCCCCAAACCTTCTTGGAACTTCTCTAGACATCTTTCTCCTCAAAATTCTGTCTTCCATTTTATTCCTTTTTGGTTCTTGTTAATTAAACATTCATATTTTAAGATTTTAAAATTCTTAGATACCTTCTATCTTTGAGATACAGTTTCCATCTAATGTGAGCTCTTCCAAGTTAACACAGGATTCCAAGCCTTCCATTTTAGTGATATTATTGTTGCTGAATGATGCCCATTTCAAATTTTCCAATTTTTCTAAATTTGTGATTTCAAAAAGATGTTGCCCATCTAAATTTAAAGCAGTTATCTGTAGAATAATTCACATTTTATGTTACTTCTGAATCAGTATTATAAACTCAATGTTACAAAAAGGCTAATGAAATCATTCAAATGTGGTAAGTAACAGCAAAGGAAATCCTTCAGAGGCTCAGGGGCACCTGGGTGGTTCAGTCCATTAAGCGTCTGACTTTTGCTCAGGTCGTAATCTCATGGTTCCTGAGTTCAAGCCCTGCATTGGGGTCTGCACTGCTTGAGATTCACTTTCTCTCTCTCTCTCTCTCTCTCTCTCTCTCTCTCCCCCTGCTCTGACCCTTCCCTGCTCACTCTTTCTTACTCAAAATAAATAAACTTAAAAAAAAAAAAAAAGAATTCCTTCAGGAACTAAAGACATTGTGAAGCTTACAAAAGGGTAAAATTTGACAAGATTATAACCCAAAGAGGGATTTATATGGTTTTATGGACACTGCGCTGTGCCAGATTCCCACTGCAGTGAAAGAGTTGTCCCAGCTGCTGGGAGTGCTGTGGGCAGAAAGATTTCGTCTGTCAGCTTCTTCAGGGACAGCCTCAGCTGCAGAGCTGCCTTGCCCAAGGCCACGCTCCTTTCCAGGTTGGCCCAAATCCAATGATGGAGGGATATAAAGACCTGGCTATCTCAGCAGGACTTGGGACAAATTTAAAGGGCCATTCTAGTTCCAAAACTCGCTGTGGGCTCAGTCAGAGCTGTCACTGGACATACATCACAGCTAAATGTGTCTTTATATTTGGTAATAAAATAATGCCATTGATATCTTCCATTTTCAAGGGTCAGCTTCTCTTAACCCAGTCTCAGTCTTTGGCAAGAGGCATAAGGGTGCTTAGTGCAGCCAAAAGAAGCTGTGGGAGCTCTATAACCCATTCACTTATCCTTGGCTGAACTGTGACCAGTTCAGTCCCCTAGTGTCATGCCAGGATTCTTGATTTCCTTTACCTTGTCACCCAAACTTTTTGCTTGATCTCTCGTTCTGTGCTTTAAAGTTTGCTTATTTTGAATCATTATCCAAATCTACCCTTCGGTCTTGTAGTGTACATTTACCCTAAATCTCCAGTTCTTTGGTGTCCACCATTAAGGCCTAGTCCCCACGACATTATCACTCATGATTTGACCTCCTTGTTTAATTTTAATTTGGCTCTTCCAGTTTTCTGCTCCTTACCTGTCTGTGTGTCCTCTTTAAGATACATGGACCCAAGTTGATTAAAAATCAATTGAAATTAAGCTTTCATATTAGTTAAATAGAATTCATTTTTACCTTCAAGTACCAGCTTCCATTTAGATGTAAATGTGGCTCCACCTTTGGAATCTGTGTCAGAATTTTGGCAGAAGACCATATACTAAGTATTCGTGGTCTCTCCTCTTTCATACTAGAATGCCGTAAGAGTGATAACTAATAAAATAAAAACCACATCATGAATAAGGGAAATGGAATATAGAGATTCATTTATATATAGTTAAAAGTACCTTCTCCTAGATGAGTGGCCCAATGAATAATTTTAAAATATGACATTTTCTTTGCCTTAAAATGCTCTCAATATCTTGATATGTTTCACTCTTTTTGTTTTAGCAGACCATTACAAAGTAATAGTTATAAAACTATGAAAATATTGCTGTAATACAAACACCCATCTAATCCATTCATTAAACAAGTTTCAGAGCTAGAGTATTTTTCCCACCCTGGAAACTCCCTGTGCGCCCCATCCTAATCCTTTTCCTATCCTTCCCCTCCAGAGCCATCACTCACCTCATGTGAATCAATCAATGCTCAGTGATCTCAACTTTTGTATCTACCATTCATTTGCTTTCTTTATAGACCTATGTTTGTGTCTATAAAAAATATACCATTAATCTTATGCTTATTAGAACCTTCTGTAAACTGAATATATAAATGTATTCTTCTATGACTTGCTTTTTTGCTTAACATTGTGTTCATGACATTTCATCTAGGCTGCTGCATGTAGCTGCTGTACAGTATTTCCTTACCAAGATGTTCCCATCAATGAACATTGGGGCTGATTGCAGTTTTTCACATTGCTGTTATGAAGATTCTTGACTCTTGCTGCTTCTGTGCAAGAGTTTCTTTGGAGTATACACACTTGCTGGGGAATAGGGTTAACTCTATAATCACCTCTACTAGATAATGCCAAATTGTTTTCCAAAGTGGTTATACCAGTTGTAACTTTTCAATTTTTTGCTAAAGCTTGATATTGTCAGGCTTTAAAACTTTTGCCAATTGGTGGCTGTAAATCTGTATATCTTGCACTTTTAATGTTCATTTCCTTGAATACTAATGTGATAGAGCATCTTTTCCTGGAACAGATGAATAACTTATAAAGTAGACAAATCCAGTCTTTTATATATATGCTCTTGGTTTCTTGTGTAATAAATTCAAGGTCATAATGATAATCTCTGCTCTTTGCTTCTAAAACATTTTTGATTTTGACTTTGACAATGAAGTCTTAATGCACTTGTCCCAGTGCCTTTTATTGACTAGCCTCCTTGATCTGTAAAGGTAGTTCTGTAATGTACCAAGTTTCCATGTATGTATGTGTATATATTTGGTCTTTATATTCTGTGCTATAGGCCTGTGCCAACTCTACATTGTCTTAAATGATTTTAGTAAGTTTTGATTTCTGGTAGGATAAATCCCCAACTCTTCTTAAAGAGTTAATTACATTTTTGTCAATAAAAAAGTTTCTTCCCTTCATTGTGAATGGATCCAAAATTAAACATTCCATTAAGGAATAAATATTCAAATGTCTCACAAGAAGCACATAGCTAGAGAACGAGAGTAAAGATGTTTAGGATGCAGTTACTTTGGCCAAAGTACAGCATTCTTAATCTGGATAATATGGGCATTCCCTGCCCAAGTTCATTAGTTATGTTTCGTTTTGTTTTTTTCAGCCAGTTAATGTCAATACTAGGTAGGTAATTCACTAAATGCTTTATTAAGGCCTCTAAGCTTACTTTATCCACAGAAAGTTGCTTGTTTTCATGCAGCCTCTAGAAAGGACTCTGGCGAGTGTTCAAGTTGACTAGGAAAAAAAAACAATTGCCCTAGAGGCATTTTTGAGGTAGTATGCAGGGTGAAAAGCCAAACAACAAGTTGGTATTTAAATGAGATACATTTAAACAGGAAAAAAAGTTCAAGTAATATGATTTTTATTAGCATGCTAAAAGAGGATCCAAAATCTTAAAAACAATGCAAGATATGGAAAATATAACTTGTAAATTCTAAACAGCACAAGGGATATTAAACAGTGAAATCCAACCTGCGTAATCTTTGTTCCAGTAATAAATTTCATTGCTGCTATTGCTTCTTCTTCAGAAATGAGGAGTCCATCTAAATGGGTGAGAGTCTTTAATCTGCCAATTACACTCAGCCTTAATGTGGCTGGCTTAGGAAAAATAACAAAAAGTTAATTTTTACAAAATATTACATATGTTACGGCATGGAAAGGAGTGTGCTTCTTCATTCCTTCCCATATAATTCAAAGTTATGCATCTCCCACTCTCTTATATATACTTAAAAATAAGGGTTTCACTTATTCAATAGCTGAAATTAAATTATTTTAAAAAACTAATCTGTTTGAAGCCAGATGACTCTACTCTTATGAAGGAGGGGAAGTCCTATAAGCTGTTGAAAAGTGTGGTGAAAAGTGCTCAGAGAACAACGGCAGTGCCTCCTATTCTTCTAGATCAGGGGTTAGTCAGCTCCTGTGCAAGTCTCTATGGATCTTTAGCCCTTGACATCTAGTTTGGCAATGGGAAGAAAGCTGTACCATGACCAGACACACTCTCTGTCTGCTTTGGCAAAAGAAAACTAACCTTCAATTTTCCTGAGTAAAAAAGAAATACAACAATGTAAACATAGTAATGTGGCCAATTTAACAGAACCAATCATTAGACTCTTTTTAAAATATTGAACCCACTCATATTCATTTTTGAAAAGCAAGGAAAAGATGTTTCTTGGCTTGAGGCTTATTTTCAATACTTGGAGATACTCTTCAATATAATCGTTGAATACTGAAATTTCTTAGCACAAATCTCGGTAATTTTATGACGAGGAAAAATTTCTTTTTATAGCAGAGCGTAAGTCTCTGTAATGCAGGTTCATCAGGGGAAGTAACAAATTTATCCCTCCCTCTCATAGTCTGTTTTCCTCACTGTATTCTATTATTCTTGGTCCCATGCTTCATTGTAACAGGTTCTAGCACTCTGAACGATATAATCCCTCCCACGGTTTGCAAGTAGCAATGGTATCTAACACCCTTAAAGCCACAATATTCTCAAACTATTAGAGCTTATAAAAAAAATCTTTACTTATAGTAACATTTAATTCATTTGATCACTACGCGAAATTCAACTTATGAAATACTTAAAAGAATTCTAGTAAAACAAAGATAGGTTGCCTATTTTTGGCTAATACTGAATAGTAGTGAGAAATGGCTTTGAAATAAAAATGATTCTTTGCTTTTTTATAAATACATCTGCTGCATACCTTTTGCCACGGATTATGTCTAATATCGAGAGTAAGAAGGCTTGTGGTGTGTTTGCATAATATATTTATTTCATCACCAGACTTTTTCAATTGATTCCAACTCAAGTCTAAGTGCTTGAGTTTCATCAGACCTCTAAATCCCTCCAGGGTTATCACATGGTTATGGCTTGCATCCAAATATTCAAGGTTACACTGCAACACATACAAATAGAAGTGGTGCTAAAAAGGGTCACAGTTTCTATTTACAGAGTTCTTGTCTTTATAATTCACTAAATATTTACATGCTTGTTGGTAATTCTTACAGAAAACCTACACAGTAGATATATTGCAATTCTAGTATCAACATATATATTCTTCCAAAGAGCTACAGGTCTTTTATTTGTAGCTCTCAATCCTCACTTCACCCTTGTAACATAGCAAGGCAGTATTTGTTTACCTAGAAAAGAAGGTGAAGAGTAACTGATGGGATAATTTGTCCCTCAAAACAAGGAATTACATTTTTTACTTTCTGGGCTTCTGGTTTATACCATTGAACCCATCGCCTGGTTAAAAAAAGTTCACCTCTAGAGGTAGAAATTTCAGCTCCGGTCCTGATCTCACAGTTTGTGAATTCGAGCCCTGTGTCAGCTCCGCCTTTAGTGTGGAGCCTGCTTGGGATTCTCTCTCTCACTCTCTTTCTGCCTCTCCCTTGCTTGCTCTCTCTTTCTCAAAATGAATAAATAAGCTTTAAAAAAAGAGAAATAGCCACTGAAAAACATTGTTTCAATTAGATGCACACATAGTCTTACACAAAACAGATTGTATTATAGCAAAATTTGTAGACCTTTAACATTCATGCATCATTAAATATTCTTTAAAATGGTTTTCATGATTATATAATATTCCAATAAGTGAATAATTAGGATTATTTTAAACATTTTACTATGAACATTTATGTGGCTTCTAATTGTTGGCAACACTGCAACTAACATCCGTGATCATGGTCCTTTAACTGAGACTTTCATATTTTATCCATTAAAGATTAAAAACAAATTTTAATGTGTATTTAGTTTTGAGAGAGAGAGACAGAGCACAAGCTGGGGAGGAGCAGAGAGAGGGAGACACAGAACAGAAGCAGGTTCCAGGTTCTGAGCTGTCAGCACAGAGCCTGACACCAGGCTCAAGCCCACAAACCGTGAGATCATGACCTGAGCTGAAGTCGGATGCTTAACCTTAAAATTGAGCCACCCAGGTGCCCCAAGAAGAGATTTTTTTAAATGGGATTATTATTTTGGATTTCTATATTGTTAAGATATTTTATCAATACTGGCAAATAATTTTCAAGGACATTTGTACTAATTTTTTCTTCCAACAGTAGAATATGGGAATGTTCATTTTATTAGATATCCACCAATTCATCTGCCTTATTTTAATTTACATTACTTATTGCCAATAAAGTTGAACATCATTCCATATGTTTTGTATTAGCCATTTTTAAATTTTGTTTTTTGTTTCTTGTATTTCCTGTCTTTAGCCATTTATCTATTCAGATATTCATCTAGTTATTTGTAAGAAGTCTTTAAGACTTCAATTTGTTATTTTTATTTGTTGCAAATGAAATTTTCTTTTAAGGTATGTACTAATTCAGACATAGAACAAAGAAGAGATTAAGGACTTTAAGAAGATATTTTGCAACATATTTTTAAAAATAAAAAGTAATATTTTTATAGGTTAAAATAGGTTAAAAATGAGCTTGATTTCTTTATAGGTAATTCAAACAACTATTTGAATTTGGCACAGAATTAGTCACTGATATATAAAGCATAATTCATATTGTTGGAAAAGCACTTACTATAGTGGTTCAGGTTGCAAGAGTTGAATGTACAAATCATTAAGATCTTTAAAAAATCCCTGGAAACCAAATAGTGGTACTGACTTTTTATTCTCCTAAGTGTGTGTAGTAAAACAAACGAACATGCAATCATTTGCTATTGCAATTTCTTGAACAGTATTAAGGACATAACCTTAGAACAGTCTTTTTGGCTTTATAAAAATTTACTACATGGACTGTCTTTTCCCAATTTCATCATAAAAGTGGTAAAACCTTGTCTCAAATTCTAGCACTTACATGCAGACCAGTATTTGGGAACCATACATCATAAAAAGATAACTGTCTTTTTTCCTTGAAGAGGGGGATAGGATCTTCATTTTTGTAATCTCAAGATATAAAACAGACTCTATGAACTCATAGATATTTAGTATTTTCAATTTTGTGGAAGAGTTTTTTGTCTTAATATTTCTGATGCTCCAGTTTAAATCCTTCTTAAATTACAGTACGGCACAGTCAATTTACAAAGATTAAAATCCACAACACCTTCTTTAACTATTCTTAGGGATAATGGTTCACTCTATAAATATAAATTAGCTCTCTCTAGACATCAAGAACACTTTAACAATAAATTTTTCATTGGAAAAGATAATACAGAAGTATTGCTGTATTCTGTATAAAAAATTAGGCACATAATCTAGATTAAGATTGCAAATAGCCATATATATTTGTCTTTCCCTGGCCAACTCTATGGTGGAGCTAGTTTCAGAGAAACAAATTTGTTCTTATTGCTTTTTCTCAGATACTTTTTTCCTGATAGTTCAGGTGAGCGAATGACAAACATGCAGCTTATGACTTTTTAATTTATCTTGTATGGATGTCTTGTTTAGACTTCTAAAAATGCTATAAAAACCATATAGTGCATATATTTTTGATCATTAACGAAGCCCGAGTCTTCCATTATATAAACGGTGTTAGGTTCGGTATTTTGATTTACAAGCAAGGCCAGGATGATGAACATTTAGGAACAATACGTTTACTTTCTGCAACCTAGTAGAAGCAGCTTGTAGCATGCAAGGCAGGTATGGAAAATCTCCATGTTAGAGACATGCTTAAGGGAAATAATAGTAAAAATGAGATGTCTCAAAGGCAAATTAAAAAAACATACAAGACAATAAGAATGAAGGTGAGGGGCGCCTGGGTGGCTTAGTCAGTAGAGCATCTGACTTCGCTCAGGTCATGAGCTTACAGTTCGTGAGTTCGAGCCCCGTGTTGGGCTCTGTGCTAACAGCTTAGAGCCTGGAGCCTGCTTTGGATTCTATGTCTCCCTATCTCTGCCCCTCCCCCACGTATGTTCCGCCTCTCTCAAGAATAAATAAACATTAAAGATATTAAAATAAGAATGAAGGTGAGTGATTAAATTATATCAGAACCTTTTGTAACGCCAAGATAAACATAAATCATATTAAACACACATATAAAACTCATCACTGGAGAATAAAGAGGTGGAGGCAGCATAAGTTTTCAATCTCTGAATCCCCACATATAAAACAGAATAAATGGATAAAACCCAAATTCCATGGACAACATTTATAATATAGTATAATATTCCAACTAATAAATGAAAAAGAAATGATAGAATAAGAATATTGCCATTTTGTCATCACTGATGAATTAATGGATATAGGCATTAATAATGACTACCAGCATTGAGTCAACCAGACATTATTCGATTCCTACAGTCTTGCCAGAGGAATAGAACTTGAGTCAAATCCAATCTCTGGATGTAGTTGCCAATTTGCAGAAAATATGAAGGGTGGAGGGCATGTAGGATTGTATCATAAGAAAATCAGCAGGGTCCAAACTGTGGGACACTCTTAGGATTGGAAGGTCAAGTATCTCTACAGATAAACTATGGGGAATGGAAGAGGAAAGAAGGAATTATACGAGAAACTATAAATTAAAAAAGACTTCAGCAATTTTTAGAGTGGCAAAAACAATTGTACTAGGTTTGGGATGCACATTTGGGTGATGGAACTATGGGGGGAATGCAGGGAGAGGATTACTGGAAAGGTCAGATAATGATTTCTTAAGAGATAGGGCATATATAGAAGGGACTTATGTTGTAGGTTCCAAAGTTCTATTCCTTGACCTGGGCACTAGTTACAAGCACATTCACCTTGTAATAATTTTACTAAGCCACATGCTTGAAGTATGTAGTTTTCTGTTTCTGGGTGGGTTTTTTTTGTTTATTTATTATTACTTATTTTGAGAGAGAAAGCCAAAGAGAGAGCAGGCATGTGGGGGGGAGGCGGAGGGATAGGGAGAAAGACAGAATCCCTAGCAGGCTCCACACTGTCAGCATGGAGCCTGATGCAGGGCTTGAACTCATAAACCGTGAGATCATGACCTGAGCCGAAATTAAGTGTCGGATGCTTAACCAACCGAGCTACCCATGTGCCCTTGTATCTGTTTTATTTTATATTAAAAAGGTGAAAAAAAAATGCACAGATTATCTCCTCTCTCTGATCACCCCCCTACCATTCCTGTAGTCATTTTTCAACACACAGTTATATATCAGACACTGGCTATTTGAGAGCTCTCTCTCTCTCTTTCTCTCTCTCTCTCTCTCTTTGCTAATCTTAAAATTTGAAAATACCACTTAGGCATATCTATTCAGTTCTCTTATCTATAAAATGGCCACCATAGTATTAACCTAATAAGTAGGCTGTGAAACTATGATGTTGAAAGATAATTTTCTATCTAAGAAACTATATTGCAAAATACATGCTGGGCAGCTAGCTAAGAACTCACTATCTAAGTGCCTTGCATGACTTAAAAGTTTACTCATCAAATTTTGTGCCTGAGCAAAATTATTATGGCTGTTATGACCTCTGGAACTATTGGCAAATCATCAGAAAAAAAGTTAATAAAAAATGCCAACAATTTACATCTTGGGACCTCTATTAAACTACCTTCTTTTTTTAATGTTTATTTTTGAGAGAGAGATAGACAGGGAAACACAGAATCCGGAGCAGACTCCAGGCTCCGAGCTGTCAGCACAGAGCCTGATGTGGGGCTCGACCTTACAAACCCTGAAATCATGACCTGAGCGGAAGTCAGGCGTTTAACTGACTGAGCCACGCAGGCGCCCCTAACTGTCTTCTTTAATTAGCTGTATATCGAATCCAGACTATCAGGGGTTCTATAAAAAGGACCTCGGGTTACCAAAGGAAACAAGACAGGGGGTTTAGTACTAAAACTTAAGGTCAGTTAGCAAAGTCAGATTTCCTACCAGAGCGGGAGAAGCAGCAATGCAAGGGCTTTGATATGGTTGAAAGCAGGTAGGGAATGAAGAAGAGCTGAGGAGGAGGAGGATGTATTCTGAAAAGGTATGTCAGTGACCTGGGATCCAGGGAATCAGGGGATACTGGGTTGGAATTCTAGAGCCACATAGGTGATTATTTTTGTTATATGATATATAACAAAGAAAACAAAAGCCAGACAAAATGCTTAACTATGTGTACATGTGCATCACTGTATTTGTCCTATGATCTGTGAAAGAGTGAACACAAGCTCAAGAAGATCCACGGAGATGACATTCAGGTAGAAAGAATAAAGCAGAAGGAAAGAGAAATAACAAAATGAAAAATGAACAAATGGGAAGAATTGACAGCCTTCGATATGAAGTAGTAAACTACAAAATGAAGAAATAAGGACTCAGGAGCAGAAAAATAAGAATGAGAAAACACTGGAAATGACAATTTCCAAAAGACATTTTAAAAACAAGTCTGAGGTAGTTTTAATAAATTCATTTGGTTTGCAAATGGGATCTGAATCTAAGACCTATTTTAGACACGGCAACATATCATTATGTATGTTTGTTTATACTTTGAGCTGTATAATCCTGAATATGGTATATTTGAGGTCATAATTACAAAATAATTTATTAAATTAATAATTTTATTTTACTTAAGTAATTTCAAAAGGGCAGTTCTTACCAAGTGATATACATCATCTAAACAGGTAAATTCATTAAAGCTGATAGTAAGTTTTCGAAGTTCTGTTAACTTGGAGAGATCTCTCAATTTACTCAAGCTGTTTCCATGTAGATTCAGACTCTGAAATAAAATGAAATGTACAATAAAAAAATAAGGCAGATTACATTCTATATCATAGTTATTTAAATAACATTGAGAGAGAGCCAATAAGAAATATATCTAATGTATGATTTTAAAAGATATACTTTATAATAGCATCACTAGGCCCTGTTATTGATTAATTTGATTTTCCACTTGAGTCTAAAAATTCTTTTTTTTGGGGGGGGGAAGAGAGCAAGAGCGTATGTGCGCACGAGTTGGGGGAGGGGCAGAGAGAGAGAGAATCTTAAGCAGGCTCTGTGCCCAGCCTGGAGCCCAACTTTGGGCTCAGTCTCACGACCGTGAAATCATGACCTGAGCTGAAATCAAGAATCAGGCACTTAACTGACTTAAAAATTCTTTCTAAAAAATAGCTAAACACAGTGTTAAGATATTTATTAAGGCACTTTATTTCTTAGGCTAGCCAGTGAATAATATAGGCCCTAAAGATTTTGGGTATTGGCTTGGATACCTCACAAGAGAGAAGATGACAAGAAAATACATTGGTTGGAAAAAACTGTATGAAGGCACAGGACTAAGGAAGAAAGGCTGAGGATGCTAACATAGGAGGATACTCAAAAGGCGGAGGCTGGAAAGGGTTTCCATATCAGAGTTTGGCCTAGACTTTCCCTGTCCATTTGATCCTGGGCTAAACAAAAATGAGTGTTATTACAGGGTTTTTTTTTTATATTTAGGGGATACCCTGATGTCTACATATTTTTCTGTCTTTACCCTACACCACTGTGAATGGTATCAAGTGAAGATTGTATCTTCATATGTTTTAATTATAAACATATTATGGCATAAGAAAAATGTTTTAATGTAATTTAATATAAAAATGTTTTAATATAATTAAAATGTTTTAATATTCACAAATCAGTATTATGATAAAATCAACATCTACTTCCCAACTCTCTTTACTTACCACCACCATTTTATACCCTATTATACTGTGGATATAACCAAATTCTTGGCAGGGAGAAACATCAATGTCAAATAGTTGTCAAAACTTAGTTAAAATTGTTAAGAAGGGTCAATTTATGCAGAGTAGCTTATTCTAGAGGTCACATTTCTGTATCACCCATGATACATTCTACAGATACATTACACTAACATGTGCAGACTGAATTCATTATTTTCCATATGCATCTGCTTGGTAGTCTATTTTTTCAATCCTGATTAAGAGTTTCACTATCTATCAAACAGTAATTGTTAACCACCCCTTTTTCCTCTTTTCCATATACATTTGATTCTAGAAATTTTCTTAAACCAACCATCCCATCACTATTTAAAAAAATTTTTTTTAATGTTTTATTTATTTCTGAGAGAGAGAGAGAGAGACAATGTGAGCAGGGGAGAGTCAGAGAGAGAGGAAGACACAGAATCTGAAACAGGCTCCAGGCTCTGAGCTGGCTGTCACCACAGAGCCCGACGCGGGGCTCGAACCCACGAGCCATGAGATCATGACCTGAGCCGAAGTTGGACGCTTAGACTGAGCCACCCAGGTGCCCCAACTATTCCATCACTATTACAAGTACTTTGGTTCACACTATTATTTGTCTTTTGGACTACTACAATAGTATCCACTGGATATCCATACCATCAGCCTGACTTTAGTTATTTAAGTCTAACCACAAGTTGCCAAAGTTAGGGTCATTAAAAACACAGGGCCTGTTCCTTAAAGAAAATCTGACATTTTACAATTTGCCTTTGAAAATCCATCCTATTGTGGCTATAGCTACAGCCTTGTGTATCTTTCTTGTATTCCAACCCACAACTTTACCTTCCACTATTACACACCTTATGTTCATAGTCACCTTATGTTCCCTAATAACACTAGGATCTGTCAAAATCATGTGCTTCTAGATAGAGTTTTTCCTCTGCCTGGAAGACATAAACAGCTGAATTTCTCATATCTTTCAAAAATCCACACAAAATTTATCTCTTTCTGTGGAACTCTCCCAGCAACTCCAAGCTGCCTATATTTGTGTACATATCTGTCTCCTCCACTAAAATGATGTCCTTGAGATAGGGAAAATAATTAATTCATTTTGAACCCCTAATACTTACCTCATTGCCTAAAACATAGCAAATGCTCAGTAAATGATAGATGAATAAATCGATGCAAAAGCCAGACATACAACTAACAACTCTATTTTTTATTCAGGTATAATGAACATATAGTATTATATTAGTTTCAGGTATATAAGACAGTGATTCACCAATTCCTTACATAGCTCAGTGCT
Organism: Proteles cristata cristata; assembly: GCA_017311185.1. Taxonomy (NCBI): domain Eukaryota; kingdom Metazoa; phylum Chordata; class Mammalia; order Carnivora; family Hyaenidae; genus Proteles; species Proteles cristata. Next base: position 455,020 of record JAESUZ010003747.1, on the reverse strand, counting down.
CATCACAATAAGTGTACTCTTAATCCCCTTCATCTATTTCACTCATTCCCTCCCATCCCCCACCTTTATTTCTTTTTTTCTTCTTAAATAGTTTATTGTCAGGTTGGTTTATATATAACACCCAGTGCTCATCCCTCCTCCATGCCTATCAACCCCTCCCCACCTTCATTTCTAAATATTTTATTTATTTTTAGATGTCCTAAAAAACTCAGTCTAGAGGGGAAAACTGAAAAGAAAATAAGAAGTGTATGTGTACCCTTGGTTTCTCTTATAGTAATGACACAAAAGAAGGGGAATAAAGGGCATGATGTCTAAACATTCTTATTGTAGTATCCATTATTCTTACTAGAAGCCCTAGAAGGTTTTTCTGGCTTTTAAGCAGTATATGAAAATTTAGGATGAGAAATTTCTTCCATTCTTATGTTATGGGTGTTGATCAAATTAAGGCAGTCGGGTGGAGGTCATGAGCAAGCCAGGTATTCTGAAGTTTTATTCTCCTCCTCACTGTTTTTTATCTTACAAACCAAAGATAATAAAAAAGATCTACCTTTTTTTAAACTATTGTTTTTCTAACTTTTGTTTAATCCCTTTAAATCTATAGAAATGTATGTTGTGGAAGCTCAATGCAGTCAAACTCATGCATTTAAACTTTTCATTACTTAAGCCTTATTATCAAAAATTTATTATAAATAAATAAAATTTATTATGAACTCTTTACCTTATAAGGCAGAAACAATAATTTCTCCATACTGTCAACTCAAATAATGCTCCTAAAATACTGCACCTTTATGATACAGATGGTGATACTGCCATCATATTATGAAGCTTTCCTTCCTCCCTAATAATAATGGGTTAAAGTCAAACTTAATCTTCTAGATTTAAAGATTTGGTGGATGGTGATGACATAGTTGGACCAAAGCAACCCCTTGAAATAAGATGTTTTCTAAATATTTTCTGAAGCAGACTCAAAACTATTGACTACACTTACTATTTTCAAAAGTATTTTTGGGGCCCCTGGGTGGCTCAGTCAATTAAACATCTGACTCTTGATTTCAGCTTAGATTATAATCTCATGGTTCATGGGATTGATCCCCACATTAGACTCTGCACTGACATTGCTGAGACTGCTTGGAAATCTCTCTCTTCCCGTCTCTCTGCCCCTCCACTGCTCATGCTCGCTTGCTCACTCGCTCTCTCTCTCTCTCTCAACATAAATAGGAGTGCCAGGGTGGCTCAGTCAGTTAGGCGTCTTACTTCAGCTCAGGTCATGATCTCACAGTTCATAGGTTCAAGCCCTATGTTGGGCCCTGTGCTGACAGTTGGAGCCTGCTTTGTATTTGTGTCTACCTGTCTCTCTGTCCCTCCCCTGCTAGTGTTCAGTCTCTCTTTGTCTCTCAAAAATAAATAAACGTTTAGATAAAAAATTAAAATAAAATAAACATTAAATTTTTAAAACATTTTTTCATTGTTTTTGTTTTATAAATCACTTGAAAAAATTTATGAATGTTTATCTGTATCTCAGCTTTCAGGGCACACATAGAAAGATGGTTTCATGTGAGAATAACTTGTCTTCTCAAGTATTCTTATCAGTGTATCAAGCAAATATTAATTTGCTTGCTACTTCTGCAGTTCAAGCAAACCCACTTTGTAAGAACCATTTGCTATTTGTAAAGATATTGTTTTTATTTTATTTTATTTTTTTAAAGTTTATTTATTTTGAGATAGAGAAGGACAACCAGCAGGGAAGGGGCAGAGACAGTGGGGGACAGAGGATCCGAAACGGCATCTATCCTTTCCTCAAGACACCATTATTTTCAGCTTTTAGAAAATTATCACAATATGCTTATTCTGTTAGCACAAGAAATTCTAGGAACAGCTGTCAGAAAATTGTAGAATATATACTACTCTATGATTTAAAAGGTACCCCTTGGATTTGGCCCTCTTGTAAAATGCACACTGCACCATCATATATTGTTGTCCTGGTACTGGGGATATACATATCGAAGAATGATCATAGCCTCAGCCACTGTGGAATTTACAGTCTAGGAAGGATACAGAGGATAGAACAAAGGAATCTGATGCAGACTGAGAGGTAAGAGAAAACTTTGCTTCTGTATAGATCCAAAAGGTGTGTGAGAATTAACTAAGAGAAAGTGCTCAGGGGAGAACATTCCATGCAGAGGACTAGCAAGTGCAGAGGATCTGTATTGGATACAAGCAGAATCCATTTAAGAAATAGAAAGGAGGCTGAGCATGTAGAACCAAAGAGAGGGTAATATTAAAAGAGTCTGGAAAAGTAGGCCAGGGGCCAGGCCATTCAAAATCTTATAGGCCATATTAAGGACTTTGGTTTTACTTTTAAAACAATGGAAAATCATTTGAAAATTTCAAGTAAGAGTGGTAAGGGGTGACAAAGATATCATGATCAAATCTGCATCTTGAAAAGATTACTCTAGCTTCAACAGGGAGAATGGATTGGGGGCTCAAAGTGGCAGGACAATACCTCTTTTGTAAAAGCTCTAGATGGCACTCCCTAACCCCCACATTGAGTTATATTCAGTTATGAATGGCACCGAAAGAACACATTAATGTAATGTAATGTGTGTTGCAATGGTAGAATATTATAAGGCTATGGCAGTAGTCTAGGTCAGAGATAATGGTAGTTTGTATAGAATGGTAGCAGATTTGAAATGGACAGATCTGAAAGTCAGGATACAGAGGTAGACTTCATATATCAATAGAGTTGCCTCAATGTAAAGTAAGTTGCTTCAGCATAGATCAATGGAACAGAATAGAAAACCTAGAAATGGACGCACGACTATATGGTCAACTAATCTTCAACAAAGCAGGAAAGAATATCCAGTGGGAAACAGTCTCCTCAAAAAATAGTGTTGGGAAAACTGGACAGCAACATACAAAAAAATGAAACTGGACCACTTTCTTATACCATACACAAAAATAAATTTAAAATGGATGAAAGACCTCAATGTGAGACAGGAAACCATCAAAACCCAAGAGGAGAACACAAGTATCAGCCTCTTTGACATTGGCTATAGCAACTTTTTACTAGGCATGTCTCCAGAGGCAAGAAAACAAAAGCAAAAATGAACATTGAGGCTTCATCAAGATAAAAATCTTTTGCATAGTAAAGGAAGTAATCAACAGAACAAAAAAGGCAGCCTTCAGAATGGGAGAATATATTTGCAAACGATATATTTGATAAAGGATAAGTATCCAAAATCTATAAAGAACTTGTAAAGCTCAACACCCAAAAAACCAAATAATTCAGTTAAGAAATGGGCAGAAGACATGAAAAGAGATTTTTCTAAAGAAGACATCCAGATGACTAACACACATGAAAAGATGTTCAGCATCGATCATCATCATGGAAATACAAATCCAAAGTACAATGAGTATCATCACTTGTAAGAATGGCTAAAATTAACAACTCAGGAAACAACAGATGTTGGTGAGGATGTGGACAAAGGGGAACCTTCTTACACTGTTGGTGAGAATGAAAACTGGTGCAGCCACTGTGGAAAACAGTATGAAGTCTCCTCAGAAAGATAAAAATAGAACTACCCTACAACCCAGCAGTTGCACTAGTAGGTATAAAGGATATAAAAATATTGATTTGAAGGGACATAAACACGTTGATGTTTATAGCAGCACTATTAACAATAGCCAAATTATGGAAAGAGCCAAAATGTTTGATGAATGGATAACGAAGAGGTGGTATATATGTGTATATATACATATATATATAGTTACATATATAATGGAATATTATAAAAAAGAATGATATCATTTGCAATGATGTGTTTGGAACTAGAGTATTATGTTAAGCAAAATAAGTCAGAGAAAGACAAATGACATATGATTTCACTCATATGTGGAACTTAACAAAACAGATGAACATACAGGGAAAAAGAGGCAGAGAGAGAGAGAAAGAGAGAGTGTGAAGAAAACCATAAAACAGACTCTTAACTTTAGAGAACAAACTGAGGATTGCTGGAAGGGAGGTGAGTGGGGAGATGGGCTAAAGAGATGATGGGTATTAAGGAAGGCACTTGTTATGATGAGTATTGGGTGTTACATGTAAGCCATGAATCACTGAATTCTATTCCTGAAACTAATGTTACACCATATGTTAACTAACTACAATTTAAATAAAAACTTGAAACTAACTAAATAATAAATAAATAAACAAATAAATAAGTAAAGGATGTCACTTCAATAGTAAATCCAATTGTTGATTAATTTTGTAAAGATAAATCTCTGATATTCTATGTTGACTAATCCTAGGAACTTATTTGAAACTTGATTATCTTCATCATTTAGAGAAAGCTTATTATTGTTTGTATTATTCAGTAACAAAATCCCTTGTAAACTAGAAGGGTACCCTCTAGGCTTATACTGTCCTGTATGGTAGCTACTAGCAAAATGTGGCTATTGAGCACTAATGTGGCTGGTCTGAATTGAAATGTTATGCAAGTGCCGTCATCTGCAAATATACTCCAAGTTTCAAAGACTTAGTATGAAACTGGTTAATGACTCTTCATACTGATTGCATACTGAAATGATAATATTATATACGTATATATTGGATTTGTTAAAATTAATCTTACTTTTAATTTAAAAAATTTTCCTAATATGGCTAATAGAAAATTTTCAATTACATATATGGTTTACATTATATTACTACCAGACAACACTGATCTGATCTAGTACACAAAGAAGGAAAGGTCGAAGTACTTTTAACTTAGATGGCATGATGGCTGGCATCACCAGAGACGTGCTTTAGTATCTTTAAACTTCTTATGATAGATTATGATTCCAAATTCAAGGTTTCTGTCCCCCAATTTTATTCCTTATAATACTTACCACAATATGACTGTAAATGTTAGTGTTGGCAAGAGAAAGTATCATTTTATCATCCAAACTAATAAGTTTTGGTCTGGGCTTGATCCTGGGATCCATTTTAATAACTTCATCATCAAATTTCAAATCCTGGGACAGTAATGATCCTTCTGAAATTTTTTTGCTTTCTTCTAGAATAACATTGTTGAATGAAGAAAATAGAGAGTGAGCCTTGACCTAAAAAATTTATTAAAAATATTGAAAATTTGGTTGCTATTATATAGCACTTTGAACAAGAACTAGGCTATGTAGAAAAGCCTACTTAATTTTTTTCAGTTATATAGTATTATCTATCATGATTAGAATCACATTAGGAAATCAATGACTGTAGATTAAAATTGTAGGCTAAGAATTAATGTGTTCATCCCCTTCCACTGAAAAGTCCTTGAAAACTGGCAAAAGGTAATTTTTAAATATTTTTTCGGGGCACCTGGGTGGCTCAGTTGGTTGAGCATCTGACTTCAGCTCAGGTCATGATCTCGCAGTCTGTGGGTTCAAGATCCACATCGAGCTCTGTGCTGACAGCTCAGAGCCTAGAGCTTGCTTCAGATCCTGTGTCTCCCTCTTTCTCTGCCCCTTCCCTGCTCATGCTCTGTCTCTCTCTGTCTCTCAAAATAAATAAATGTTAAAGACTAAGAATTGTGAGACATAAATCAGAGGGGACCAAACTGACAGATAAATGTGAGCAGAAATGTAACCTGTAGCCAAAACATATGTGAGAGACAAACCACTTGAAGAACAGATCCAGAGAAATTTGATGTTCAGAGTGAACAAGTAAAATAGCCGTAGGATGCTCTAGGTAATTAGCAGGTGATTAAGTAATTACGGTAAGGAACTGTGGATGAATTAGCATGAAAAACATAAACTGAAATGGCTCTAGAAAAAATCATCCATAAGAGAATTGTTTAAAATTTGGGGGAATAAAGCATCTATAATAGAACAGGCTGCTGTAGAAAAGAATAGGGTGGGGCACCTGGTGGCTCTATTGGTTAAGTCTGACTCTTGATTTCAGCTCGGGTCATGATCTCATGGTTTGTGAGTTTGAGCCCCAGCTCTGTGCTAACAGTGTGGAGCCTGCTTGGGATTCTGTCTCTCTCTCTCTCTGCCCCTCCACCATTTGTGCTGTGTGTGTGTGTGTATGTGTGTGTGTGTGTGTGTGTGTGTGTGTTTGTGTCTGTCTGTCTCAAAATAAATAAATAAACTAAAAAAGAGAAAGGAATAGGATAACACTTTAGAGTAAAAATAAAAATAATTAGTGAAATAAAATATTCACTAAATGCTCTGAGAAACCAAATGGATATGGCAGCAGATCAAATTAGCAATGTGAGGTTAATATTGAGGAAATCTCTTAGAATAATAGAATTTTTTTTTTAAATTTTTTAATGTTTTATTTATTTCTAGGAGACAGAGAGACAGCGTGAGCAGGGGAGGGTCAGAGAGAGAGGGAGACACAGAATCCGAAACAGGCTTCAGGCTCTGAGCTGGCAGTCAGCACAGAGCCCGACGTGGGGCTCAAACCCACGAACCACGTGATCATGACCTAAGCGAAAGTCGGATGCTTAACCGACTAAGCCCCCAGGCGCCCCAGAATAATAGAATTTTTAAATGGAGATGTAAAATATGAGAGAAAAAAATTAAAAGTCATGGAGGATCAACTCAAAATGTCCAATATTTAAGTAATCAAGGTTCCAGAGGGCTGAACAGAGAATGGAAGAGAAAAGATAATGGAGGAATTAAGAGAAGAAAATTTCCCAGAAGTGAAGAAGGAACTGAATCTTCAGGTCAAAAGTGCTAATGAAGTGGCAGGCAGATGGATGATGCAGCTAAGGTCTTTGCTGACATCAGTCACTGAACAGTCACAATAGCCAGGACTGCCCACCTCTTGACTTCTTGTTATTTGAGTTTTATGTTTACTATTTGTCTGGGTCTTTGCTGAAAGCATACTTGGCTGAAACAGTCTCATTCATAATAACAATATAAAAATATAAGTGCCCAGAATTATACTTAAAACCTGCATAAAGAAAATTGTAAGAGAGGACTTGAGTAAATAGAATAACTTATCATGTTCCTAGACGAGAGGCCCAATACTGCCCAAAAGTTTACCCCAAATTAAGTTTTAAATTCAATACAATCTCAATCAAATCCTAAATAGAATTTTAAAATAGAACTTAATGGGGTCCCTGGGTGGCTCAGTCAGTTGAGTGTCCAACTTTGGCTCAGGTCATGATCTCACAGTTCGTGGGTTCAGGTCCCACGTTGGGCCCTGTGCTGACAACTCAGAGCCTGGAACTTGCTTAGGATTCTCTCTCTCTCTCTCTCTCTCTCTCTCTCTGTCTCTCAATCTCTGCCCTTTCCCTGCTCTGCTCTATCTCTGTCTCAAAAATAAATAAACATTAAAATAGAACTTAACAAGCTGACTCTTAATTTTATTTGGAAAAGAAAGCTTTCAAGAATAGCCAAAAAAATTTTTTTAAAGATGACTGGGGTCAGGGAAAGGGAATTTGTCCTGCTGCATATCAAAGTATATCATAAAGGTTGTAATAACCCAAAGTGTGGTAGGGGTCCAGGGTTAGACAAAGAGATCAATAGAATAGAATAAAAGAATCTATAAATAAACCCCTTATATATGACAATAATTTTAACAATAAAGATGGCACTTCCAAAGAGAGCAAAAAAGATGATGCTTGGTCAAGTAGCTATCTATTTTTAAGGAAAAATTATTTGATCTCTCCCTCCCTCACATCGCATAAAATAATTTCCAGACATACCTAAAAAAACTTAAAGTTGTAGAACCACCTATATATAAATATTGGAAAAAAATAAAGGATAAAATTTATGTAAGCCTTCTGTAATGAAACTTAAAACCCAGAATTCATATCAGGAAATCTGGAGAGATCTGACCTCTTAAAAATTAACCAGGAAATTACAAATTAAAGTGACAAGGTTTTTGCTACAAATAGATTTAGAAGACAACTGACATAAAATATTTGCAACATATATATAAGATAAAGGATTAATATCCAGAATGTATGTAAGCACTTTTCCAATAAATATAAAAAAAAAGAATCCAATAGAAAATAGTCAAAGGAGGGGCGCCTGGGTGGCCCAGTCGGTTAAGCGTCCGACTTCAGCTCAGGTCATGATCTCATGGTTGGTGAGTTCAAGCCCCACTTTGTGATCTTTGCTAACAGCTCAGAGCCTGGAACCTGCTTCAGATTCTGTGTCTCCCTCTTTCTCTGCCCCTCCCCTGCTCATCCTCTGGTTTTCTCTCTCTCTCAAAAATAAACATTAAAAACATTTAAAAAACTGAAAACAGTCAACGGATATAACAAGGGATTTATAAAATTACTATGAAAGAATCAAATATCCTTTTTTTTGCCCAGAGTGGGAAAGTAAAAGATTGATAACATTTTGTCTTGGTAAGCATGCAAAGAAACAAGCACTGTCACATACTGTTGGAAATTTGTAAAATAGCCAAGACTTTGTGGAGAGTACTGGCAAAATGTATCAAAATTTAAAATGTATATACCCTTTGACTCTCCAATTCTACCAATCTATTCTGTAGAGAAATTTCCATATTTGTATAAAGATGTATCTATAACGATGTTCATTGAAATACTTTTAAAATAATAACAAAACGGGAAACAACCTATATGTTTCATGAACAAGAGAATAGTCAAAGAAATTAGATATTACTGGATAGAATGCAGCCACCAAAAGAATATAGACCTATAGGTACGAAGTGGAAATATGTCCAAAACATGTTATTAAAGGCAAAAAAGAAATAAAAAATACTTAGATCTTGATTCTACTATATAAAATGTTACATGCTGTTAAATATGTAAATGTGTAGAAAAAAGAATGAAAGCAAACCCACAATATTTAATAGTGGATTTCTTCATGAAAGGGAGTGGTGCTGCAGGTGAGGTGAAATAAAATGTTCATATTTATTATATATCTTTCAATATAGTTTGAATCTTTTTCAGTGAGACTGTAGCCATATATTACTCATATAACATATTTGCCTATAAAAATATTTAGGTATCATAATGACTTCTTTTGAAAATGAAGCCCTTCACAGAATAACCACTATATGTATGTTTATGTATAAATATACAATATAAACTTGACAATACATTATTAGACTTCTGTTAATTATTGTTTCTGTTCTCTTCTCATTTAAGGAATTTCAATTTTAAAAATACATCCATACCATTGTAATATACTCAAATTCAACGACATATTCTGGCAAAACAAGATCATGATCAAAGACAAACCACTTGTACTGCCGAATGCTGCAATCACAGTTCCTCTGTCCCATGACAGAATCTAGAGTAAAATCAATAACAAAACAAGAAAAAAACACTCTTCAAAATGAAACATAATATATATTTTTCATTATTACACAGATTGATAAACAATACATTCAGTAAGTTTTAATCATTATGTTACTGAGATTTTTTTCTATTTTCCACCCCTCCTATATAGTTTCTTAATTCTTTTTATTTTTTCTGCAGGTTTTTTTTTAACCTTTAATTTTTAAGTTTTTAAAGTTGGAAATATAGTTTACACATAACATTGTATTTGCTTTAGGAGTACAACATAAGTTGATACATGTATATATTGAAAAATAATTATCACAATAATTATAGTTAACATCCATCACCAAGATAGTTACAATTTTTTTCTTGTGATGAGAACTTTTAAGATTTACTCTCTTGGCAACTTTCAAATATGCAGTACAGTATTGCTAACTACAGTCATGCTGTACATTATAATCCCTAAGACTTTTTAAAATCTCAAAACTGGAAGTTTTTAACTTTTGACCACCCTCACCCATTTTGCCTACTAGTTTATTTATTTGAATATTTAGTATGGTTTAGGAAGGTGTGTATGAATGCCACATAGACAGGTGGACTGTGATGATTGATTTTATGTGTTTACTTGTCCAGACTATGGTGTCTAGTTGTTTGGTGAAACAGCAGTCTAGACCTTGCTACTAAAGTAATTTTAGATGTAATTAAAATTTAAATTAGTAGACTTTGAATAAAGTGACCAGTTTCTTATTTCTAGAAATTACTAGTCACCCTTTCAATACATAGACTAGTAGGGTTTCATTTTATCCATCATATCCTTTTCATACTTTGTCTTTTTCCTATTCAATGTGTGGCCATATACTTTTGACAAATGTATTACTCAAAAACCTTTGTTGTTAAAAGTGAGTGGGTTTTGGGATGCCTGGGTGGCTCAGTTGGTTAAGTCTCCGACTCTTGGTTTTGGCTCAGATCATGATCCAAGGGTGACCATGACCATGACCCTTGGATCATGATCTGAGCCCCACATTAGGCTCCACATTGAGTGTGGAGCTTGCTTAAGATTCTCTCTCCCCCTTTCTCTCTCTTCCCCTTTCCTGCTCATGCTTGCTCTCTCTCTCAAAAAAAAGGATGGGTTTATCTCTTGAAATACATATAAATACATGAAATACATAGAATATACATGCAATAGATATTATATATGAAATACATGTGATATATGTATCATATCATATATGTGTATATAATATTCATATAACATATAAAATACATATATAGTATATGTATAAAATGCATGAAATTTCATATAAAAATATGCATGGGTGTGTAAATATAAAATAAAAGTTTACAAGGGTGACCTTGGTGGCTCAGTCGGTTAAGCACCCAACTTTCAACTTCAGCTTAGGTCAAGATCCCAGGGTCCAGCCCCATATCAGGCTCCAGGGTAAGCATGGAACCTGCTTAAGATTCTCTCTGTTCCCCTCCCTCTGCCCCTCTCCTCCACTCATGTTCTCCCTCTCAAAGAAAAAAGTTCACAAAATTAAAAATCTACACACATACATAATGTCATTGAAGCAGGGAACATAAAAATAGAAGTTCATTAGTAGATTTTTTACAAGCTTTGTTAGGTAGAGTTTAAGCTCTCTACATCTATTCAGGAAAATTAGAGCACATTTCTCTTTTTATGGCAGACATACTTAGTAAATACTTTCGAGGAATGAACACTGAATTAACCATTGGATAGTTAGCTTGATTGATGGAGTCCTGTTCATGAGCCTGAACACTCTGGCCAAGGAAAACCTTTGTAATGAGCAGGATGCCTAAATATGAATAAAAAATCATTTTAACAATAATTCATTTTAGTAATTTTCCCATATCACCTTCCTTATTAGTCCCAGACTTGACTATATGTTCTGTAAGAAGCACGGAGATCCTTGCTACCTTGTTTGTCATTGTAGAGCAAAACAGAAGCTCAGTAAATATTTGTTGAACAAATGAAATAATTATAAAAGAGGATTCCTGTGATTAAAGCAAAGCTTTATAGAAAAGGAAGATGGAAAGAAAATAATGTTTTTTATTAAGCAATTTAAAGTAAGAAACTTTCTGTTGTGGTTATTAACAGGGTAAAAATTCATCTCTGAATTATCATCACCTGGCACATCACTTAGATCATGGGAGGCACTTAATACATGTCTACTAAACGGATAAACATTTTTTCCCTTTAGATTCCTAAAGAACCTTTGCATTCCCTCAATCCTAAGGAGCTCTAGGAGTCACTGAATCATGTAATGTGACTTGTAATCACTAGACAAAACATTCAGGTGACTTTTTTTTAATACTATGTGCAAGCTATAAAATGCAAGTTGATAGAATCTAATTGTTTTGGGAAGCATTTCAGAAGAATCTAGAAAAACATGATGAGGTGTTTCTTAAGACGGGAATGGAGAAGCATGAGAGAAAAGAAGCAAAGGGTTTTTTAAATAAGGAGTTCTTTCCATATTCAATAATATGCTTAATTTTCTGATTATTATTAACTGAATGAAAGACTGTAAGACACATGTAGTTCAACATGAATAATCTTAGCAGAGCTGTAGTCTGGAACCTAGAATTTCACTCTTACAGACTTAAGATAACCAAATTTCTGACTGCCCAGTCTTCAGTAGCTTGTATAGTGGAGACCAAAGAATTGGTGTCCCTTACTCCCTGACCAGGTCAGTTCTCCTTATTATATATTTTTGGTAATATTCACTAATATTTAATCTCTGTTATAAAATTGTTATGTTATGAAAATTGTAATTTTACATTTATTTGTGTGATTATTAATGTTTGTCAGTACCATAAAGGAGCAACTGTGTCTAGTCTGCATAGACTGTATCCATATTGCTACCAAGTGCCTAACATACAGTGAACATTTCATAACACTGGTGGGACTGAAGTATGGACAGTGGGAGGGCGAGGCAACAGGACCTGATGAGCTGAACTTTTCCTCAATTTATGAGGGAACTTCTCCCGGAAGTGTCCTGCAAATTGGCTCGTATGCTTTTATTTATCTATATATTTAAGATGCAAATAAACTACTGATCATTTGAATAAAGTACCAAAAGTTTATCTTCTGTGAGGCAATTTATAAAGAAATCTATACCCTACACAGTTTGTCTTTAGCCAGTTTTAAATTTACAACCAGCTTTTCTTATCTTCTATTAAAACGATTAAGGACACATAAGGCATGCCTTCCCAAGTGCTTGGTATAATGATTACTGCATAATTACGCCAAGTTCTCTTTTCTCTTTCCTGTGAATTTGGGGTGGTGTGTGTGTGTGTGTAAAACACAGATATACTGAGTTTATTTTTAGGCTGCAAATTAATGAACAAAAGCAGACAGAGAGGAGCTAAGTTGGCCATGCAGTAGGAAGACCCCAGGCTCAGGTTGGCCCTTGAATGAACAAAACCAGACTGTGAAAAGTGCCTGTTTCATATAAACTGGAATAAATATGAGTAACAGGGGCGCCTGGAGGGCCCAGTCGGTTAAGCCTCCGACTTCGGCTCAGATCATGATCTCAAGGTTTGTGGGTTTGAGCCCTGCATCAGGCTCTGTGCTAACAGCTAGTTCAGAGCCTGGAGCCTATCTTCGGATTCTGTGTCTCCCTTTCTATCTGACCCTTCCCTGCTTACTCTGTCTCTCTCTCTTTCAAAAATAAATAAAACATTAAAAAGTTTTAAAAATATATATGAGTAACAAACGAGTCCCATCCTATTGATGTTGACACAATAATCACTAAGTATTTGTTCACAAGTTGTGAAGTTACAGATCAGAAAGGCATATATCACTACACTGGTAAATACTAAATAAAATAGTTTCTGGAAAACCTTCCTGATTGATAAAGCCACGTATTAAAAATATCATGAAAGTAATTAACAAAGACTTAGAACTAAAATGTTAAGAAATACTGTATATTTGTATTACCATGCCTGAAGTGCTCATGCTCGGGAGAGTTCTTCTCATCTTTGAACATTTGCTGTAGAAATTCAATTCTGGGACACTCACACATAGTTAGGCTGTTAGCAAGAATAACAGCTTCTTTTCTGAGAGGCGACTGCAAAGAAAAAACAAAGTCTGAGTATTTTTATAAAACTGACAATACTTCAGCTTCAATACAGATGGTTTATTAGTTTATGTTTATGTGTCTGGGCAAAAAAAAAAAAGGCTAGATTCACTGAAAAGTAGCAGATAAACTTCAGGTGCAACTTCATTCTGTAAGGCCATTTATATAATATGCTTTAAATTTATATGCAAATAGGTTTGTGAAAAGTGATATAGAATATTTGTTCTTGTAAAAGCAGCTAGAGTCAAGATTGACAACACTGTGTGGCACAGGAGCTATAATTTTACACATTTTCAATGATACTCCACTAGTAATCAGGTAAATTCCAAAAAAGAAACTCCTGTGGGATATTATATCAGTGAAGGTTCTTACTTATATGTGATATGTAGATAAACACAGATATACAGATAAAGATTTGGTATAAATAGTGTTCTTGGTTTAATAATCTACACATCTTTCCAGATACATCTCATTGTGCTAATACATAGAAATCTTAGTTTGCATTGGGACTAGATTTATTTCTTGAAAATGTTTTAGCAGAAATACAGTAATACAGGGGTGCCCTGGGTGGCTAAGTTAGTTAAGCGTCCGACTTCAGCTCAGGTTGTGATCTCACAGTTCCTGAGTTCGAGCACTGGATCAGGCTCTGTGCTGACAGTGCAGAGCCTGCTTGGGAGTCTTGCTCTCACCTCTCTCTCTGCCCCTCCCTGCTCATGCTTTCACTCTCTCTCTCTCAAAATAAACTCTAAAACTAAAAAAAAAAAAAAAAAAAAAAAAGAAATACAGTAAAATTCGTATTATTTGCTATGAAAGCTCTGAGAAACAAACAAAATCCCTACTTTTAGTAGTAGAAAACCTAGAGCCAAGAGAGATTATATAATCTCTCCAAGGACAGAAGTAGAAGTTAGCAAAGTCTTACTTTGAACTCAGGTCTGCTTCTCCATATGTTTTCTATAAATGCTGAATTGCTTATTTATTTTTTCTTATTAAAAGCTGTTACCAAAGAGGCTTTTAATTTTTTTAATGTTTATTTATTTCTGGGGGGTGGGGGGACAAGCTCAGCTGGTAGGACAGAGCCCAAGGCAAGGCTTGAACTCACAACTGCGAGATCATGACCTGAGCTGAAGTTGGACGCTCAACTGACAGAGCCACCCAGGCGTGCCCCCCACCCCCCACCAAAGAGATTTTTAAAAAATAAATACTAAAAAGTTGTTCATGTTACTATAAATTCCACATCCCAGTAAATATAACCTTCTCAGATTTCCAATGAACATCACTAACTATTCGTTAGATACAAGCTATGTTCATGACATTGTGCAGCTATAGCATAGTCTTGGCCCTCAAGTAAGAGAGGGAAGATAGTGAAGACAACACAGGCAATAATCTCTCTGACATTGCCTATAGCAACATTTTTCTAGGTATGTCTCCTAGGCAAGGGAAATAGAAACAAAAATAAACTGTTGGGACTACATCAAAAGAACAAGTTTCTGCACAGTAAAGGGAACAATCAACTACTAAATGAGAGAAGATATTTGCAAATGATTTACCCAATAAAGAGTTAGTATCCAGAATATATATAGTATTTATAAAACTCAATACCCAAAAGAAATAATCCAATTAAACAATGGGCAGAAGGCATGAACAGACGTTTCTCCAAAAAAGATCTACAGATGGCCAACAGACTCATAAATTGATGCTCAACATCATTCATCATCAGGGAAATGCAAATGAAAACTACAATGAGAGATCAACTCACACTTGTCAGAAAGGCTAAAATCAACAATACAAGAAACAAGTGTTGGGAAGGGTGTGGAGAAAAAGGAACCCTCTTGCACTGTTGGTGGGAACGCACTCTTGGGCAGCCACTGTGGAAAACCGTATGGAGGTTCCTCAAAGTATTAAAAATAGAACTACCCTACAGTCCAGTAATCACACTACTGGATATTTGCACACACAAAATAAAAACACTAATTCAAAATGATTCTTGAACCCCCAAGTTTATGCAGGATTATTTACAATAGCTAAACTATGGAAGCAGTCCAAGGGTGCCCCCATAGATGAATGGACAAAGTATAAGTATATATGCACAGTGGAATAAAAGATAATAAAATCTTGCCACTTGTGCCATGGATGGATCTAGAGAGTATAATGCTAAGTGAAATAAATCAGTCGGAGGAAGACAAATATCATATGATTTCACTCATATGTGGAATTTAAGAAACAAAATAAACAAGCAAAGGAAAAAGAGAGAGAGAAATTAAGAAACAGACTGTTAACTGAGAACAAACTGATAGCTATCAAAAGGAAGGTAGGTGGGAGAATGGGGAAATAGCAAACAGGGATTAAAGAATAAATTTATGGTTAAAAATTATTTTAAAAGTAAATAGATAACAACAAAAAATAGAATCAGAAAATGTAAAAAAAAAAAAAAAGAAAGAAAGAAAGAAAAAAAGAAAAAGGGGGGAAGATGGAAACTATACCCAGTAATTAAAAATACCATCACATGGTGCCTAGGTGGCTCAACCAGTTAAGTGTCCAACTCATGATTTTAGCTCAGGTTATCATCTCACATGATCCCGTGAGAGCCATTTCTGTGTTGGGCTCCACACTGAGCATGGAGCAGCTTGGGATTTGCTCTCTCCCTAGCCCTCTGCCCCTACCCTGCTCGTGCTTGTGTACTCTTTTTCTCTCTCTCAGCATAAATAAATAAACATTAAAAAATTCAAACCGTCACAAGATGTGTCATATCAGATCTTTTTTTTTTTAATTTTTATTTATTTCTAGGAGAGAGAGAGAGAGACAGCGTGAGCAGGGGAGGGTCAGAGGGAGAGGGAGACTCCGAAATAGGCTCCAGGCTCTGAGCTGGCTGTCAGCACAGAGCCCGACGCGGGGCTCGAACCCACGAACCGCGAGATCATGACCTAAGCGAAAGTCGGACGTTTAACCGACTAAGCCACCCAGGAGCCCCATCAGATCTTTTTTAAATGGAACATTTTTAAGAACCATCTTTGTAGAGGTTAGGGATCATTGCTAGGCTTTGAAGATTAGACATAATTCCAATAATCAGGAATGTTAAAGGAAAGTCTTTTGAAGAGGAGAAAGCATATGAACTTATATAAACAGGTGTGATTGTTATCTATCCATCTATTCAACTATCCATCATTCATTCATCAGATTTCCACTAAGAACCTCTAAAAAAGTCCCTGTCCTCAAAGTCTTGTAGAGAGTTGCACACGATTGCTGTGGAGATCTTTCTGCTACTCCACAGATCGATTTCCTGGATGTTCCAGACCTACCCTCAGTACAGTTGTGTTTGAGGGATGAGAAAAGCCAGGGTCCCCCCTTCTCTGCCATCTTAACTCCTCCTCATTGTATTTCAATATAACAAATGTGTTACAATAACATTCTTAGCTGCCACTGATTGCTACTTAACCAGCTTCCACTAACTGGCTCACAGGATTAAGTAGTATCTTCCATCCTTTCTAAACCCCACAGTATGGTGACAACTCAAGGATAAGAGGGTACTTAAAAAAATATTGATGTTCTAGCATTGGGAATATAGTCAATAATACTGTTAGTAACATTGTATGGTGACAGATAGTGATTGTACTTATTCTAGTGAACACTAAGTAATGTAAAGAATTGTTGAATCACTATGTTGTACACCAGAAACTACTACAACACTGTATGTAAACTATACTTCAATAATAAAAATTTTTAAAAATGATGATGGGGCGCCTGGGTGGCTTAGTCAGTTAAGCGTCCGACTTTCGCTTAGGTTATGATCTCGCGGTTCGTGGGTTCGAGCCCCGCGCCGGGCTCTGTGCTGACTGCCAGCTCAGAGCCTGGAGCCTGTTTCAGTCTGTGACTCCCTCTCTCTCTGACCCTCCCCTGCTCACACTCTCTCTCTCTCTCTCTCTCTCTCTCTCCTAGAAATAAAAAAAAAAAACATTAAAAAAAATGATGTACTTCTGTTCCATCCAGCTGTGTTGTATGCTTATAAAAAGTCAGCTAATTTATTACTGAATTTTTGGTACCAGTTTATTTGTTATTGAAATTATACACATGAAATAAAACAATGAAACGTGAGAAAGAATGAGTTTTTTCTATGAAAACTAAGTGGAAAGTGCTGGTAAGATTCTGTAGAGACTAATCATTAAAAGCTTCTGTTACAGCTTGTATAGACGAGGCAAATACAAACGTTTGGTGGTGGCAGAGGGGATTATACAAACTAAAACTAGATTGATTTTTGCACTCAAGTTCATGCTCAAATTCAAAGAAACTGAAACTAATATGTAATATGGTTATGGCCTGATGTAAGAAAGATCATTGGGAATTTCAACCTCACGGTCAAAGGCTTTGGCCCCATGTAAAAAGATAGATGAATGAAATGTAAGTTTATATGTTTTAAGTTTGCTAAAGGAGTGCTCGCTTCAGCAGCATACATATTAAGTTTGATAAAGTGTTCCTTAAGTAAATAATTTATTTAAAGTTCTCCATTTTTTTAAAGTTTTATTTATTTAAGTAAACTCTACACCCAATGCGGGGCTCAAACTCACAATCCCGAAATCAAGAGTCGCTGCTCTTCCAACTGAACCACCTGGGCACCCTAGTTCTCCATTTTAGTGGATTTTCTGATAAACTTGTAAACTAGGTAAGAGGGCTCCTACTATTTGAGAACTCAGGAAAGGCTTTGCAAAGGAGGAAGTCCTTGAGCCTAGACTCAAAGGGTAAGTTTGCCAAAAGGAAAAAGTAGGGAAAGAGCATTTCATCAAAAGGAGGCATGGCACTGAGGTATATTTAGGAGAATCACAAAGAAAGTACATACTTCATTTGGAATATTTGTTGTATTTGGTAATAGGGAGTTTGGTTGAAGCTAGATTTTGAGGGATTTGGACTTCATTATCATGAGTAATGGGAAGCTACTGAAGGATTTTCATCATGAGAACAATGCAGTGTGTGCTATGAAAATAATGTCTTAGGAAAGATTAATTTGTCTATTTTTTTAAAGGTGAAAAGAATAGAGGGAAGACCAAGGGCAGAGTTGCCTATTAGGAAACCATTGGCAAAGATTAGACGGAATGTTCTAAGTGGTGGCAGGCAGTAGAAACAAGGAGGGAAAGGAAGAATGCAAAGTGATATGGTAAAGGAAGAGTCACTACAAATGGTAAATGATTAGATAGAGGGATGATGAAAAAGGGAGAGGTCAGGCAGAATTTCAAAGCTTTGAACCTGGTCAGTGAAGAGAATGACAGCATTGTTGGTAGAAATAAGAGAAGAAAGCAGGGAGAGAGTTGCTTATGGGCAAAAGATTAAAGGCTGGTTTTAGACATACTGTATAAGGAGATAAAACAGATTAATTATGTAGGGATGGCAGCTGTGGGTGTCAGAGCAGAGAGCAGGAGGCGGGCTGGCTGAGGACATACACTTTGGAGAAAACCAAAGTGGAATAAATGATACTCCTTAAGTCTATTGACCAAGTCCTTGGGCATCAAAGAGAGTATCCTATTCTATCTTCCCTTCCTGCCAGCCAGCCTCTGCCTTACAAAGTTACTGCCAACCTAAGCCAAAGCTGTCTTCTCAACTGCTTACACAGCTCATGTTTTTAATCTTATCCCATCTTTAACGATGCAGTGCATAAACATTTATCTTTATTTCCTGTGTGCACATAATAGCATAAAAATATAGTTTATTAGATCTACATGTTACACAATGATTTTTCTAGCCAATTAGACTTCGCCATTCCTAAGATTTTAACAATGAGAGTAATTGATAGTGTGTGGAGAAGAAAGAGATTATTAAACCTTAATCTTGTGGTATTCGCATGTTTAGAGGGAAGAGGAAGAATTAAAAGAAAACAAAGACAGGACAGTCAGAAAAATAGAAGAATAACATTAGTGTAATATCATGGATGCCAAAGGGGAGTTTCAAAATGGAAAGAGCAGTCAATATTACCAAATACTTCACAGAATAGTGGTAAATCTTATTTTAAAATTTTCTATGAAATCATGATATTTATCTTTCTCTGATTGACTTATTGCACTCAGCATAATACTCTCTAGCTCCATCCACCTCACTGCAAATGGCAAAATTATGTTCTTTTTTATGGCTGAGTACTAGGAGCTAGAAAGTATTAAGCTGTGTGCAATAAGTCAGTCAGAGAAAGGCAAATGCCATAAGATTTCACTCTAGGTGTGCCTGGGTGGCTTAGTCGGTTAAGCGTCCGACTTTCGCTTAGGTCATGATCTCGCGGTTCGTGGATTCGAGCCCCGCGCCGGGCTCTGTGCTGACTGCCAGCTCAGAGCCTGGAGCCTGTTTCAGTCTGTGACTCCCTCTCTCTCTGACCCTCCCCTGCTCATGCTGTCTCTCTCTCTCCTAGGAATAAATAAAAACATTTAAAAAAAAAATAAAAAATAAAAAATAAAAAGAAAAGATTTTACTCTAACATGGAATTTGTGAAACAAAACAAATGAACATAGAGGGGGGGAAAAGAGAGGCAAACCAAGAAACAGACTCTTAGCTATAAAGAATATACTGATGGTTACCAGAGGGGAGGTGGGTGCGGGGCTGGGTAAAGTCAGTGATGGAGATTAAGCAGTGCACTTGTGAGGAGCATGGGGAGCACGGGGGAAGTGCTGAATCACTCTTTTGTACTCCTGAAACTAATATGTATGGCAGCTGGAATTTAGATAAAAACTTAAAAAAAAACCAAAAACAAACAAAAAAAACCCCAAAATTTTCTATGTGCCAGGAATTGGTCCAACAACTTTCTGGGTAAATTTTGATAATACATTCTATTTAATCTAATATATCTGATATATTATCATTTCAATATGTAATCAGTATAAGAAATTATAATCTCTTTTCTATACCAAGTGTTTAAAAACTGGTATTTATTTAAAATCTTTAGCACATCTCAATTCTGACTTGTCACAAATGCTCAGCGGTCACATGTGGGTGGTGGCTCCCACACTGGATAGCTGGCTATTGAAGGATTAGAGATACCGCATCTCCTAAAGGAGAGGCGGGAGATAAGGCCCTAGCACAGCTTCAGGCAAGCAGGAAACACACAGAAATGTGAGCCTCATCTGTCTACCAACCTTCGAGCTCATGATGGTTCATAGTTCTCTGGAATCACCCTGAACTCCACTCTACCTTTTAAAATCCTTTATCCCCGCCCCCCCCTCCTTCTGTCTTCTCTTCCAGAAAGCACATGAGGGCACCTTCATCATACCAGCCTGCTGAAGCCCATACCCCTCTGGCCTGCTGCTACAGCACCCCCTTAGAAATCCCCCGTCATCAGCTCCTACTCTCGTCAATCCATTCTCCACTGAGTGGCTAGAATGCTGTTTTAGTGGTTTTTTTTTTTATTACGGTAAAAAGTACATGAAGTAAAACTACCATTTTAAAGTGTACAATTCATTGGCAATGGAGTACATTCACAGTGTTGCGCAATCATCACCACTATTCATTTCCAGAAATTTTCAGCATCCCCGTAGAAGCCATTAAATAATGACTCCCTATCCTTCCATCCTCCTCATCCCCTTCTAACCTCTATTCTACTTTCTGTCTCTACCAATTTGCCTATTCTAGGTACTGCATATAAGTGGAATCACACAATAGTTGTCCATTTGTATTTTGCTTCTTTCACTTAGCATAATGCTTTCAAGGTTGAACCACATATCAAAATGTATCAGAATTTAAATCCTTTTTACGGCTGACTAATATGCCATTGTATGGCTATATCATATTTTCTTTATCCATTCATCTCTTGATGGGCATTTGGATTGTTTTGACTTTTTGGCTACTATGAGTAATTGTCTTATGAACATGAAGGCGCCAGTATCCAAGAACTTTTTAATGCATACCTCATTAAATCCTAACCACAACTCTGTGAAGTAAATATTATTACCTTCATTTTACAGAGAGGAAGAAACAGGCAAAGAGAGGTGGAGTCACATAGCTGCTGAGTAGGAAAGTCAGGATTTAAATGCAGCAATATTATCATTTTTGTGTGTGCCATGATGTGAAAGGGGTGAGGAAGCACTGCTCTATAACAGGGCATTACAGCTGCCTCAGCAAGAGACTGGAAGCCAGAGAAAGGGTGACTGGATATGTGGGAGCTCAGAGTGACCAGGGAGCAAGGTGTCGACAAAGAGAAGTAGAGAATAAAGAGGTGGTGGCAGTAAGAGAGAAAGAAAATCAGGATGACAACCAGAATGCATAGCAGTGTTCAGTGAATAGATTTTTTTTTTCAAGATGGAGAAGGCCTCAGTGTTTAAAACAGATTAGATAAACAGATTTCAAGATCATTAGCAAAAGGGTCACAGCATGAAAATAGGATACCCAGAAATATTAGTCTGGCAGATAAAGTAACTGATGGACTTACTCTGGTATAATCCAAAGAAGGAAGATGCTATACTTTCTAGCACCAAGCTTTCTGTGAAATAGCAGAAGTTTGCTATAAATATGGATAAAAGGATTGAGAATCAAGCCCTGTCTAACCAATGGCAGAGCTTTATTCATTAGGAAGAAAGCATTATTCTGAATGACATTTTATGCTACCTTGCTTGTTTCACTGTCTTTGAATCCTTTTTCAAGTATTTGTAGCAGATGCTTTTTCTTCACTGCAACTTCAGGATCAAAAACATAAAAAAGGCATTCCAGCATCTTTCGATAGCTCCTTAAGAATAATTGAGACCAAAAATAAGTTTGAGAATTGATTTCAAAAGAGCTTAGCCATAGATAAGACAATTATATATCCTGCCCTAGATTTCCCATTTACAGTGAATGTTCTAGTGTCATACTAAGACTCCAATCCTCCTCAGTCTCAAAAAGAGCCCCAGGGGTGCCTGAGTGGCTCAGTTGGTTGAGCATCTGACTTTGGCTCAGGTCATGATCTCAAGGTTTGTGGGTTCGAGCCTTGCCTCGGCTCTGTGCCAACAGTGAGGAGCCTGCTTAGGATTTTCCCTCTCTGCCCCTTACCTATTTGCCCTTTCTCTGTCTCTTTTGAAATGGATAAATAAAAACTTAAAAAAGAAGAAAAGCTCCAGTGTGGGTAAACTATGATGCCATCAGGGAGATGCATGAAAAGGAAATATTTACTAACAAGTTATATTTTCAATATTGTCAACTTTTAAAAAAAAATGTTCATTTATTTTTGAGAGAGAGAAAGAGCATGTGAGCAGGGGAGGGGCAGAGAGAGAGAGGGAGAGAGAGAATCCCAAACAGGCTCCAAGCTGTTAGTGCAACGCCTCACACGGGGCTCAAACCCACAATCTGTGAGATCATGACCTCAGCCGAAGTTGGAAGCCTGACCAACACACCCAGGCCCTCCAGTAAACTTTTAAAACAGAATGACTCTTTTGCAAAATAAAATCAGGCTTCTGTAAAAACGTTCCCTATGGAATTTAACTTCTTACTCTGAATCATGCATATCTTCGACATTGTGAAGAAACTTCTGGAATTTCTCTTCAAATTTTAGTCTCAGAATACGGTTGTTAACTTTGATAATACGTTTTACTTTCAATCCAGTAATACCATATGGCCTGAAGTCCCAGGTACAAAAACGTGAAAGAATTAGTTCATAGCAGGAGTTAAACCTATATGGGAACACAGAATATATACAAAGAAAAGAACACATTGTCCTTAAAATGTTCAAGAACACAAAGTTACATATGATAAAAGTTATAGCCCATATTTTATATGTTTTTGCTTAAAGATACATTGTCATATCATAGCTCTGCCTTGGTTCAAACTGGGTACCCTTAATAAAAGAGATGTTAAACTTTGAAACATAAAAGTAAGAGTTGTTTTTATTAATTAGATATGTGTTTCGACTAAAAGGTGAGTTTCTTGAGTACTCCTCCATTTCTGAAACATTTTCTTTTTTGGCTTCAGTGAAACTATATGTTTTTGGCTTTCTTCTTATTGGCTGCTCCTTCATGGTTTTCTTTACTGATTCTTTTTCCTCTGGCAGATTTCTAAATGTTGGATTGCACCAGGAATCAGTCTTGGGCTCTCCTTTTGTTTCCATGAATACTATCCCTAAGTGATTTCATCTAGTCCCTTGGTAATATATAGAAAAATATATTTTATATATACTGATATATCCTAACATTTTACTTCCAGACTTTATCTCTACCCAATTTAGGTGGATATCCCCCTACTCGAACATCCAACTGCTTAGTTGGTATGCTCACTTGCATATGGAATAAGTCTCTCAAACTTAATTCAGCACTGCGTCTAAGCCTACTCTGCCTGAGTGTTTTCCATCTCAGTATATGGTACCAGAATCCAACTGGTAGCTTAAGTTGACATCCCAGGAATGAAACTTCCCTCCTCTCCATCTCATCAATATCCAATTCTTCGGCAAATCTGTTTGGCCCTACATCTAAAATATGCTGAATATAACCCTATGTCATCACCATCACTGTTATTACTCTTTTCCAAATCACCATTCTCTCTAATTTGGACTACTGCCAATAACTTCATAACTATAGGGAGCTAGAAGTGAAAGAGGCAGAATCTCTGCTCTCGTGGAGCTTATATTATAAGGAATTGGCCTAAAATAAACAATACATAAATAAAATCATTTCTAAACTGACAAGTGCTTTGAAGAAAGAGATGTTTGGGGTAAGAACTGGAGTGGGGCTACTTAGTATAGGTCTTGGGTAACATCTTTCAGAGAAGATATATGAGTGAAGAAATGAAGGAGAAAAGGGGGCCAGCTTTGTGAAGATCTCAAGAAAATGTACTGGCAGTACTCATCTGCTCTCTACTGCCCTTACTGGGCCATGCCCTATCTTACAGTAGCACAGAATTTGTACTAAGATGAGATTTTAAAATGGATCAATTTGAGGGCACCTGGGTGGCTCAGTAGGTTAAGCGTCCTATTTCAGCTCAGGTCATGATCTCATGGTTTGTGGGTTCCAGCCCTGTGTTGAATTCAGTGCTGACGGCTCAGAGCCTAGAGCCTATTTCAGATTCTGCGTCTCCCCCTCTCTCTGCCACTCCCCTGATCATGCTCTGCCGCTGTTCCTCTCAAGAATAAATAAACATAGAAAAAAATAATAATAATGAAAAATAAAATGGATCAATTTGAAAAGGAAGCTAAGTGATCCTATATCAGACACATTTACCTGTAATGAGATGTCTGGTCCTCAGTGGTATATCATATCAACCAAGGTCTGAGCATGGGTGTAGGCTAATATTACAGAAGTGAGCTTCCTTGTGGGTGGTCTTTCCTTGGGATTAATCAGTCCAAGTCACTCCTATTTACTATGTCCTGGAACCATTGAAGCTCTCCTTACTACTTGCACTCTATTTACTGTTGTTGTTATTATTATTATACTCTGATAGAAAGTGTTGTAGGCATTTTATTTAGATAACGTTTTGTCATATAGTAACGAAGAGTAAGCAAGAATAGACAGAAGTGATAAATGGACGATACCTAGCTTCTAGTTCAGTTTCCAGGAATGCAAGAATGAGGAATGGCACAGAAAACTCCATGACCATGAAGTGGAATCCTTTCATAGAGCTTTTCTCTGCCTGGAGATTCAGTAGGTGAGCCTTCCTCACATAGAATTCCTAGAACCCTGGAGACTGGGAACCCCCGTGCTAATAGGACATGGACTCTGTGCTACTCGGGATTAGTGAAGTAAAGCCATTCATTCAGTCACCTGGTCAAGCTGGCGGTGAGAAGGCATCATTAACAGAGTGCTAGGATACTGCTGCTGGAGGAGGGAGAACCAAACCTACACTGACCGGAAGTACTGTGACTCTCCGTATTATCCGTTCCTTCTCACAGCATTGTCGGTAATGTGCCACATGCACTGAGGAGCGTCTCATTACTGGCCTGAGATATATGCCTTCTATTCTGAACCTGAAATAATAACTGTAGGAACTTATATAGAATAATATCTAAATCTCCTATACCTTTCCTGCAAGGGGTCCCAAATATCTAAGGGCAAAATTCAAAGTACCAGCTTTCAGTGCACTTTAATGATCAGGCCCTTGTCATGTGGAAATACTGGTAGTTCTCCAAATGTATTTTACCAGTTCCATACCTTTTTACTACATGTTGTTTCCCCTGCCTAGGAAGTCCTTCCCCTAATTCTGTGTATAGTTAATTTCTATCTGTCCCTCAAAATTCAGATCAAAGTATCTCCCTCAGATGTCCCCACTTCCAGAAAACTTTCTCTACATCTCCATTCTTGTTTGAATGTCATTCTTCTCCAGACCAACAATTATCCCAGAATTTAGTACCTCTTCATTACCATAGTCTCTCACACCAGACGGCAGCCTAGATGAGAGCAGAAACTATAGCTTTTACCCCTAGCACCTAGAATAGAATCTGGCCCATAGTAGAAACTCAGTGGATGGATGCTGAGCAAGTGAACACAATAGAAAAGATTCAAAGATGTATACAAATGCAGTCTCTATAAAGACTTCACTGAGTTTATAAACAAATGGAGCAGAAAAGTAATGGGGTAAGGATAGGCAAAATTATAGCAGAGTAGAAGATAGGAGAGATTCAACTCAGTGCTGTGAAGATTCAAAAAGAATAATAATGACTCATCTAATAAAGATGACAAAGATATCCCTCCCAAAAGATGGCTCTTGATGTTGGCCTTGAAGATAAAGTAAGTTTTGACAGACAATGATAGAGCGTGAGGGCAAGGGTGCAAAGCATTCTGGGTGAAGGGAGCAGAACGGACGAAACCACTTTTGTGGTGGTGCACCAGGTATGTCCCAAGAGCAGGGAGGCACAGTTTGGCTGCCTCTGGAGGCATTTGAAAAGAAGTGGGATGGTTAGAAGACCATTCAGTGAAGACCATTGAATATTGGGGTGAAGAGTGTGAATATCATTTTGAAGGTAACAGATTGCTACAAAAGGTATTTATTTTGTTTTAAGCAGTGCTCTCTGGAGGAGGTGTGCGAGCAGGAACCACAGAGGAAATCATTTAGTCATGCTTACTGATTGATTAGCAAATACCAAATACCTATTACATGCAGACACTACTACACTCAACGTGGGGCTTGAACTCATGACCTCAAGAACATGAGTCATACACTCTACTGACTGAGCCAGCCAGGCACCGCAGGAGCTATTTCTTAACATCCATAAAAAAAAAAAATCACAGCTTAGGTGGCTAAGTTTGTAAAAAACAATCCTTCAAATTCTGTCAACGTAGATTTGATTTTCTTCTTAAAATGGATCAAGGTTGTTACTATTAAAATCAAGTAAACAATTGTTAATTCTATCAAAACCCATCAAGCTAATTTACTACCAGGTTGACATAGTTACCTAATGTCTTTTTAGTCATTTTGCTTTTATGTATTTTTCTCTAAAATCTACTTGTTTTGTAAAGAGCCTACTCTGCAATAAGTTAAAAAAAAAACAGAAATAATAATAAATAAATCTGTTTAGGTTGAGCAAATATAAATGAAAGACTGAAAAATTATTTATGCACCCTGCATGAATTCAATTTTTGTACTTGAAAAATCAAGGCCTTTATTTGTTTATATGGGAAGTGGGATGAGTCCCCTTTCTATCTCTGTACATAAAAATCACGTATTGTGGTTAAGCGAATAGTAGTAATTGCTGGGCAATGGATGTACTGATACAAAAGAAAACATTTTAAAAGGTTTATTTCTCACTTGGGCAGAATTTCTCACACTTTTCTACCAAAGTACCCCCAAGGTCCTTAAGAAATTCTTACTCACAGAGCCACATCCTATAAATCAGGGATATTGGCTTAAAATAATCAATAACAATCACATATTTTTCTTTATAAAAAAGTTAATGCAAATTCTGAATTTTACTCCATAAAAGTCCGTGTTTGTTTCAACACTGACTGCCAGTAAAATCCTCTGGGATGATGTAACAAGTCCATTCAGTAGCTTTACGTGCTTCCTGCTTCCTCTCCACACACCCGAATTTGCAGTACGCTTCTAGGGTTCTATGGCAAGCTTTGGCTTGTTCATGGGCTCCCCAGTTTTGAGGAAATGATTACAGAAATGGGAAAGTTATAATTAGTGGTATTGTCTGCTGCAAACCTTCTTCCTTTTCCTTCTTTCCCCCTCCCGTCCTTCCTTCCTTCCATCTATCCTTCCTCCCTTTAGAATCCTTTTTCTGGTTATACTCTCAGGTTAAGGCAACACAACCATTTCCTTGTTTGCACCAGAAGGCTTCAATTTTGAAGTGTGTATGTTTCCTGTTTCCTGCCTCTTTCTGGTGGTTCTCTCCATTTCTGTCTAAATGAACTTGTCCCCCAAATTCCTGGTTTTAAAGTGTATGCCTTATTTTAACTCACAGAGTCCATGCGCACCCTGACTCTAGCCAGCTCTGGACAACCGGTTTGACTCTGACTATGGACCCCCAGGAAATTTGCTGCTGCCAGTCCTGCTCCCGTAGTCCTTCTCTATTCTAGCTTCTCACACAATATGCAGAACCCAGGGCCAAGTCCAGTTGAGAAATGAATAATATAAACATATATAAAATTAATACTTGGCCATACAATTAAAAAAATTATTCTGGGGGTGCCTGGGTGGCTCAGTCGGTTGAGCGTCCGACTTCGGCTCAGGTCATGATCTCACGGTTAGTGGGTTCGAGCCCCACGTCGGGCTCTGTGCTGACAGCTGGCTCAGAGCCTGGAGCCTCCTTCGGATTCTGTATCTCCCTCTCTCTCTGACCCTCCCCTGATCACACTGTCTCTATCTCTCAGAAATAAAAAAATTTAGAAAAATAAGAATTAAAACAAATTTTTTTTCTGGCTCTTGGGCTACGGGAAATTGGGCAAAGAGCAGTGAACTATGATTAGGATGTTCTCAAGGTCAGCTCATAGTAATTATGTAAACAGAAAATTGTATTGGTGGCAAAATAGGGTAACAGCCATTTTTCAGCGGGTGAACATTCTATGAGACGTGTTTTAAAAATTAGACATTTTAAGATTTTATAAGTTGATATTTTAGCTGACGATCCTAAGCACCTAAAATTATTTTTAAGGCTGTGACGAACTTTCAAACAGACATACCAGTCATCAGATCGAGTGCCTTCTTCAAAGTGGATATTTCCCACAGTTTCCAACTCAGTTAACAACAATGGGATCAATAAGCCATGGCTTTTCTTCTTTTGTTTCACTTCAACATGATAAACGGCTTCAATCCTATTTAAGAAAAAAATAAAGTTATTAGAGAAACCTAAATATCACAACATTAAAATTAAAGCTAAAATAGATTTTTTTTAAAGCTGATATGAAAAATACAAGGCTTTTGTCAATGGATACAGAAAGGTCGGTGTTAACAGTTAAACCAAGTAAAAGACATTCTCTTTCTGGCAATAAAAACCACCTTAAATGATGTTAACTTCAGAAGATGTGAAGGTTAGAAGGCTGTCCTGGCTCTGCCACTTATGGCTCTCAGATCTTCTTGTGCTGTAGGTTTTCAGTAAAATGGCAATATTAATAGTACCTACACCTGAAAAGGCTTTTTCTT
Source organism: Proteles cristata cristata (assembly GCA_017311185.1). NCBI lineage: Eukaryota > Metazoa > Chordata > Mammalia > Carnivora > Hyaenidae > Proteles > Proteles cristata. Next base: position 426,186 of record JAESUZ010003747.1, on the reverse strand, counting down.
TTCTTTTTTTTTTTTTTTTTTGAGGACTACATGCAAAATACATATAAAACTCATAGCAAAGAATTTGGCACAGGGTAAGAAATAAGTGTTAGGAGGAGGAGGAGGAGGAGTAATAGTAGTAGTAGTAGTATTTAGAGGGCAAACTAACTTTATCCATTTAATGCCCTAGTAAATAAACAATTCTTGGTAGTTACTAAATCTTCTGCTTTACATTTCTAGTTGAAACTCAGCCAGAGTTTGTTTCTACAATTTCTAGCCAACTGTGTATGTGCTTTGCTCAGTCAGATCTATGTGGTCAGTTTCTCCATCAGTAGCAGCTCTAATATTTTTAGTTTGCCGACACTAGAGCAGTGATGTGACAAGAAAGCCACTAGGGGATGTCTGCTGTGCCTAATTAAGCATTGCCTCTCTAAAAAGCTATCTATGTCAGCTTTGAACCAATAACGTCTATCTCTACTGGGAATGGGACTAGAAACATAATTCTGTGTTTTACTTCATAACATAATTCTTTCTACCCCTGAGGAAGAGAACTGAGCTCAACTGATAGCCTAGAACATTCTGTCCCCTCAAGTTTCAAATGTGAACTAGACAATTCATAAAACGTACTCATCTAGTTTTTTGTTCCAGAATGTTACCCTTTCATTCAAGGCATTTAGTTTGGTCAGTATCTTCTGTTGAAGATTTGGCTCTTCTGTGGCAGTTTCGCACTTCTTTGAGTTTTCAAGTTCAGCTGTTTTATCGTTATTGGATCTATCACTGTGCCCTTTGCCAGATGCCTTGTTTTCAGCAAGTTCCCGTTCCAGCTGTTGAAATCAGCGTGCCAGAGAGTGAAACATTTTAGTGGAATTATTAAATATATAGTTAATTTAAATTAACAAAAAAGAAATCTAGATAATAAATAGGCCAAACGCATAAAAAGATGCCAAATGTGTGATTACAACTTTGGTGCAAGTTTAGTCAGCCAATTTCTTTTGACCAAGAGACATTCTTACATACTTCAAACATGGCAGTTCTTTTAATCAAAAATGAGAAGAGCAATGAAATGGATTTTTAAATATTAGTGATGAGCTGGCTTCTATTAAAGCCAAAGTAAAATAATAACAAATGCTGGTTTTGGTATAAATAAAATATTTAAACTTCAAATTAATGTGACTTTTATCACACCTACTTTTCAATCTTTCAATTTTCTTTTAAGTACTTCGGTATTCTGGAAAAAAACCAACCACAGAAAATATATGAAACATGTATATCGAGATGAGTACTTTTGGTTTTACATCCATCTCCTATATATGGTTCAGCATAGCCATGTCTTTATTTAAATTTTGATATTTTGTTTTCTCTTGTCCATAATGGGCTTTTTTGGCATTCATTTGTATTTTTTAAAATATTACATTATATGTGATTTATTGTGATTACTGAGGTTTTTAGCAGTCAAATTTTGGGTCTGCAGTGAGTGCCTCACTGGCCTTGCCTTCATCCCAGCCTTGTAGGCTTTCAAGATAAATTGGAGAGATTTTTATAAACAGAAATTTACTGATTATCTGTCCTCACCCCTATGATGGCTATATCCAGCTATTAAAAAACAAATCAAGCATATTTATAAAACTGTCTATAATTTATCTAATCTACAGGTATTATTTTTCACATTTGCAGGTTTTACCTGCTACATGCATTTGCACATAAAAACAGATATAAAATGATTTCCATATACTGGTTCATTTTTTTATCCAAAAATGAGTTTTGTTAATGTTTCACTTTAAGGATATCTACTATATTATTAATTAAAACCTGTTTATTTTAGAAAGAGTATTAAATATATTTAAAAGATTTGTTATTTTAAAATTTTAATTTACATCCAAGTTAGTTAGCATATAGTGCAACAATGATTTCAGGACTAGATTCCTTAATGCCTCTTATCCATTTAGCCCATCCCCCTCCTACATCCCCTCCAGTATGTTTTGTCCCCCTCCCTGCTTTTATATTATTTTTGCTTCCCTTCCCTTATGTTCACCTGTTTTGTACCTTAAAGTCCTCATATGAGTGAAGTCATATATTTTTCTCTAATTTCGCTTAGCATAATACCCTCTAGTTCCATCCATGTAGTTGCAAATGGCAAGATTTCATTCTTTTTATTTCTGTCATAGTTTTGGTTTCCATATAACACTCAAGGCTCATCCCAACAAGTGGATTTCATTCTTTTTGATTGCCAAGTAATACTCCATTGTGTATATATATCACATCTTCTAAAAGACCTGGTTTTTAATGGCTGTATACTACTCTACCTTAAGAATGAATAATTCTTCCTCTCTGGTTGAACAATTAGGTAAGCTTCCAATTTTTTGTTCTTATTAATAGTGTAGTGATAAACATCTTATGTATGTAAATATCTATCCAAATCCTTAGAACAGAGTGCTACCAGTAGGTTTACTGGCTCAAAGGCTACAAGCATTTTTAGGCTGTGAATACATATGACCCAAATTATATTTCATCGGTGGTATAGTAGTGTCACACTCATCTTCAGCAGCCTGAGTACTATCATGTGTTATACTTTGACAATTGTATAGATGAAAATGGTTGTTTGTTATCTTAATTCACACTTGGAAATTAATAAAGTTAAGCTCTTATTTCAAATATTAGTCATTTTAAAATTTCTTCTTTTGTAAAACAGAAGTTTAGTTACTTTGCTCAGTTCTTCTATTTGAATATTTGCTCCTTGTTTTATTTATGAATGTTTATACTAAGGGTGTCACGTTTGCCCATCCTGGTTTTTTTTAAAGATTTATTTTTAAGTAATCTCTACATTCAGTGTGGGGCTCGAACTCACAACCCCAAGATCAAGAGTCACAAACTCTACTAACTGAACCAGCCAACCAGCCAGATGCCCCCATCATGTTTGCTGAAAACTGTTTACTTTTATTAATTATCCTTTTTAGTACCAAAGTATTTTACTTTTATTTTTTGCAATCAAATCTACACTCTGTTCTTTTGTGATTTCTAGTATTTTTTTTTATTTGGCAGGCTGAGACCAGTTAAACATATTCATCTATATATTCTTCAGTTGTTTTCATGTTTTTTCATTTTTAAATTTAATTCTATTTTTCCCCACTGGCATTTGTTTTTGGTAAAGTGTAAATTAAGAATCCAATTCCAATACTCCCAAATAGTTTATTTTTCTAACACCATTTGTAGAATAATTATATTTTCTTACCTTAAAAACACACATTAAGTTCTTATATGAAAAAAAGTTCCATTTTGAGGTTAATAATCCTTAATTTTTCAGAGCCTACTTTTGGTAAAGGAAATCCCATTTACTCTAAGTGAAAAAAGCACACAGAATGTAACTACCAAAGTACAGCATGCTTTAAAGTTCTCTCCTTGTGTTAATACCTTAAAATATTATTAAAGGGGTATTTTAGCACTTTAGACCAAAAAAGTAATTTTAAGCACAGCCTGAAATAAATTCTAATAGATTCTAATAGATTTCTATAACTTTTAGAATCATTATTTCTATATGTGTTTTACATACATATAATTTAAAAGATAATGCTGTCTTATTGCCAGTTTTCTAAAGGTATGGCCACTAAAATTTTACAATATTGAATCTTACATTTTTTTTCACAAAGCTAAATAATTTTATTCTTTCCTCTGGCAATTTCTGTAACTTGCATTTTCGTTCATTCAATTTTTCAAGGTCTTCATTAAGATGCCTCTGAACAGTTTTTATACGCATATTGTAATACATTATTTTTTTCATTACTGTGGTCTAAAAGTGAGAGAAAAAAAAACAAAAGATCAGCTGAAGCAAAAAACATTATTAATTATTGCTAGCATTATGGGAGTGTGATGTGTTCTATATAACTACTGGAAAATTTTACATGCTCAATTACTCAATGATGACAGCTGAAATGATAATGGCTATACAGAGTGCTATATTGAAACGTAATAAGCAAAGTACAAATTTCCAAAGATTTTCTTTGTGGATAATATTTTAAGTTGAGGCAAATTCATATTTATTTGGAGGATGACAACATAAAGTGCTTCCAGATAGAATTCAATTTACAAAATCTTATCTAAGAATAATCTTAGCTTATTCTTAGCTAATGAAGCATACTGCTAAAGCAAATAGGTCACCTGTGTTACTCCTTTTTGACTAACTTAGGGAAAAAATACATTGAAACCATTAAAAGTAAAGGTAACATTATTCAATTCATTTTGAAAAGCATGGGTAAGAAATAGAATTTGACTTTCCCCCCAATTTTCTAAAAGGATGTTCTAAATAAACTTGTTTTAGATTGAGCAAATGACTAAATTTTCAATCTAATCCCATTACCTAGAATATCTTAATACCAGTGGATTATACAGTTATAATAAATATATAATAGATTAAATCTACTATTAAGAAATACACCAGCTAAATGGTGCTTACAAGTAATATTAGTCGAAAAGAACTATCTGAGGAGAAAATAAGCAAATCAGCTGCACTATTGTGACCTAGTTTTAACTGTTTACCTGAAATAATGAAGGCATTTCTTTTTATTAGTAAATCTATACCTTAAATAATGTGGAAGACTTGTACACTGGTCTGGACATGTATTTTCATAAATGCAGGCTCTTGTTATGTGACTTATTTGTTAGAAAGTGGGTAATCAAGATCCCAACAGAATTATTTGGCATAAAATGTAGAACAGACACAGATACATGGCATGATGAACAGGCCAAAAGGATTCCCTTTCCCAACATATTACGAAGTTCTGAAATTGAAATCACTAAATTCCTCTGCAAAAAAGAGGGCATTAGTAACAGAGGACAGTTCAGAAAAAAACACACTTGTAGGATAATGAGTAACAGATTAAAAATTCCTGATAAAGAAGAGTTTATTTTGGAAAGGCAGCTAAGTTAGAAAAACCGTAATTCGGGAAATGGCAAATAGTGTTAATTTTGTGCCTATTTGGAGAAAATGGAAAATCCAATAAAGAATGCCTTCAGTCAGTGAAAAAATTTTCTATTGAATTCTTAAATCTAAAACAAGAGAATATGAATAAAGATAAGATTGCTAAATAAAAAATAAGATTCCAAGTTAAATTTGAACTTCAGGTAAACAATAAATCATGTTTGAGTGTAAGTGAATAATTATAACTAAGGTTAATAAATATATATTAAAACATTATGTGTTGTTTACCCAAAATTCAAATCTAAGTTGGGAGTCCCTTAGGGGAGGGAGACAAAAAAATACTGCTTTTATTTTGATTTTAATTTTATTTTTGAATAAGTAATATACTCATGTTTCAAAACCAAAATAATTGAAAAATACACAATGAAAAGTACTTCCCACACCTGCTTCCCATCTGCCCAGGTGCCCCACCTTCCACAGATAACTACTGATTTCAGTTTCTGGTGTATCCCTGCGCAGTTTCTTCTACTTTATTATTTTCATATTTTGTTTATTTTAATAGAGAAAGAAGGCATGAGGTAGGGAGGGGCAGAGAGAGAGGGAGAAAGAGAGAATCCTAGGCAGGCTCTGCTCTGTCATAGAGCTCAATACAGACTCAAATCCACAAACTGTGAGGTCATGACTAGAGCTGAAGTCAGACGCTAAGCAGCTGATGGAGCCACCCAGGTGCCCCATCTTCTACTTTATTTTTATATTTTATTAAGAAAATACTTATATCTGCATTTGGGAGCATAAATTGTGATATTTTACCATTTCTGAACTTTTCAATGATCACTTAGTGTGTCATAACAATAAATAAGAGTTATCAATCAGGGTTTTTTTGTTTGAGGGATTACACAAAGATTTTGTAAAAATGGGGAAGACTGTGTTGTAAACTGTATGTAAATAGCAAATCAACTTTGTAGGCTTACTATATTCAAGTTGCTTTTTTGTGTTTGGATTTTGAAAATGTCAACTCATTGTCACTATTCCACCTTGGTGGAATTTCTTGCCTGTTACAGTTCCAAAAAAGTGTTGTTGTTTTTTAAATAGTCTAACTACAATGCTAAATTCAGTTGCATGTTTGTACTAAGTTAAGATAAAATTTGTTCCACTTGTTTCTTTGATTACCAAAAAAAGAATGAAAAGTCATGGGCTCAACTGCAGTTTCATAGTGGTTATTTTTATAGTACTTAACAATTCAAATGTACTCTTATGCCTGTTAACTCGCAGATTCCCTACAATAACATTTAGGACAGGTGCTATTTTTACCAGCACTATTTTAATAGTTCTGAGAAAGCTGAAGTTTGGGAAGGGAAAGGCCTTGCCTGAGTGGCAGGTTGTGATGGAAGCAACTGAGGCTTGAATCCAAGTCTTCTGATTTGAACTCCCAGGTTCTTCCTCCTTTCCCATGCTGACTCCCTGCTGGCCCACTTGCCTCTTAGAGTTCGCACAAACTACTCCACAGTCATGGGTGAAAATGTGAAGAATCGAATGTGGTAAAATCAAGAGTTTACCACACTGCAGAAGTGCCACAACCCTGGTACAACCTGTCCTCCTATGAATGGTGATGAAGAAAGCCTCCTGGAAATCTATATGCAATCCTTACATACAAACACTTGGAATATGAAAAATCATCTTAATCTAAATCAGAAGTTGAGCTATTTTATTATATAATATATCCTATTTTGCCTTAAAAGGGTGAAGAAAGGATAAATATTTTATAGTGGGAAAACTGAAATATAATGACATAATTTAAGAGAAGATATCAGAAATTGTGTAACAATTCTTTATTTTGTTCTTTAATGCTACTTCTGACATATACAAGATGAAACCAAATGTATGACAGTCTTGGGCAAAATGTCAAGAGAATCTGCTTTTCTTAGTTCTCCCATGTCATCAGCAGGTTCCTCCTCTCCCCCCAGACTCCAACACCCAACTGATACACTTCCTCATTTACACCAATCCCTGGCTCCATGTACCATCTTTCTGCCTTCAATTCTCATATTTATATCTCCAACCCAGGCAACTCACTTAAATAGCAGACTCATACCCAATTACTTATTGAACATATCCTCACATATGTCCAAAAGATTGCTCAAAATTTATATGCCTAAAATTAAACCCTGATTCTTCCCTTTAACAGTCTTCTTCCATAATCTTCATCATCCCATCAAATAGCAACTTCTTCCCCCCTTCAGTTGTTCAGGCCAAAAAACTTGGAATTATTCTCTTTCTTTCCTCTGCACTTCACATCCAGTCTATCAGCAAATCCAGAGGGGTGCCACCTTCTAACTACTACAGAATCTGTCTACTTTTTACCACCTCTTCTACTCTCACCTTATATCGAGCCATCAACACCTCTCATTCAAGTGACTGGGATCTAACTGGTTTCTCTGTGCTCATCTTTTCCCTCAAATCCTCTATTCTTAATCCATTAGCCAGAAGGATCCCTTTAAAACATAAGTAACATAAGTAATTTTTTCTCCTCTGCTCAAAATTTTCCAGGGGCTCCGCCTCACTCAAAGTAAAAGCCAAAGTCTTTATAACATCCTACAGTCTCATCTGATCTCCCCGCCCCCCAATTCCTGTCTTCATCTCTTCTCTTCCTCTCACTTACTCAGCTCCACCCACACTAACCTCCTGTTCTTCAAATATGAAAGGCACGCTCCTGCCTCAAGTTCTTTGCATTTGCTGATCCCTGAAAATCTTGCTCCCTTACCTCCTCCGGTCTCTGCCCAAGTGTTGTCTGAGAAAATGCTCCCCCAACGATTCTATATACAATAGCCAACACTCCTCCCTCTGTCCCTGCCCCTAATTGTTTCCTTCACCCTTGTTTTTTTTTTTTTTTTTCTCCATACCATTTACCACTATCTGACATACTAGTTGTTTTCTTATTTAGTTACTGAGTATTGGTCATCTCTCATAAGAATATAAGCTCCAAGAAAACAGAGATTTTTGTATGTTTTGGTCATTCCATAACTCTAGGGCCTAAGCTGTGCCTGGAATGTAATAGGTATTAAATATTTGTTAGCTAAGTTAATAAGCCAAGTCATTTCATGAAGTATGAACCCCAGCTCACCTTTGAAGAAACTAATGCAGAACTCTGCAGATGATAAAAGAAATCTTAAGAAATATGGTTGTCTCTGTGAAGTTTTGATGAGGAGACATTCTTCCTTGAATCTCCAATAACTCTGAACAACTGCTAATAGACAAGAACTCTAGCCTTTTACTTGATATTGTAAGACAGTTCACTTTTTAGAGTAGGATGGGAGAGAAGATAATCTCAGTTTTGGAAAAAAAGAGAGGGGAGAATGGAAGCTGAGAATAAATCCTCAGGCTAGCAAGAGAAGAGAAACAAGATAAATGGATAAAGGAATTCGTTATCTATGTTGAGATGAGAGATGAACCACAAGAAAGGGATAGGAGGGCCTCATGTGGGGGCATCCACATGCTTGGCACACTCTAGATACTCAAAATCTATCTATTGGATGGTTCACTGAATGAACGAATGTGGCTCACTGGACTGGAAAGAGAAGAAATACAATCTGGAAAGACTATGACTAAATATGGTGAATTCCTATGTACTCCATTCTGAAATTATAGATCCTTGGGTGGCATGTGAAACGACTCCCTTTACTGAGAGGTTCACCCTCAGTGGCAGCCTAAGAATGACTCTCTTCAAGATTTGAGAGATCTCCAAGATTCTGGCAGTGTGGGTAGATATAGGGAACCCCAAATCATCTTTAATTACATTAAAATCTACCTAATTCCAGCATACTATCATCAACCATGGATATTTTATCATTTTGATATGAGTATTCCAGAATGAGAGGAGGTTACTTGTTTCATTTCCACTTTACTTTGGCCTTATTTAGTTTTGTATATATAGCACTAGTTCACTTCTTCTTAACACTGATGATAATTTTTCAGGTGTATTTCTTTTAGTTTTGATAAATTCTAATGTTTTTCTATCACTTTGCCTTCTAGTCCTGTCATGAACATTGAGATTCTAGTACTAATATTATTGTTTACATATATTTATATGAAATATCCAGCTCACTGGGACAAAAGTAGAGTTGGTGATAAGAACTGACAAGATAGTACTACCTACAATATGTGGACACAGCCAGAAAGAAGCAGTTAATTAAACTTAAGTCACAGGTATCTGATTAAGGATGCACTTACATCTGCCAGGTCCTTGATCTGTTTTGCTGACACATCAAACGTGTCAAGTCTTTGAAGGCTAGGCAAGTGATACAATACGTGTGTGGAATAATTACACAGCAGACAAACTGGATTGGTTTTATATTGAGGATCATTCAGACATAAATCCTTTAAGCGATGCAGCCTGGTTAAGTTAGTGAGGTCCTAAAACAACAGCAATGATAATGCTCAATTAATTAATTGCAACTGTCCATTTCCTTTTTTATATTCATTTTATTTTTAAGTAATCCCTATACCCATCGTGGGGGTTGAACTCATAACCCTGAGATCAACAGTCTCATGGCCCACCATCTGAGCCATCCAGGCATCCCACAACTGTCCATTTCTAAAGGAGCCATTTGAACACATAAGATCACCCATAATTTAATGTAATGCATTTTAATATGTGCTTAAACATTTTAAAGTGATTTAGATGGATAAAATATTTTTTCCTCCAGTAAAAAACATGTCAACTACATGAAGAATAGATAACAATCACTAAATAGCAGACTCTCTAAACTATGCATTTTAAAAATAAAAAACCAAAAAGTATTTACTAAATCATGTATTCTACCTGGGACCTTGGAGTCAGTCACTTGAGCATATTTGTTAAGACAACGTTGCTTCTTCCACGCAGCCCCTAAGAGTCTACATGGGCTTTGGCCCTCAATCTACAAGGTAGGAAAGGTGATTGTATTTTTACAGCGTTGAAAAAAACTAAAGAAGAATTCACGACAGGGGCTTGGTGTAGGAGGGGACTATGGTGGGGCTGTCCTTCAACAGATGCAATGCTAGTTAGTAGATTCAGAATCAGAGTTAAGGGAAATCCAAAGCAAAAACCAGGAGGCATTAGTCCTAAAAATAAAGTACAAATGGAATGAGGAAGTAAGCAGTGAAGTCAGGCTGAAGGAGTCAAGAGTAAGATGGGGTCAAGGTGGCCAATGTGTCCAAAGTCTTTGGCCAAGTGAGAACTTGGCTCAAATAGTTGGTCCTAAGGCTCTTACTGGGCTCATGGCAGAAGTGGGACTAGGTGGAGTTGATCTGAAATGGAGATTTCTGGACAGAGTTATGCAAAGAATTATTTGGTCAAATTCTGCAGGAGCAAGGAAGGTAAATCATTAGACCGTTCTGAGAAGAAAACACTCACTGCTCTGGGTGGCTATGTTGCCTTTGACCATCAGTCTGGGCCATGGTGGATATGAACTTTGAAGTCTTACACAGGAACTTCCCCTAGACCCCACCTACACTCAAAAGTCAGATGACATTGGAGTCTACAAAAGCACAAAATCTCACTGAAAGTTAGTGTTGTGATAGCTGGTATGGACAGAAAGTAGCACAGAAGTTATTCCATCACCACCAGGATAGTATCCTTTTAGGGTGGGTGCAAAGGTTAGAGATAAAAAGTCAAGATAATAGTTGTTTCAAGGACATTCCTAATGTGAGAATAGTAAAAGTTGCTGTGAATCATGTTTCAATGTTTTTCTGAAAAATAGCCATTATTATAGAGAACCATTTAAATTTTATGCCATATAATAAATTTTTACAATCCAAATTTTTATCTTCAGTTTTTGATGAGGAGATTGAAATAGAATAGGTTAACATAACTGAAGTGATAGTAATAATAAAATAACATATCTATTGAGTGCTTACTATGTGCTAGTCATTATTCCAAGAGCTTTACATTATTATTTTGCTTACATTTTATGTTACCACAGTACAATGCTGCCTCTGGCTTGTGGCACTGCTATAAGTGACAGAGCTTTCTATGCAGCTATGCTCTTTACCACTGCAAGGCTCCCCACTAGCCAGAGTAAGATAAACTTCTACATGGTTTCATGGTAGGACAATACCTTATTCTTGCAGCACTGTGTGCTTATCTTCTTCAGCCTCAACCCATGATTCTCTCCCTCACTCTGTCCCAGCAACAGACTTCTAGTTTCTTGAATTTACCATGCTTTTTCTACCATTTAGGTCCTTCACACTTTGCCTGGAATGCTCTTTCTCTAGGCACCTCATGTCTCATAAGTTAGCTTAAAATGACCTCCCATAGCATTCTGAGTTTATCATTCGTAGCTCCCTCTGCTCTCTTCTGCTGATGTTATTCAAATATACCCCCTGGTTTCTTACCTCCATGTCTTTGTGCACAATGTACTCCCCACTTTAGAGTGCTTACCTCCCACTGCATGTATTTTTAATTTGTATTTATTTTTAGTAATCCCTATGCCCAACATGGGGCTCGAACTCATGATCCCGAGATCAAGAGTCCCTCCCACTGCATTTGTAGAAGATTCTCCTCATGCCTGCTGAAATTCTGTCAACCCCTCAGTGTTCATATCAAATATTTCCTCTTGACTCTGACCAATAAAATTTTGTTTAAACTTTTTATGTTTTTAAAATTTCTGGGTAAAGTGCTTATAACACTCTGCCTCATTCTATAGCTTTTGGGCATCTTATATTCTTCTCTGAGTAAAAGAATGTGTATTTTAATGATGATCAATTCAAAATTATTTTTATAGTAAATTTACTCATCTCTCTTCGTTACTCTCTAGAGGAAGTGTTTGAATATGCACTTTCAATTTGACACTGTCAGAATTACAAATGCCATGTTTTCACCCATATTGTATCCCATAAACATTAAGTCTTTCGTTTTCCTTCCTTTCATTCAAATGTTTTTTTGAGATTTTACATGTCAAGTACTGCTTTAAGCATGTGGATACAGCAGTGAACAAAACAGGCAAGGTTCCTGCACTGATGGCGTGTCAGAGATGTGGATATGCACCAGGAAGAAAACACAAGGAGAGTGATAAGAGTGCTTCAGGTTAGGGAGGGTAGTAGGGTTATTTGACCTAAACTGGGCAGGAAAGGCATCACTAAGAACATAACATCTTAACAAAATCCTCAAAGAAATGAGGAGATGAACCATGAAGGTATTTGGGGGAAGAATACCCCAGCAAGGGCAAAGGCCCTAAGGTGAGGGTGATAGATATATTCAAGGACCAGTGAGGAGACCAGAGCAGCTGGAATGGAGTAAACAAAGGGGAAACTGGTAGCAGCATGGTCAGAGACACAGCGTGGGAGAAGCCAAGGGTAAGTTTTGAGCAGAAGGGTCATTTGATCTGACATAGTTTTTGAAGGAGCAAGTAGTGACAGGGTAAATACAAGGAGACTTGTTAGGAGGCTTTTCCCTCAACCCCAACTGCATGTTAGAGCTGATGGTGTCTTAAAACAGTTTAGTAGAGATACAGGTGGTAAAAAATGGTGAGACTGGACATATTCTGAGCAGAGCCAATAGAATTTGTTGATGGAATGGATATGGGTTATAAAGAAATAAGAGGAGTAAAAAAATGACTTGAAGCATTTTGGCATGTTATTAGGAAAATGGAGGTGCCATTTAGAGAGGTAGAGAAAGCTGTAGGAGATGGTACAGTGGATGGGAAATCCGTTTGTTAGGATAGGAGATGTCTATAGTTCTGGGGAGTTATTAGGGAAAGCAGAAATAGAAATGGCTGTTAAAAAAAAGTAGAAATTTAGGAGAAATAAATGAAGAAAAGGTATTTAAAGTTGTAAGATATGATGAGATTATTTAGAGAATGGATGCAGACAGCAATGAGAAAAGATCATGGGCCTAACCTAATGGAGTCCATTTTTTAGATGCTAGGAAAGATGAAAAACCAGTAAACTTGAAGGGGTGCAGCCAGAAATATCAGAGGAAAACAAAAGCAAGTACATACATTTCTTGTTGGGTTTTAATAGTATCAGATGAGTAGGGCTAATTTAATCAGCTGCCTCTAAAATTTCCAAGAGTATTGGGTAGTCCAAAATAATTAAATTGTTCCTTAAAAGGGAACTGTTTAGTATATTTTCTGCAATAAGATGGTTCATGATCTAGGTTGCTAAATAAAAGTAGACTATTCCACTTAAACATACCTTGAAAGAACATATTTGGTTACCAGAAAGGTTTAATCTTTCCAGTTGTTCATTGGGATCAAGACATCGACCTTTAATTTAAAAAACAAGATGAAAGAAAAATCAAATTTCTTATTTTACCTCTGGCTCATAGCCTATAATATTTTTTAGTTATATATGATCATCATTCCTTGCATGTAAGTAAGACTAACAGTAGCATTGTAGAGTTAGTAACAACTGATTAATGGGTAATATTTTCACATCCTGTAATCACAGATTTAGAAGTGCTTTGCAAAATATCATACAAAAGAATCTAAAAAAAAGAAATCTAAGAATGTGCTTTTTGTACTGATAAAAAATTATTGTAGCATTATCTCATATTCAAATGAAACAGTACATACCAATGCTGCTTATTAGATTCCCAGCAAGGTTGAGGTCATTTAAGTTCTTCAAAGTTTGCAAGCCCTAAAAATTTAGAAGAAGTCAGTAAAATATATACTTGTAAATGACCTGATCAACCTGGTTAGTTCTCCAAGTGTTCTGAGCACTGGGTGCTGTGTATTTCACAAACACGGAAGCTAAGTTGGTGTCTCAGTGAACCCATTTTTGTTTCCCTGTAATGTGGAGAGAATTATTGAAGGAGGGAAGGGGAGGGGAGAGGAGAGGAAAGGAGGAAGATGAGTAGGAAGAAAAACACATCACACAGAGTGTGTTTATAATCCTTGGCAAGTTACGTATAAATTCTCTAAGTCTCTTATTTTTTTTTTTAACCTTCAAAGAAGAAGTAATACCTTACCTCCCAGGCTTGGTGGGAGGAACAAAGAAAATGATGAAGTTTCTACACATTATAAAATGCTATGTACATGTTAGTCTTTCTTAACAATAATTAAACTAGTCACAAATATTTTGGCCTTTAATCATAATATTATTTTGGACATCGTGGTTAAAACTCCACAGGAGCAATTAACTTTACATATAAATTATTGAAATTATCTTACCTCAATATTTTTAATTGTATTGTGGTTCAGCCAAAGAACCTCCAATCTCAATAATTTCTCTAAATTTTCTATCTTGGAAATTTTATTAAAATATAAATACAATTTTTCTAAATTTCTGCATTCTTGAAGACCTCCAATTTTCTGTAAAAAAAAAAAAAGGAGACTGAATAGTGTTAACTTATGTTTTGGAATTAATCCTTTTAATAGAGTAGATTCTAAGCACATTTTCTTTTAAAAAATCACATTTTGGGGCACCTGGGTGGCTCAGTCGGTTAAGTGTCCGACTTTAGCTCAGGTCATGATCTCACAGTTCGTGGGTTCAAGCCCCGCATTGGGCTCTGTGCTGACAGCTAGCTCAAAGCCTGGAGCCTGCTCCAGATTCTAGGTCTCCCTCTCTCTTTCTGACCCTCCCCTGCTCACACTGTCTCTCTCTCTCTCTCTTTCTCACTCTCTCTTTCTCTCTCTCATGAATAAATAAAACATTTTAAAAAATCACATTTTATTGAAAAATATGTATCCAACAAAATCAACTAAACTTTTTAAAAGAAAGAAACAGGGGTGCTTTGGTGGCTCAGTTGATTTTGGTCGAGGTCATGATCCCAGGGTCCAAATCGATGAGGCTTCATGCTGAGGATAGAGCCTGCTTAAGTTCCTCTCTCCCTTAGCCTCTCTATCATGCTCAAGTGCATAGTCTCTCTCTCTTAAATAAAAAATATAAATAAATAAAAGAAAGAACATGTAATCCTTCCACCTAAATACAACTATTTTCAATTCTTATATCTTAAAATTTTAATAAACTCGATACCTATTTTTACACTATAATCATACTACCCATATAAGTTTTGTGGGTTTTTTAAACTTAAGACCATCTGAAATGTTTTCATAATCATTCACATAATAATAGTTAATTACAAAATATTTTATGAAGTTTCTTTAAATTTTTAAATATTTATTTATTTTGAGAGAGAGAAAGAGACAGCACGAGCAGGGAGGGGCAGAGAGAGAGGGAGACACAGAATCCGAAGCAGGCTCCAGGCTCTCAGGTGTCAGCACAGAGCATGATGTGGGACTTGAACTCACAAGCTGTGAGATCATGACCTGAGGCTTGAACTCATGATCCATAAGATCATAACCTGAGCCAAAGTTGGACCTTCAATTGACTAAGCCACCCAGGTGCCCATCATGAAGCTTATAATTTTCTTAAAAATACCTATATGTGTGGAATATTTTATTCACATTTTTAAATATTATAGATAGTACTGCAACAAATAACTTCATGCATACAGTTGTTTTCTGCTGTTGAATTACTCCTCTAGGTAAGACCTTAGAACAAGGGATTTCTGATTCAAAAGATATGCACATTTCCTTGACTCACAATACATTTCACAGTATTGCTTTTCAATACAGATGTTACAATTTTCATACAACCAATAGTGACTAAGTGAATGAATTTACTACTTAGCAATACTGGGTATTATTTGATCTGATCTGATCACTAAAAAAGTAGAATATGTCTATTATGTTTTGATTCTTTATTTCTACTTTCTCCTTCGTAGAAATCTATTTCTGCATTTTACCCATTTATCTGTTTAGTTTGTTTTGTTTTACTGGCTAAAGGATTTTATTGTAATCTATCATGTATGTCCCTCCTCATTCATCTGTTTTGATTCATGACGCATGCATGTATTTCAAGGAATTTTTTTCCAACCCAAAGAATTCAACATAAAATACTTCACATAAGGTTGTGTTTACACTTACCTCTATGCAGCATTCGGCAATCCAGAGTTCTTTAAGCTGTAAACAAGTTTCTAGCCCTGATATTTCTTTTATATCTTGAGCAACAATTGTGAGACTCGTTAGATTAGGAAATAATGATAATCCAACTATACGGGGATACCCTGAGAAAAACATCTCCAGTTCTGAAGTATCTGATCCTTCTTGTCCAACCATCTCATAAGACAAACCATTGCATAAACACTGTGTCAAAAAAGAAATTGGGTTATTACCTATTTTAAAAAGTTAAAAAGTTATTTTTGCCATTAGAACTTATAAATTGCCAATTGCACCAATGCACTCACAAGAAGGAAAGTCAAACCATGTATGTGGTTTTTCTCTGCTTCCAAAGGTCATTGGGTAGAAGAAATCTCTAGGCAAGCTCCAGAAACGAGTACAAAAATGTTCATTATACATTCTTGCAACTGGAGTTGAAAAGAAATTTGGCTTTGACTCACCAGTTCCTTAATTATTTCTTCTTGGTTTAGGTTTTC
This sequence comes from Proteles cristata cristata, assembly GCA_017311185.1. Classification (NCBI taxonomy): domain Eukaryota; kingdom Metazoa; phylum Chordata; class Mammalia; order Carnivora; family Hyaenidae; genus Proteles; species Proteles cristata. The sequence continues at coordinate 409,879 of JAESUZ010003747.1, read as the reverse complement.
ACATTCAATCATCTTCCATTAAAAATAAAGGTCATAATAATATATCTGTTAAGGAAAGTGAAAAGTTGAAATAAATACATTCTAGAATCATGTCATTCCAAGTTGAAAGGGATCTTAAAGCTACTGGGGTGGAACCACCCAGATGGCCTGAAATTTACACACAGTGTAATTAACCAAGTATCTGTCTGGGCCCCAAAACAGTCCATTCCATCTCTAAAGTTTTCTGTTAGAAAGTTCTTTTTAATTTTGAATTGAATTCTGTCTCTCCATAACTCCACTCCACTGTTACTCCATCTTCTGGGTTCAAATAAAACAAGTATTTTTCTTCCATACTTGAAGAACACTGTCATCTCTCATCTACAACTTTACCTCACTCCCCAGCTCGCGTGTCTTTCAGTTCTCTCACTAGAGATATTCCTGTTTCTCTCCTTCAAACAGGCTCCAGTTCATTCTTCCTATTACATTGTTGTGTCCCAAACTGAACATAGCTCTCTAAGTGTACTAGCAAAGAAAAGAAACTTCAGGGTTTAGTGACATACCTGGCATGGGAATAAATATTTATTAAAATGAATTAGCTGGTGCTTTCATTTTAGGTGATATGAACTGCTTTAACATCTAATAGCTACAATAAAATTTAACTCATTTTAAAATAATTTTTAATATATTTATTATCCAGACATATTGTTTTTAAAATATAGGAGTCTAGGTTTTAATACGATGACATGACAAAGCAAAAATGTAGATATGATGTATATCATGAACACACTTTTTACACTAATTGCCCCATAATTATGCATGTGTGTATATGTATGTATATGTATATGCATGTGTGTTTATGATTATGTAAGAATAAAATATGTAAAGATACATACTAAGTGGTTAACATGAGTTGTTGACATGCAGATGAAAGCTACACGCAAGGTAACTAATACTGACAACCTAGTATGTCTATCTTTGCATATAACATGCATTAGAGGTTGGACGGGGATAGATCTAGGCAAAACTGGAAAAGAAAAAAAAACTTTTCAAAAGCATGTTCAGTACTGTATAGTATGACTATATAAACCATTTATTTATTCTTTCTACTGTTAATAGACTTTCGGACTGTCTCCAGTTTGGAGTTAAATAGTGCTTTCCTGAACATTTTTATGACACAAGGCATTAGTGCACATTTAGTCAGAGTTTATACCTAGAGGTGGGATGAGAAAGAAATTCATGTATACAACATGGATGATTCCCACAAGCACAATATTGAGCAAAGAAAGACACACACACACACAGTGAGGTTCATACTGTGTAGCTCTGTTCATATACAATTTTAAAGCAAGCCAATCTGGTTTAAGAAGCAGTCCCAGATAGTAGTTACCTTTCAGGGGTGGGTGACTAGGAGGAGGCAAAGAAGGGCTCTGGAGTGCTGACGAAGGTGTATTTTGCAATCTGTGTGCTGATTAAAGGACTACATTCACTTTGAGAAAATAAAAGTAGATATCTAAGATTTTGTGTGATTTCTATATATATGTTATACTTAGAATGAAATTTTACTTACATATATGTTTAAAAAGTATGTGCCCCTTGTGGGGATGAGCACTGGGTGTTATGTGGAAACTAATTTGACAATAAACTATTTGTAAAAAATAAATAAATAAATAAATAAATAAATAAATAAATAAATAAATAAAAAGTATGTGCCCACTTTCATTCAATCATAATTATATACATGTACAGAGCACATAAATTAAAATTTTAAGAAAAAAGAGTTGGTAACTTGAGTCCATGTATTTATCTACCCTTCCTCCCTAAATCCCACTAAAATGACTAGGGAAATATGCTCTACCACCTGAGCTAGCCGGGCATGGTAAGGAAATGTGAAAATGAGAAAAGCATGTGTAACAGTGCTGGGAAAAGGCCATTGATTGTCAGAGATAATCAGAAATATTTTGTATTTTGTTGCTGTTGTTGTTTTAACTTCCAATATTGTTAACATACAGTGATATATTAGTTTCACGAGTACAACGTAGTACTTCAACATTCCATACATTACACAGCGTTCATCATGATAAGTGTACTCTCAATCCTCTTCACTTGCTTCACCCATACTCCCCCCACCACCACCACCTCCCATCTGGTAACCATCCATTTGTTCTCTCTAGTTAAGAATCTGTTTTGGGGGGACACTTGGGTGGTTCAGTTGGTTAAGCGTCCAACTCTTGGTTTTGGCTCAGGTCATGATCTCATGGTTTGTGAATTCAAGTCCCACATCAGGCTCTGTCCTGACAGTGAAGAGCCTGCTTGGGATTCTTTCTCTCCCTCTCTCTTTGCCCCTCTCCTGCATGCTCACACTATCTCTCTAAAAATAAAGAAATCAACTTTAAAAAAATGGAGTCTGTCTTTTGGCTTCTCTCTCTTTTCCTTTGTTTCTTATATTCCACATAAGTGAGATCATATGGTATTTGTCTTTCTCTGACTAGCTTATTTCTCTTACCATTTTATACTCTCTATATTCATCCATGCTGTTGCAAATGGCAAGATTCTGTTCTTCTTTATGGCTGAATAATATTCCACTGTGTGCATATGTGTGTGTGTGTGTGTATCACCTCTTCTTTATCCATTCATCTATCAGTGAACATTTGGGCTGCTTCCACAGCTTAGCTATTGTAAATAATGTTGCAATAAACACAAGAGTCCATATATCCCTTCAAATTAGTGTTTTCCTATTCTTTGGGTAAATATCCAATAGTGCAGCTACTGTATCAGAGTGTAGTTCTATGTTTAATTTCTTGAAGAACCTCCATACTGTTTTCCACAGTGGCTGCACTGGTTTGCATTCCCACCAGCACTGCATGAGGATTCCTTTTTCTCCACATCCTCGCCAACATTTATTATTTCTTGAGTTTCTGGTTTTAGCCATTCTGATAGGTGTGAAGTGATATCTCATTGTTGTTGTTTTTTTTTAATTTTTTTAATGTTTTATTTATTTCCAGGAGAGAGAGAGAGAGAGACAGCATGAGCAGGGGAGGGTCAGAGAGAGAGGGAGACACAGAATCCGAAACAGGCTTCAGGCTCTGAGCTGGCAGTCAGCACAGAGCCCGACGCGGGGCTCAAACCCATGAACTGCGAGATCGTGACCTAAGCGAACCCATGATCTAAGTCGACGCTTAACCGACTAAGCCACCCAGGCGCCCCTGTGGTTTTGATTTGCATTTCCCTGCTGCCAAGGGATATTGAGCATCTTTTCATGTGCCTTTTGGACATCTTGAATATCTTCTTTGGAAAAACGTCTGTTCATGTCTTCTGATCATTTTCAAAATTGGGTTATTTGTGTGTGTGTGTGTGTGTGAGTGTGTGTGTTAATATTTTGGATACTAACCCCTTATCAGATATGTCACTAGCAAGTGTATTCTCCCATTCAGAAGGTTCTCTTTTAGTTTTGTTGATTGTTTCCTTTGCTGTGCAGAAGCTTCTTATTTTGATGTAGTCCCAATAATTTATTTTTGCTTTTGTTTCCCTTGTTTCAGAAGACATATTTAAAAGATGTTCCTATGACCAGTGTAAGAGAAATTACTGCTGGTACTCTCTTCTAGGACTTTTATGGTTTCAGGTGTCACATTTAGGTCTTTTATCCATTTTGAGTTTATTTTTGTGTATGGTGTAAGAAAATGGTCCAATTTCATTCTTTCACATGTAGCTATCCTGTTTCCCCAACACTATTTGTTGAAGAGACTTTTTCCCATTGCACATTCTTGCCTCTTTTGTTGAAGATTAATTGACCATATAATTGTGGGGTTTTTCCTGGAGATTTTATTCTGTTCCATTGACCTATGTGTCTATTTTTGTACCAGTACCATACTGTTTTGATTACTACAGCTTTGTAATGTAACTTGACACCTGAATTGTGATACTTGCAGTTTTGTTTTTCTTTTTCAAGACTGCTTTGGATATTTGGGGTCTTTTGTGGTTTCATATAAATTTTAGAATTTTTTTGTTCTGGTTCTGTGAAAAATGCTGTTGGTATTTTGATAAGGATTGCATTCAATGTATAGATTGTTTTGGACAGTATAGGCAACTTAATATTTGTTCTTTCAATCCATAACCATGGAATATCTTCCCATTTCTTTGTGTCATCTTCAATTTCTTTCATCAGTGTTTCATAGTTTTCAGGGTACAGGTCTTTCACCTCTTTGGTTAAGTTTATTCCTGAGTATTTTATTAGCGAAAGGTCTTTTGAATGGCAATGAAGTAGATGGCATAAGACTGAGAGAAAAGCCCATCTGTATAAACCAGCCCAAAATTCAATGTACCAAAGAAAGAAGTTTTATAAAACTACCTAAAAATTCCCCAAACTCGGAGCAGCAGTGATTGGGAGGATGGTGGCTGTAAGCCATCCAAAGGAACCAAATCAATGGACTTTGAGATCTATATTAGAGTCTGTATTTGCACTCAGGCTTTGTAAACTGGAGACACAGTCTGACCATGTTGAGTTTAGAAGGGGAGGGGCCCCAGCTAGCACCACAAAGAAAAATAAGAGCCAGAAAATTATTCTAAGACCCTGGAATCTCTACTAATTCATCACTTACTCATTAATATATGTGTTGAGGAACTAATGTCTACTGGTCAGAAAATGATAGGGGTTGGAAGAAAGAAAAGACTTCTCTAATAAGGTAGCATATGGACAAAAGGGGAAGGAAATGAGAGAGTGTGAACTCTGAGGAAATCTGGAGAAAATGCATCCAGAAAGAGGAAAGAACACATGTAAAAAAAATACCATGAAAGGATACTTCACATGTTTGCAGAACAGCAAGGAAAATGATATGGCTGGAGTACAGCCAGGGAAATAGAGACTACTGGATGTGATATCAGAAAGGTTTTGCAGGGACAGATCATGTGCTGTCTTATGATTTGTAGGCTTTTGTGAAGATTTTAGATTTTAGTATCACGAGTAAGATGGAAAGCTCTATGAAGATTTGGGGGGGGGGTAGGTAACATGAGCTGTCTTAAGTTTTGAAAAGGATCACTCTATCCACTCTGTTGAAAAGAGACTGTAGGTGTCTATGGTAGAAGCAAGGAGACCAATTAAGAAACACTTGTAATAATATGAGTGAGAGAGGATGGTGGTTGGGGTAGGGTGGCAGTAGTGGGCATAGTGAGAAGTAGTTAGATGATGGATCTCTATTGAAGGTGATACTGATCTTTCCTTCTCTGTTTGCCATCAGCAACTGTCTCCTTAACCCATTCTTGGGCACCCCCAATATATTACAGCACAGGCAGCAGGAGCAGCCAGGCAAGGGAGCACTTAACAAGGAACAACTTTGAAAGGATTAGATAGTCTACCAGAGGCCCATCCATTGATGTGGGCCACAGTCTTCCCTCCCTAGGCTTATTCAGATGCCATATTAAGTAAAGGAGGGCCTTTACCACCCCTTCTCATCAGAAAAGAAACCCCTACATTCTGGTTTAATGTCTGAACACTAAAGGAAAGCCCGCCTTCCCACCATCACACAAGGAAATAGCCTGTTCTCAGTACATCCAAAGTCATCAAATGGCAATTCCAGTTATATAGTCTATGTCCAAGATATCTATTTCAAAAGAAATGTTCCCTTTGCTATTTACTAAATTATCACATATATTCAAGCCTAATTTTGGATTCTCCAGTCTGTGTTCTCCCTTAGCTCTGTCTATTCCTATAGTATTATCCTGTTTTAATTACTGTGATTTATATTAATTTTCACCATATTATTTTTTTTAATTTCTTGGCTATTATTTTATATTTATTTTTCCAAATAAAATTTTTGTTTATTTTGTATTTAGTGTTTAAAAATTCACTTGGGTTTTTGAGATTCCAGTGTAAAGCTTAATTCAGAGAGAACTTCCATCTTTACAGTATTAGTCTTCTGTTTATTCATGGAGACTACTTTTTCTTGATAGAGAAAGTATGCATACTTTGGATATCAGCCTTACCTTCTGCTTCATCTTATTTTCCTTCATCAATGCCCTCATTTAGAAAAAAAAAAATCTGTTCTAATCCTATAGTTAATTAGCAAAACAAAATTTAATTACAAAGCTTCCAATTCTATAATTTGAATAACTGCATCCAAATTATGAGGAGCCTGAACCTCTCTGGTACTTATAAGCCTCCTATGCTTCCTCCAGTCATAAGTAGACCCCAGGCTTCCAACTGAAGCTTCTGATTTCAAGAGGTGTGTCCTGTCGGCCAGCTTGTACCCACTCTCCCCCACTCTAGGGAAGTTCTTTTCAGGGCTTGACCACCTAAGAGATCACAGGTCTTCTCTAGTTCCTTCAGGGAACCAGGAGCCACCAGTAGCTTCTATAGCTTTCACCATTCAGATCTTGGATTGATCCAATCACCTCTCCTCTCCACTGTGAAGTGCTGCTGCAAGATTTCATATAATGAGCATGGAGCTGAAGTCACTACAAATGCATGGTCTCTACTTCAGCTGGATCTTCAACAGCAGATATTTTATATTTTCCTCTTCGACTTGTTCTCCTAGTAAGAGTAGGGCTAGAGATACAGATGGGGGATTCATGACATAAAGACTATTCTAAATTTCTGCCACTCTTCTCAGGTTCTCCCTCCCTCCCCTCCTCTGTGGATGATCTTGTCTCCATCTTCACAGAGAACAGTGATGACATCAGACTTACATTCCTTGTATTTCCTTTCCTCCTAACACAGTATTTCTTTCCCTTCCTGACTCCTCTATTAGTAAAAGTATTCTTTCTCTTGTCCAAAGTGTGTGTACTGATCCCATTCTCTTCTGTCTCTTTCAGAACACTATTCTGTCAAATTTTCCTCCTCCTTGTTTATTCCCACCTTTTATTCTCTAGGATTTCTTTTCTCTCCATACATGAATGTCAGATCATTCCTGTCTTTAAAAAAAAAAAAGTCCTCCTATTCTGTATTCTGTGAATAGCTGGGTTTAGATACTTTGGCTGAAAAAGTTCTAATAGTAGTCATTAGCAACGCTTCACTGCCACCATTCAGTTCTTAGCTCACTACAGTCTGACTGATGATACTCAGGCCACAACCATTTCTTTTGCCAAGGTCAACAATAATCTTCTTATTCCCATAGACACTTGTCATGTTTCAGCTCTTAACTTGACCTTGACATAGCATTTGACAATGTTGATGACTCCTTTCTTTAAGATTTCTTCTTTGGTTTGACATTTTCTCCTTGGTTTCCCTCTACTAGTTTTTTTTTTTAATTTTGAGAGAGAGTGTGTGTGCAAGTAGGGAAAGGGCAGGGAGAGACAGGGAGAGAGAGAGAAGCCCAAGCAGAGCTTCAACTCATGAACCACGAGATCATGACCTGAGTGGAAGTTGAATGCTTAACCAACTGAGCCACCCACTTGCTCCTCTACTTGTTATTTCAATCTACTTTTCTGATCAATTGCTTCCTTCTTAGTGAAAATTACTAGTCTTTATCTTACTTTTTCCTGTGCAACTTCCTTCCTGTGCAAATCCAACTTCCAATATGGAAAGCTACATCTGAGTGTGTCACAAGCATCTTAAATTCAGTGCGTTCAAAACTGAAGTCATTATTTTCCAGCCAGCCTTCTTATCCTAGTGTATGCCTTCTCTTGGTAAATTGCACCATCTTTCTAATCATCTGTATTAGAACCCTGGGATTTATCCTTAACCACTCTTTTACTCTTTCTTCCATGTTCACTCGCTCATTAAATCCTTCTGTATGTACCTCTTAAATGTCTATCATTTTCCCCTTTTTTCCATTGTATTTGCCTCTGTGTTGGTTCAGACTTTCATCACTTCACCTTAATTGGATGCTTTCCTTACAGTCCTACATCCATCCCTTCGATCCACCTACTACACTACTGTGACAGCCGGCCTCCTGAAAGGTAAACACGTTTAGGCTACTCTCCTTGGAAGGTATTCGTGGTATCATGCTCTGACTCCTGTTTACCTGTCAAGGTCATCAATCACTAACCCCCAACACTCCAGGGTCTAGCCACAACTATAGTTCTCTGAATGGGCAGGGGCATTTCTGCATTTTGGCATATGCAGTCTTCCCTTCCTAAAATGTGTTTTTCCCTTGACCTTATGGCATACTCCATACATGCTGAAAATGTGAAATCATGGGTCTTCTATATGCAGACTTTAATTCTCTCTGCTAGTATTATAATCATTCTCTTCCTTGTTAAGGCCTGCACATGTTCTATATATAGCACCCGTCCTACTCTATTGTGATGCTTGCAGGTCTTTCCTCCCTACCAGGTAATATGTTCACTGAAGACAGGGCCAATGAACCTGTCACTGTGCCTGGCACTTGCTTGGGGTTCCATAAAAGTTTGTTAAATGGGTTGAATTGTCATGCTACAGGGTCCTGTATGGCATAACCTGGAATGTAATATAATAATATGTAAATACTTGCTGTACATGACCAGATATAACAATGATTAGAGTATAAAGCACCATATTTCTGTCTGGCTATCATTCTGAAAAATCAAATTTCTTTTCTACAAACTAGAACCCCTGTATGGTCAAACTGTCTCCTCCCTTGGGTATAAAGAGATCAGAATCCACCTGTTAGCACTGATGGGCCAAACAAACAGCTTTCTGGCTCTAGGTGAGCAGTATCAAATTTGGCCAAGAAGCACTTGATTCTTTCAGTTCTGTACCTTAACATTGCAGGAAAGGCTGCACAGGTCACTGTGTGCCATCTTCCCTTTCCTCCTCTTCTTCACTTTGCTCTGGTCACCCTGATGGCCTTCAGTAAAGACAAGTCACTGTCTCATTATTACCATCTCATTGCCCCATTATAGGGTCCTTTAACCACAATGTTGCTTCTCTCCCATCTTCCTCTCAGGGGCGTTAAGAGTGGGAGGAGAGAGAACAAAGACACCCGAAGGCCACAAGGTGAGACACACTCACCTTATCCCAGAAAGGGGATGGATCCCAGGGCAATCTGAGATAGAGCAGAGTCCACTCCGATTTCCTAGTCCCTGTCTTTCAACAGCAGGCACGACACCCCATCTAATCCAGGGCCTGTCCAGGGCCTGGTGTGTACACAAGACCTGCTGCGGTTGCCTAGGAAACCTGCCCTCCGCCTCCGGCAACCTTGGAGTGGGGAGGGGTACAACCGGGGTTGGGAAAGCAGCTGCGGAATCCTTTTCTGGATCACGTGGCGGCAACCTCCAGCCAATCAGCAGAGGTAGGGGTCCACCCGGAAGACCCCGCTGGTGCTGCTGGGAAATGGTGGAGAGCTAATTGCCCGCGGATGTCTTTGTGCCTTCGCGCATCTTTTCGCCTGCTGTCGCGGGATCGGAGGACCGGCCCAGAGGCAGCGACTTGTGGGCATGATGGCAGGGACCTAGTCGTATGGCTTCCTCCAGTCTCGGCTCTCTCCCATTGAAACCCTTTAACCTTCGGGGCCTGGAAGCCCGGAGCCTTGCTGAACTGGAACCTTGAAAGTCATGGCGCTGTGATGTCATGAGGAGACCAGACAGCCAGGACAGGCTCCGATTCTCCCCCTCCCCCCCACCCTCCGCGCGCCCCCGGCCCTGGCGTGGCCTCGGATCCCCAGGAAGGTAGCTGAGCTTCGCCTCAGGGGCTGAGCGCGGAACGAGCAGAATCGAAGGACGGCGCAGGCAAACGAACCCCCTGGTGCCTCTGGAGAAGGGATGGACCCTCCAAGGGTCTTCTTACCATTCTCGGACCGGCCCTTGAGGGTCCTTTCAAAAGCATTCCAAAGTGTTCAGGAGGCAAAACATCTTTACAAAACAAAATAGAATTTAGAGAGGGACAGGGAGGAACTTTTTTTAAAAAGCGTGGGCAGAAGGGCTGAGAAATGAACTCAGGAAAAGGAAGATCAAAGGAACTGTAGCTCTCATTTCATTTTTCTAGGGCTCCCTGTCCCAGTATGGGAGCTACTAGCCACAGCCACGCGTGGCTCTTTAACACCTGAACTGTGACTAGTCCGAATTAAGTTGTACTATAAAATACACATAGTATTTTTGAAGGCTTAGTATAATTTTTGATATATCGGATTAAATAAAAATGCGTTATTAAAATTTTACTTTTTAAAAGAGGCGATTAGAAATTTTTAAATTACACATACGACTTCTATTATGTTTCTGTTGGACAGCGCTGCTGAATTTTAGTGGTTGGTTCCGTTGGTTTGTGTAGAATATCTATGACGTTCAGTTCATGCACAATAATGCCTGTAGTGCTCTTTTCCGTCACCAGATGGCCGCCTCATTCAATAGACTAGTTTTAAACTTAAAAAAAATAGAAGTGCAGATTTAAAAAATGTCTTCTTCCATTTATAACTATCAACAATTCAACATACTTGTGATTCAGTTATTTTTTCTATATTGTTAACTGTAAACACAAACATAGAACAAATAATTCCCCTTCTACATTTCGTATTTCACAGGATTGTTTCCATTTGTCATCAATTGCTGAATTAAAAATAAAGTAATTAAAATATTTGTGGCTTAAAGATTTGAAACAAATACCAGGGCAATCTGATTCAGATCTGTATGTTTAGATTTATTTGAAAACCTAGCTGAAAAATATTAGCTGCCTGAGCAAGTCATCTTAGGGTGTAAAGACTACATAAAGATAGTTTAGGAATCTAAATTTTTAGATTAGAAATTGGGATCGGAAATCAATGAGGTGAATTTTATACATCAAGCTTCTCATTTTGGGAAATGCAGCTCTTTTGGTTGAAGTACAGAGATTATCAAAATACATTGTTAGAAATCTGTTGTTAATCTTCTGACCAGTGAAAGATGAGAGAGCTAACACACAGTTTTCTTTATATTATATAAACAGGTAATTTTAAGACTCAAGGATTTGGCCACTCAGAAATTGAGTCAGAGTTCCTGTGTAGCTATAGGCTAGTAATCATTAGTGATTTGTCCTGAGTAATTCTTAAAGGAAGAATTGCCTGTTGTTAACATATTCTAGACAATATTTGGAGCAAAAGGTGAGTACAGTTAAAAGCCATAGGAAGAATATGAAACCAGTGATGATCTTGTTAATCTCCTTTTCTCAACTTTAAAGTTTACAATGTGGTTTATGTGCCTGTATAAGAAACAGTAGAAAATGAAACTGCTAAAACTCCAGCATGTTAAATAAACATTCTAGTGAATTAAGACTTCATTCATCTCTCTATTTATATTCCTAGACAAAGACCAATACATATACATTTAAATCTGTTTACTTATGGGTAAAAGTATCTTGAATCTGAAAAAATGTTATGAAGATATATTACCACTGACAGCAACCTTACTGTGTCACTGCCTGATTTAAAGAAGAATCATTTCCTCAAAATACAAGTGACTTCTCAAACCTAAATAAGAAAATCTTGAGTTGCACACTAATTGTTAATTAAAACTTTTGAATTGGTTGTTAAATTTATTTCCCCAAAAGCCCTATTCTTATTGCTGGAGAACCATCTAATTACAATTTGACTTCTTACTGTCTTTAATTCCAGAGAACCAAAACCTAAAGATTTCAAATCCTAGTTTAATATAATTTTTATATTCTTGTTGACATTTGATCCTTCTGCAAATTTATACTTTTCTGTTAATGATGTTGTTAGGTTGTCTGTGAAAATTCCCTGTCCCATGTTTGAATTTGATATATCATAAAAAAGTGAATGCAGAATAATTTAGGTCTTACTTTGGCAGTGGAGTGCTAATTATGTAGTGCTTATAAAGTCACCATCAGAGGGCCTCATCATTAATATCTGGTAGTGAATAAATAGTATTCAATTAAAAGAAGTTTTCTAAAGTGAAATTTTTAATTAGATGAACAGAATGGCATTTTGAAAGGGCCTAACTAAAAAAGTTAAATAATCTTTGTCCATGATTTGCTAGCATATAATTAATGGACAAAGTTTTCTTAAATGACAGCCAGAATGGAATTGTAATGGAGTTACTCTGTCACGGACAACATAACCTCTTCATTTTACTATCCCAGTTATGTTTAGCTGTAAGGCAGCAAATTGAATGACAGTGAATTTAACCAGGGATGGGAGTCTTACTTAATTCACTAGAGAGCTGGGCAGTTCTTTGTGTGTGAGAATTCTTTCCTCTTTACCTCCTTTCTTTTGCATCTTTTATTTATACCCTGGGCTCAGAAAGTTGATTACATCCCTCAGGTTATAGCACATTCTCATCATTTGTCCATATGAGGTCCTTGCTTTTATCTCCAATTTCTTCTCCAAACCCACCCCCATCTCAACCACATCACCCACAATCTAATGTCTCTTATAAACCTTGAGTTGTGTATTTCTCGTTGAAAAACAGGCAGTATTGTTTTGTGGGTCTGTATTTTTTATTTATATATAGGGCACTGTGCTATAAATTTTTGTATTCTTTTCCATTCAGCACTATTTTATGATTTTTGTTTCTGTATGTTCATGTAGATCACTGTTTATATATTCTGTACAATATTCCATAATACACATCTACCAAGTTTTATCTTTTTCTTGTTCCCCTATCTTGGGCACCTAGGTTGACTCCAGTAAACAATATGGTATTGAACAGCCTTGTAATTACTTTCTTACAGACAGTTTCTCTAAGACGTATGTCAAGAATAGAATTACCAGGCAAAAGGCTAACACAGTTTACTAAATACCATCTGATAACTTTCTGGAACGACTGTCTCAGATTTTCCTCCCTCCAACAGTGCTTGACAATTCTTATTCACCTTGTTGGGAAATAGAATTAAAACCCAGGTCTCCTGACAACCCAAAAAACTTCTCCACAAAAGTGGAAGGAAAAGAAAATGTTTTATTACTGAACAAAATTAAACATTAAACCAGAATATGATGGACATCACAGGCAATCTCTTAAAGAGATTGCAGACAGAAAAACTCTTTATACTCTTTATATAGCAAACAGATACAACCTATCCCATACATGTTCCCAAGTAATAACTAGTCCTCAAATAAGAGGATTTGATGCACCATTTGTCATACCTTTATGTCATCCTTATTAGGATGAACTGAATGTTCATCCTAAATTCACCTGGTAATTGGGGTGACCCTGTGTTAGCTAATTGACTTTATCCAAAGGAAAAATAAACTCGTGTCTTTATGACAGAATATAGTTTGGGAGCAAGACAAAGTTAGTTCCTACCCTCCCACAGAAACTGGGACACACGGGTGCTATTGACAAACACTTTTTTTATTGAAATATAGTTGACATACAATATTGTAATGGTTTCAGGTGTACAATAGTAGTTTGACAATTGTATACAAGAGTAGTTACCAGCTGACTCCAAAGTTATTATGATATTATTCACTACATTCCCTATGCTGCACTTTTCATCCCTATGACTATTTTATTACTGGAAATTTATACCTCTTAATCCTCTTTACCGATTGCATTCAACCCCCCACTTCCCTCCCCTCCAGAAACCATGATTTTGTTCTTTGTATTTATGAATCTGTTTCTGTTTCGTTTATTCATTTGTTTTGTTTTGTTTTTAGATTCCACATTTAAGTGAAATTGTGTGGTGTTTATCTTTCTGTCTGACTTATTTCACCTAGCACAATACTCTCTAGGTTCATCCATATTGTTGCAAATGACAAGATTTCATTCTTTTGTACGGCTGAATAATATGTATATACTTGGAAGCAACTCAAGTGTCTATTGATAGATGAATGGGTAAAGATGTCTTCACAATCTATATATCACAGCATGTTGTTAAGTATTACCTTATATACCCCAAACCAGTGCTACTTTGATTCTGTAGGGATTTATCCACATTTTTTTCCATCTGTAATGTTTTACAATAAAATAATAGAGAAGTTAACAGAACAACTGTGAGACATACCACCCCCCACTCCTGATCATTGTCTTACATTTCCTGATTTGGTGAAGCTAACCTACTACAGGATTAAAAGCACTAGGGATTTGCTCCTGTTTTCATCTGTCTATACCCCAGACTAGTGGAATTCACTAAGTGAATCTTCTCCATTGAACCAAACTTTCCTTCAGGTAGATCGTTGCAAGATCTAGTGGGCAGACAGAATGTTCGTGAGTCCTTTTTTTTCTACAGATATGCGGTCATTTTCCCAATGGAATTTCCAGTATTAAAGTTGATGTTTTGAGCTCCATGCATATGTCTCATGTCTATTTCTCACTTGGTTTGAAGCTTGAGATGGGAAGATAGGGCTTTTGCCTTCTAAAGCCTGACTCTATAGTCTGGTTTAAATGTGTTTTTGTATAATCCAAATGTTTGAACTTTAAAATGCATATTGACCCTGAAAAAGAATATTCTATAAGTCAGAATAAAGAACTCTTTTCTTTCATTTTAGGAAAGTGAAAGTGTGCTATACTGTTACCATAGATCTACCTCCTAGCTACATGCACATGAGATGATAGTATCTGTAGAATCTAAAGCCAGCTTACACAGAAACACTTGATTTGCTTTATAAACCATGGCTAATGTGCACTTCTGTGCATTTGACAAGAGGTCTTGGGAAAGAGATGTAGCACTGTTATTAAACACAGGGAACTCTAACACAATTACTAGTTGTGGCCAGCACCATTCTGGTAGCTCTGCCAGAATGATTATTGTATGAGCCAACCCGCAAATCCAATACCTGAGTAGAGGCAGGCTTTTAATTGTGCAAAAACAAGATAAGCTCCACCAAGCAGAACATTAGACTGTAATTAGTAACTTTAAATGACCCTCTTCAATCATATCCAGGACATCAAAAATAAGAAAGGCATTTATGCCCTTGAAAGCATTAGTAACGTATAATAAAAGCTAACACATATATAATGTGAATGTCTCATATGTATTTTCACTTGTATATATGTCTCATATGTATTTTCACTTGTATTTATAAATAAACAGAAGAATTTTACCTAAGATACCAGTCTTTGTGTCAGAGTTACCGAGTTTTAAAATTATTGTGCTTAGGAGACTTTACGCATTTAATTCACCGTTTGTTTTAATACATAATCACATTTAAAATTGTCCCAGGTATTTTTTCTTTGAAAGATATATTAGCAGTCTTTCATTCTTATTTCAAAAATCTCTGAGGCACCTGGGTGGCTCTGTTGGTTAAGCAACTGACTCTTGGTTTTAGCTCAGGTCATGGACTCACCATTTATGAGTTAGAGCCCCGCACTGGGCTCTGTGCTGACAGCACGGACCCTGCTTGGGATTCTCTCTCCCCTCTATCTTTGCCCTACCCCTACTTGCACACACACACTCTCTTTCTCAAATAAACCTTAAGAATTAAAGAAGAAATCTCTATTGGTAGGACATGTACTCCATGCATGATCTAAATCTGAAATGCTATAGACCCTGTTATCTTTGTCTTTTTTGATCTTCATTAAAAATACCTACTTATTCCAATATTTTTTAAAACACTTTTTAATCTTTTATTTATTTCTGAGAGAGAGAGAGAGAGAGAGACAGCGTGAGCAAGGGAGCGTCAGAGAGAGAGAAAGAGACACAGAATCCGAAGCAGGCTACAGGCTCTGAGCTACCTGTCAGCACACAGCCCGATTTGGGGCTCAAACCCATGAACCATGAGATCATGACCTGAGCTGAAGTTGGACGTATAACTGACTGAGCCACACAGGTGCCCCTGCTTATTCCAATATTAAAAAAGCTCATATTCTAGGGATGCCTGGGTGGGTCAGTTGGTTCAGTGTCTGACTCTTAGTTTCTGCTTAGGTCATGATCTCACAATTCAGTTCATGATATCAAGCCCCAAGTGGGGCTCTGTGCTGTCAGGAGTCTGCATGGGATTCTCTCTCCCTCACTCCCTACCCTTCCCTTACACATGAACTCTCTCATTCTCTTTCTCAAAATAAATAAACATTGAAAAAAGTCCATATTTTAGATCAGTTCTGTTCAATAGAAATAAAATGAGGACTATATGTAATTTTAAATGTCCTATTAGGCATATTAAAAAGTAAAAGAGAAACAGGTGAAATTAATTTTTTACAGTATTTTTTAAAGCACATTAACATCAGAAAAAGCCTTTTTCTTTAAAAATTTTGAGGTATACATAGAGGCACATCAACTGATGAATGGACCAAGAAGATCTCATGTGGTTTCACTGAGATACCACCTCATGCCAGTCAGAGTGGCTAAAATGAACAAATCAGGAGACTCTAGATGCTGGCGAGGAGGTTGAGACACGGGCACCCTCCTACACTGTTGATGAGAATGAAAACTGGTGCAGCTGCTCTGGAAAACAGTGTGGAGGTTCCTCAAAAAATTAACAATAGAACTCCCCTATGACCCAGCAATAGCACTCCTAGGAATTTACCCAAGGGATACAGGAGTGCTGATGCATAGGAGCACATGTACTCCAATGTTCATAACAGCACTCTCAACAACAGCCAAATCATGGAAAGAGCCTAAATGTCCAACAACTGACAAATAGGTCAAGAAGACGTGGTTTATCTATACCATGGAATACTACATGGCAATGAGAAAGAATGAAATCTGACCATTTGTAGCAACGTGGATGGAACTTGAGGATATTATGCTAAGTGAAATAAGTCAGGCAGAGAAAGACAGATACCATGTGTTTTCACTCATATGTAGAACAGAGGACCATAGGGGAGGGGAATGGGGAAAAAAATAGTTAAGGAGAGGGAGGGAGGCAAACCACAAGAGACTCTTGAATACTAAGAACAAACTGAAGGTTGATGGGGAGGGGAGAAGGGAAAATGGGTGATGGGCATGGAGGAGGACACTTGTTGGGATGAGCACTGGGTGTTGTATGGAAACCAACTGGACAATAAACTATATTTTGAAAAAGGAATCTTTTAGATAAATAAATAAACAAAAAAACAAATAGAGGTATAATAGGGAAGTGAATGGGGTATGTGCAAGATGGGTGATGGGCAGTCAGGAGTACACTTGTGATGAGTGCTAGGTATTGTATGCAAGTGATGAATCACTGAAATCTACTCCTGAAACCAATATTGTACTGTACGCTAACTAGAATTTAAATAAAAATTTGAGAAGAAAAAAATACAATAATAATAAATAAACTTTCTGGGGCACCTGGGAGGCTCAGTTGTTTGAACAATCAACACTTGATTTTGGCCCAGGTCTGGATTTCACAATTTGTGAGTTCAAGCCCCATGTTGGACTCTGCACTGACAGTTGGGAGCTTGTTTGGGATTCTCTCTCCTCCTCTCTTTCTACTCCTCCCCAGCTCATGTACTCTCTCTTTCTCAAAATAAATAAATACACATTAAGTAAAAAATAAACTATTTCTTGCATTAGAAAAAAATTTAAATATGAATGGCATACAACATTATATTAGTCTCAGGTATACAAATTTGATATTTGTATATGTTGCAAAATTATCACCATACTAAATCTGGTTAATATCCATCATCATATAAGTTACAGAATTGTTTTTTTCTTCTGAGAACTTTTAAGATTCACTGTCTTAGCCATTTTCAAGTATGCATTACAGTGTTACTATAGTCATGATACTGTATATTGCATCCTCATGACTTTTTTATTTTATAACTGGAAGTTTGTACCTTTGACTCTCTTTACCTATTTTGCCCAAACTCCAACCCCCACCTCTGGCAACCTCCAGTCTGTCTTCTTCTTTTTTTTAATGTTTTATTTATTTCTGAGACACAGAGAGAGAGAGGGCGTGAGCAGGGAAGGGTCAGAGAAAGAGGGAGATACAGAATCTGAAGCAGTCTCCAGGCTCTGAGCTACCTGTCAGCACAGAGCCCGACGCAGGGCTCAAACCCATGAACCCAGGGATCATGACCTGAGCCGAAGTCCGACGCTTAACCGACTAAGCCACCCAGGCGCCCTGTCTAGTCTGTCTTCTGTATTTATGACCTTGCTTGTCTGTTTGCTTGCTTGTTTTGTTTTGTTTTTGTATTCTGTATATACATGAGATCATACAGCATCTGTCTTCCTCTCTCTGACTTATTCCACTTAGCATGATGCCTTCAGACTCCATCCACGTTGTCGCAAATGGCAATATTTCTTTCTTTTGTATGCCTGAATATATATTTTGGTCATTCTTTATCCAATATATTCTTTATCCATTCATCTGTCAATAGGCATTTAGATTGTTTACATATTTTGGCTACTGTAAATAATGCTTCAAGTTAGTATTTTCATTTTCTTTGAATTAATATCCAGAAGTGGAATTGGGGGATCACATGGTAGTTCTATTTTTAATTTTTCTGATGAACCTCTATATTGTTTTCTGCAGTGGCTGCACCAATTTACATTTCTACCAACAGCGCATGAGGATTCATTTTTCTCCACATCCTCACCAACACTTGTTATTTGTCATCTTTTTGATAATAGTCTTTCTGGTAGGTGTGAGGTGATATATCTTGTGGTTTGTATTTGCATTTTTGTGATGATTAGTGATGTTGAGCAACTTTTCATGTGATTGTTAGCCATATGTATGTCTCTTTGGGAAAACATCTATTCAAATCCTCTGCCAGTTTTTTTTTTAATTGGATTGTTTGGAGATTTTTTTCTATTCAGTTGAATGAGTACTTTATATATTTTGTATATTAACCCCTCATCAGATATATATTTTACAAATATTTTCTTCCATTCAATAAGTTAACTTATTTTGTTGACGGCTTCCTTTCCTGTGTCGGTGAAATCAAATTTAATGATATTTTTTACACAACATATAAAAATATTTTCATTTCAACATGTAATATAAAAAGTCATTAATGAGCTATGTTATTCTTTATTTTCATATGAAAAATTTCAAAATTCAGAGTATATTTTATCCTTACAGCATGTCTGAATTCAGACCAGCCACATTTTAAGTGCCTGTGAATTGTGGCTACCTTTTCAATTGTATAGTTCTAAATGATTGTTTTTAATGTTTTCATTTAGAATTTGGATGCATAGCAAACTTAGGCCTGGCTGATAGAAAGCACAAAATAATCATAGCTTTATGATTTTTTATAAAGAAAGAAATTTATTTCTCTCTTATATAAAGTTTGGAGATAGTGGTCTGGGGTTAGTAAGATCTCAGGGCCCAGCATTTTTACCTTGTTTCTCTGGTGTGTATGGCTTTTCTTAAGAGGGTTACCTCATGGTCTAAGAAGCTTGTCTCTTCTCCAGTCATCACATCTGCTTGCCAGCTAGCAGATAGGAGGAAAGGGAAGGAGTTTTTTGTTTGTTTGTTTGTTTTTGTTTTTGTGGGAGTTTTTTGAGGAGAAGTTTTATATAATAATTGTATACCATCAGCCAGAACTTAGTGATAAGCCCACAGATAGCTGCAAGAGAGATAGGAAAATTTAATATTAATTTAAGTTAGTCCCATGTCTAGCTTAAAATTGAACATTATGTTACTACAGAAGAAAACGAAATGGGTAAGGAGGTGAAACTAGTAATCTTTATTTCAAGAGGATCTTTGAAAACTCAATGCGTTTCTGAAGAGGTTGTATTTTTTAATATTTATTTTATTTTTGAGAGAGAAAGAGAATGTGAGCAAAGGAGAGGCAGAGAGAAAGGGAGACAAAGAATCCAAAGCAGGCTCCAGGCTCTGAGAGGTCAGCACAGAGCCAACACAAACCCACAAACTGTAAGATCATGACGAGAGCCAAACTCAGACACTTAACCAACTGAGCCACCCTGGTGCCCAGATACAGTAAAATTCTTAAAATGAATTACAAAATGAATTTGTTTTTAATTTTGTAAGTGAATACATTAGTAGACAGTTTGAGTTTGTTTGAGAAAAGAACAGAAGAACCAATGAAGGGGAGTAAAATGTCATACAATCAAATAAATGGGAGAGATTCACTATGTTGGTTGGAACCTCATTGTTACTTTCTTTACTAGACTGGGCCACTCTCAGGGAGCAAGGTCCCTCTCTCAGTCTCTGTCTTCAAGTCTTAAAACTGCACTTGCCAGGGGTGCTTGGGTGGCTCAGTTGGTTAAGCATCTGACTTTGCCTCAGGTCATGATCTCATGGTTTGTGGGTTCGAGCCCTGCATTGGGCTCTGTGCTGACAGCTCAGAGCCTGGAGACTGCTTCAGATTCTGTGTCTCCCTCTTCTCTGACCCTCCCCTGCTCACACTCTCTCTCAGAAATAAATTTTTAAAAAAATTGTTAAAAAAGTGCACTTGCCATATTGTGGTTACTTGACAAGTGTGTGTTGTGAAGTAATGGAGTTGTGAAGTAACTCTTCCTCATTATGGGGACCCCAGGAAATAACTCCTGAAATATTGCCAATATCATTTTACTACCCAAAGTTGGTTGAATTTAAAAGATGCTTGAGTAAAAATGGTGACTTCAAAGAAATTACATTAAATTCTTTTCAGTTTAATCATGATTGAGATTCTCATTTCAGCAGCCTCTCCACTGGGTTCAAAGATTGGGAATAAACTGGAAAAGATTTAAGCCCCTTCTAAAGTTGTAGATCAGAGAATGGACACAAGAGAATAATGGAGATGCTTGTAGGTAAGATCTTTGTTTCACAGTTCTAGACATTTCTTCTTTCTTCAGATGCACTTTATACTTTTAATTCTTCACTTATGAGTTTTACTTCTTCTTGTTCAGTTGATGTGATTACTTAATTCATCTGCAGTCATTGTTTTGAATACCTCGATTCTTTAGATTGCCATTAAGAATTTTCCAACTGAATATTCCATTTGAAGAAAAAAATTCATTTCCTCAAGGTCTTTCAAAATAGTCTTAGATTTTGTCACTAATCTTCCTTTTGGTTTTATTTCTAAGTTCAATTTAAATGAGTTGCTGAGTATTAAGAGTGCTATTTGAGCCATAAATACAGGGACCCAAATGAGACTCATGCTAGACATTGATGAACAACTGTAATGAGTGACCGACAGATACTTCAAATTATAAGCTTATTGTATTTCCTTTTTTAAAATAATGATAACACACTGTCCTAATTTGTGGAATATCTCAATCTTCCCCAGTTTTCTAGACTATCAGAGCATATTTACTAGGGAGGATTTTAAATTGAGTATTTCATTACAAAAATCTCTTGATTAGAACAACTATTCTCAAGCTTTTTGGTCTCCTTTATACTCTTAAAAATTATTGAGGACGCCAAAAAACTTGTTTGTGCCAATTATACTAGCTGACACTTACCGTATTAGAAATTAAAACTCAGACATTCAAAACATGTTTATTTTTAAAAGAATAAATAATTAGACATTAACATAAATAACATGTTTATACAGATAATTGCACTTTCTGAAAGAAAAACTTCAGTGAGAAACAGCATCGTTTTACATGTTTTAAAAGTCCTTTAGTATCTGACTTAAGAGCATATGTCTTGATTTTTACAACTGCCCTTGCAGCAAGCTGTTGCAAAACCTCAGCTCACGTAGCTTCATACACTCATGAGAGAATGGGAGTATTACAACCTAATATTGTTTTGAAATCGGTTTTGACCTTACAATCCTTTGAAAGTCATAGGCCACACATTGTGAACCACTGGTGTTGAACATTTGGTATATGAAGAAAAAAGGCTTAATATTCGTAATTGAGAGTAAAGAAGTTTAGAATTCTAGGCCTAGAAGCTACTCCATTAGTAATTGGGAGACAAGTTTTAAATACATTTCAAAATAATTTCCTCACTCTTTAGCTTGTAGAGGTTGAGATAAGTTTTAAAATTCGAACAAATTCCACACATGTGTTTGACATTATTGAGTCGCTGACATTATTGACATAATATGAGGATATATATACATATGGAGCAGAACTTTAAAAAAAATCTTCAGAAAGGGTGCTTGGATGGCTCAGTTGGTTAGGCCTCCAACTCATGATTTCAGCTCAGGTCTTGATCTTGGGGTCATGAGTTCAAGCCTTGTGTTGGGCTCCAAGCTGGGTGTGAAGACTACCTAAAACACAGGTCTTCAGAAGTTGTCATTTGTGATCTTACCATTTTAACTAGTTAGCACCGTCAGATTGCCTGACAGAGTCAGCATGGTGCAGTAGAAATAGCTCAAATTCTGAATTATAACTTCAGAATTGACTGGCTTTGTGAATGTGGATGAGTTGCTCCACTTCTCTAAGCCTCAGTATCCCCATTTGTGAAATGGGAATACAAGTACCTGCATTGCAGAACTGAAACGATGAGCACAGATGAGCAAGGGATGCAGTTAAAGAGCTAATAGCTATGGGTTTAAAGATTATGCCTCTACCTTACAACGTAGCACAGATTTTGATGGACAGCCTTGCTGAATTCCACCTGGAAACAGGTGGTGGCAGTGGTGAACTGCATGAGTAGGAAGGCTTTAGCAAACCTCTGCTACAGACAGGCTGCTAGGACACTACTGAAAGAACATCAGGCCCACCGAGCAAGATGTAGCTGGGGCATCAGAGGAGCGCACAGATCAGTTACCAGGAGGTGCAGAGAGGTAGAAGCCAGAAGCCGGAGACCAGGGTGAACCCAAGAATGAAAGCCAAAGAGCAAGCCACCAGGTCACTAGAGGGGAGAATCAGATCAAGGTCAGGAATTAGGAACAATTAAGGACCCAGAGAGGGTGCAAAGAATATTGAGCGAGAAATTTCAGGGCCTGGTGAGTTTCGTGAGGGATGAAATCCTTTGAGGTGGTAGTCTGGGCCGGCCACACAGGTTCAGCCTGATCCAAAAGACAACCTGCCTCAACCTGGCCATGGAGAGGGAGTAGAGGCTTTTACCGTGCCCAGGTACCAGATGGATCTAGCCTAAGTGAAGTGACTATTGCCCCTACTTAGCCCCTCTTTCTTCTTCATCTTGTAACATAAGTGCTCTTTTCTATGGGGAAATCACTCCATATAGAAAAAGTAAGGTGACCAGTTTTCCTGGTTTGCCTGGAACCAAGAGGATTTTCCAGGACATAGATTTTTTTTAGCTTTAAAGCTGGAAGAATTCCAGGCAAACTGGGATGTCCTGGTCACTGTGTCCCACAGTACAACCATCTCCCTACTCTAAAGCAGTGCATGTATCACAAGTGAGACTGATGGAAGTCCTCATGAGGGACATTCTTCTCAAAGCTATCAGTAAAGGCAATTCTATTGTTCCTAGTTGTACTAAGTTAGTGGGTTGGATGTCATGATCTGCTAAAGGTCACTTCAGCCACTACAAGAAGAATTTCTGTTTGAGAGATAAAGATAAATCTTCATTCCTGATGATCATCTTGATCTAGCTGAGCCTAAAGCAAAACTACTTAGGGACTTTTCAGTGACATGAACTTACAAATTCTTTCCTCTGTATAAGTTTGGATTTGGCTTCTAGCCTGGCTTAATATAGTGGGTACCTTGAATAGAAGGCAGCTTATAAATCATGGCATATACTTAGCCACTAGAAACCTTTCTCATTTTGTAAGAAATTAGAGCTGACTGGGTTAAAAGCTGTAATACAGGATTCCTAAAATATAAATTGCTGTGCTTTGACCAATGCCATATGACTGCCTGTCTTTTTTTTTCTTTCTTTCTTTCTTTTTTTTTTTTAAAATAGTTTATTGTCAAATTAGTTTCCACATAACACCCAGTGCTCATCCCCACAAATGTCCTCCTCCATGCCCATCCCTCCTCCCCCCCCACATTCATCAGTCCTCAGTTTTTGTCAGCAATTCAAGAGTCTCTCATGGTTTGCCTCTCTCCCTTTCCCCCACCATTTCTGCCCTTCTTCTCCCCCTTGGTCCTCTGTTAAGTTCCTCCTAATCCTCCTATACGTGCACACATATGATATTTGTCCTTCTCTGCCTGACTTATTTCACTCAGCATAACCCCTCAAGGTCCATCCATGTTGCTACACATGGCCAGATTTCATTGTTTCTCATTGCCATGTAGTATTCCGTGGTATAGATAAACCACATCTTCTTGATCCATTCATCCTTGATGGACACTTAGGCTCTTTCCATGTTTTAGCTATTGTGGAGAGTGCTGCTATGAACATTGGGGTACATGTGCTCCTATGCATCAGCATTTCTGTATCCCTTGGGTAAATTCCTAGCAGTGCTATTGCTGGGTCATAGGGGAGTTCTATTGTTAGTTTCCTGAGGAACCTCCACACTGTTTTCCAGAGGGGCTGTACCAGTTTACATTCCCACCAACAGTGTAGGAGGGTGCCCGTTTCTCCACATCCTGCCAGAATCTAGAGTTCTCTGATTTGCTCATTTTAGCCACTCTGACTGGCGTGAGGTGGTATCTCAGTGTGGTTTTGATTTGTATTTCCCTGATGAGGAGGGATGCTGAGCATCGTTTCATGTGCCTGTTGGCCATCTGGATGATATGACTGCCTGTCTTACATTGACTTGATATGTCTGGTAACATGGCCTCTATTAGAATAGCCTGTTTCCTTTTTTCTTTTCTTTTCTCTTTCTTTGCCTTTCTTTCTTTGCCTTTCTTTCTTTGCCTTTCTTTCTTTCTTTCCTTCTTTCTTTCTCTCTCTCTCTCTCTCTCTCTCTCTTTAGAATAGCTTGCTTTTTGAATTCTTCTGGGTATTGTCAGGGATATCTTCCTGCCATAACTGTCTTCAGTATCTCCTTGCCCCCTTTGTCTTAGCTCTTCTCGCACTATGCGTTACTTTAAATATCCAACCACATTTCTTCCAGCTCCTTGCCAGCTCTCAGCTCCACCAGTCTTTCTGAGTTCCTAGCTACAATACTTCTCTTTGACCTACTTGACTACACCTTGGTCATGGTTTGCTCCAGTCCCTGCTTAACCTGGCCTGCCCTGCCTTGGCACCAGGAGGGACTGAGAACCAATGAATGGAACTTTGACTTAATCTTTAGACACCTGAATCTTGATCTTGGTTGCAACAGCTTATTTTTGTCATTATTAGAAACATGGTCTATTTCCAAATAATTCTTTTGGGCTTCATGCTGCTTTAGTGGCCAAGAACTTCCTCTCCTGTATTATAGAACTTTGACTGGGAGGTTGGGTGGGACAGGGGATGGAGTGGTAAAGTTGCAGAATAGATTTTTGAAAATGATGAGTCAGGGCTGAGTTAAGAAGGATGCAGCTACAGTTTTCAGATTTTAGTGTATATAAGAATAACTTGAAGGCCTTATTTAAATTGCATATTTCTGAGCCTGTTTCCAGTGAATCTGACTCAGTAGGTCTGCGGTAGGGCCTAGGATTAAGCATGTTAAGTAAAAATATCAAGTGATTCTGATGTAGTTCATTTCTAGAGCATACTTTGGGAAGTATTTTCTATGATGTGTTCAGAACATGTGCTTGGGGGAGAAAAGACCCTGATAGTCCAGGTGTACTAGAATAGATACAGGGTGGATCATCTTTGTGATCTTTAAATCCTTTTGGGTCTTTTATGATGCTTGGCGTGTTTTCCTTAAGCAGTTTGGTAAGCTTGGAAGTCAAGATGGAGAAATTAAATATATATATATATAGACATATATATATATCAAATATGTGCATTAGGCATATATATATGCCTAATTAAATATATATGCATATATATATATATATATATATATATATATATATGCACGGATATCACTGATGTCTCAAGGGGAGATGATTCTAGAGAACTGACATTTAAAGTATCATATTCTGATTAATTCAGCTCAGCAAAGAGCCAATATTGCTAGCAGCAATTCAAGGTCATAGGAGAGAGTGGGCCAGGTTCCTGGAGTTATGAGACAATCATCCAGAATATAATTGCACCTCAATCCAGCATATATAAAAAGATGATGTTCTCTAGTTAGGGCACTTTCACCGACTGGTTGGAAGGAAGTCTCAGAGTCCCTACATCTTCATTCTGGGAGGGATGAACATAGCTCATTAGAACCAGGGCTCCCAGCATCAAGATGGCAGCTTCTATTGTACTACAAGTGCACTGGAAGTATTGATACTTCCAGCATATCTCAGGAAGGCATTGCTTGGCTGCTGGTTTCTGGACAAAGTCCACAAAAACCATAGACCTCTCTAGGGGAACAGAGTGCAAGGTTCAAGGTGGATCACAAATTCTGAGACCTATAGGGAAAAGAGGGATATATATTACACAAAGAGTTAGAGTTTTTAGTAAAAATGAACAGTTATCATGAGTATCTGGTTTCTCAAGTTGGCTGCCAATGGTTTCAATTGTACTGGGGCAACAAAGGCTGTAGCACTATTTGGTTTCTGGGGGTGTCATTCACATAGAATGCAATGGGCATGGAGCTCCATGGACTATTTTTAATATAGATGTGGTCTCTAGTTATCAGGCAAAGTTTATGGTTCTTGAAACTACTTAGGTTGGGAGAACTTTTGGAGGATGTAGATTGATAGATGCAGGTGCTAAGATTGTTCCATGATGAGATTCATCCTTTGATAAGGGCCTCATTACTCTCATGACTCCAGAGCTGATTGTTGGCTCTACTCTCTTTCTTCACTGGGGGCTTGTAAATGGCATAGAGCCTGACCTGCCTAAGTGCAAAGAGGAAGAGAAAGGTTGGAGTCAGGTTAGAAGAAATGCCTCAGTTTACAGTGATCCTTAAGGAGGTCACCAAGTTTGAGAATAGTGGAGATCCCTGAGCTGGTATTTAAGGGGACATTGAATCAGCTTCCGTCAGTAGGCACAATAATCTGCACAGAATCACAACTATTTCCACTTAGGCGGCCTAAATGGACTGACTATTGAGAACTTCCTGAAACTAATTTAGAATGGTTTTATTCCAGTCCAAACTGAGTAAACTAAATGAAATTAGTGATCTAGGCCAAGACTAAGCTATAGGTCTGGTATTACCATTGAAACTTCCAGACCCAGTCACCAACTTTAGGAATCCTTCCAAATCCACCACAATTAAACTGTGGATTACCCAAAATAGCCAAGCAGGAAACTATACTTATTAGCTCTAGAGGCTGTTATCTCTAACCCTTCTGATTTGGTGGTTTATGAGGAAGTCAAAATTTTAAGGCAACTGTGCTTAAGTCTATAGGTCAAAGATTTTAGCTAAAACTAAAGCCATGCCAAGAGGCTGGACACAGTCTTATGTTTCTTTCAAATGTATCTGGAAGGATAAGGAGAAAGATTATAAGAGACACAAGAGGATTAAGTGATGGATTTCAGTTTTCAAAATATTTAGGAATGCTATGAACTTCTGCATGGCCTTGAGCTGGGGGTGGTATTCTTCTATGCATATTTGGGGTTAATGGGCAGAGTAGGCACCACTATTGACAGAATCCCTGAGGTTAAATTTAGAGCTTTCAGGTACCAGAGTTGCATAAAAGCCTCTATCCCTTGGGTGACAGATGTAGAGAACAGAAAGCCAAGAAGTGGGAACCAATGACTTAGATTTAACTGGAAAGTGGGTGGAGATTTGCAAAGTAAAAGAAAGCTGAAATGAACCTAGGAAAGGAAAAGTCACCAGAATTGAAGCCATATCTGAGGGAGAAACCAGGACAAGCAGGGATTGAAAGCTGAAATCTAAACCAGTCCATCGCCAGAAGGAAAATCTTGGTTAAAGCCAGGACCCAGTATATCACAAGATCTTGAGGTGCCTAGAAGAGATATCTCAGGGTTGGGATGAAGGATCAATGTCCCTTGAAGGAGGTGACTTTGCTTAGTCCAAAGGATCCCCAGTGTGTCTTCTACTGGTACTCCACATTTCTTCATTCATTTATAAAAGCCATCATATATTAAGTACCTATATGTGTTAGTCACTGCTATAAAATGTCCATATAAATCAATGAGAGAAAAGACATCCAAGAACTCAAGGCTACCCTGTTCAACACAACATGTAGGAAGAAGTTCATTTTTGCAGGACCAAAATAACTCTTAGTCAACACATATCCATCTTCACAATGCTCTTTCACAATGGCTCCTCTGGCAGCGGGCCCAGCTGGTCAGCCAGCACTGCTGTTTCCTAGCATTTCCTAACCAAACAAGGGCATCATTGCCTGTGGCTCTGCATTCATTGATTTTTATGTAGTTTCTTCAACTTGAAATTATTTCACCTTTTTGTTCATGTTAGAGCAGCTGCTTAAGTCTTGAGAGCATTCATGCTTTATATATGTATGCTCAGGTGCAGTGTTGAATGCATCCTTATTTCTAACATAATTTTCAAGGTCCAACTTCCTACAACTGTGTAAAAACATATTCCACTAGTGGTAGTTGGAATGCTGGCATTGTCATTTGAGCTTTAGGCAAACCAATATTTATGATTGAATCAGAATCATCTTGAAGAGACACTAAAAACATTCCCTTTAGAGTAACTTGAAACCATTTATTGAGTGCTGACTATATGTCAGGCACTGTGCTGACTGTATCATAGTAACAGTACTTATAAAGAGATTTACCATATCACTTTATCTGTAACTTTTTCCTAGTGCTTATTACCCTCTGCTTTAGATTTTGATTATTCACATGCTCATTTTATTATCTCCATGATTTGATTATACACATATTGAAAAACTGATTCATCTTTGTATTCCCAAAGTTCCTGGTATAAAAATTTGAACACATTTAATTGGACTCACCAGATATTCCATTTAATTGGACTCACCAGACATTATATTTTCCAATATCCTTTGCCATTAGACTTGGGGCAGATAACTAGTTCTAGCAAATACTCTGTAAGGAGTTATGTGTAACGCTTGGAGTTTGACATATTTGGGAACAGATGAGAATTCTTCACTCTTTCTTCTCCTTCTGTGACAGTCTACAAGGCCATGTGTTCCAGCTACAACTTGGTGGAGTTTCTATGTTTGAGTCTCTCATCGTGTAGATCAGGGCTCCCTCTGAACTGTACTAGTTGTGTGTCTAAGCCTCTGAAATTTCAAAATTAATGCTTTACTGCAGCATAGACTGTCTTAGCCTGAAAAATAAAAGTATTCAATACATTTATGAATGAACACATGAATAAAGTGTCTATTGAATAAATTGTGTCCATGGAATTGTTCAAGAAGCATGATCCACAGCCTATAGGAAGCCCCAGTTTCATGGGTGTCTGTGCAAAAAGGGCAATATCATCAGATTGTAAGTGGTCAACCATTTGATGACATTCTTCCTACAAATATCTTATAAACCTTTTTCTTTAAAAAATTCATTTAATAGTTCATCATGTATGTAGTTTCATGGTTTGTTTTCTTTTGGGGAGTTTAGCAAAATTTGAAGTTAGGTATTAGAGATGCTTGCTCATTGAAAAGTAAAATTAGATTTCTTGATGCAGTCAAATGCATAATCCTTGTCTTCCTCTGGCTTACCTACCGCCTGTAGCACTCCTTCATGAATTGATTCTTGATGCTTAAAATGACCTTACGTGAAAAATGTATAAGCAAAACTTACTAGTATCCAAAGGATGCTGGCTGTTTACCTTTGAGACATTTGATACAACTTTTTTCCTTAGAGTATTCAGAAAAGATGAAAAAAGTTTAAAGAAAAAAATAAATGTTTTCACAACCTAAGAGATAACTTCGGTTACAATATTACAATCCACAAGGCTTGGTGAGCATGGTTATAGTCTGTTGAAATGAATTCAGCCCTGAAGAAGTTAATTATGTTCCTCTGATTCTCAAGGGTATGCCTCTGCAATTCTGTGGGCTGTCTTCCCAGGGCAGGGCAGAATGCTTTGGCTCTTGACTTCTCTCCCTATCAAAATCTAAGCTAAGCTTACTAAAGCTGTCTGGTAATTCACTATGAGATGTCAGTACTATGAATGTCGAGTTTCCATTTCTGGGGATACTGCCATTTACAACAGTACTTATCTGACAAATTTATAAAGTCAAAATGTTGAATTTCCAATACCAATTACAGGCTAGAGTAGGAGAAACTTTTGGCAGAAAGATCTTTCTAAAGTCTCCACAGTTCAGCTGTGCAAGAAGTCATAATTCTGTTAAAGAATAACATTATTTCAAAGCATCACCAATTAGTTAACCTACAATGTGATATTTGTTTCAGGAATAGAATTTAGTGCTTCTGAGCCACAGACTTTTGTGTGGTCACATCTGCTCTATGACACCAGAAGTTAAGTTTGTGTTATAGTATATATGGCCTGGCTCTGAGCACTTTTACATTAGTATTCCCCTCAACTCTTCTTGGAACTCTCATGTAAACTTAAGCTTTTGCCAGGTAATGTTTCAGTACCTCACTTACAGTGGAGTTCCTGCCAGTCTCTAACTTTGATGGAAAATCAGCTTTATGGATAAAGAGCTTCAAACAAAGAGAGAAAGAGAAAAATTCCTCTTCAGACTGACTGACCCCTAGGAAGTCCAGTGATCTGGGATTTCTGAACGTATTTGTCAGGCTCAAAGATGAGGCCATGCCAGTTCATAAAGACTACAGACTCTTGGAAGATGGTATGACACTTTTCTCCAAGACAGATTGGGGTCATATGAATAAGACCAGTGCCCTTTAAATGGGAACTAACCCCATAATTATGGTCCAACCATGAATCTGGAGTTTCAGTAATTAAAGTTAGAAGAAAACTCGTTTTGCTTAAGGTTCCTACTGAGCTGTCCAGGGTTCTGACTTCCACACAGTCCACCAGTACCTTTCTCATCTTGGTCTTCACGCTGACGATTTTGCTTCAGATTCAGAATACTTTGGATGTAGTCTGTAATTACTAATCTTGAATACCCCTGTGGACTATATCAAGCTCTATATTGGTATAAGAGCCCTGCATAGCTCTTGTCAATGGCATACTATGTGCAAACTGAAAAACTGATTATACTATGTGAGGACTTTAAATTTGGAGAGCTTAAGTCATAGAGTCAGAAGACTTAGACTTTAGTAACAGCTGCTTTAGCCATGTGACTTTGATGAAATCTCTGAAGGTTTTTCAGAATCTTGGTTTGCACATCATCCCTGAACAATAAAATGTGATGACTATCTGCAACATAAATGACAAAAATACAATGCAAAGAGCATTTAAAAATATTTAAGGAAAAAACCTGATTGGAAAAGTAAACACTGGACACAAAAGGCAATTCACAGAATAAAAAAAGACAAATTACCCACATGATATATAAAAATTAACTCAAGATGGGGCGCCTGGGTGGCTTAGTCGGCTGGGCGTCCGACTTTCGCTTAGGTCATGATCTCGCAGTTCGTGGGTTCGGGCCCCGCATCGGGCTCTGTGCTGACTGCCAGCTCGGAGCCTGGAGCCTGTTTCAGCCTGTGACTTCCTCTCTCTCTGACCCTCCCCTGCTCACGCTGTCTCTCTCTCTCTCTCTCTCCCAAAATAAATAAAAAATATTAAAAAAAAATTAACTCAAGATGGACCAATGACCTAAACATAAGATGTAGAACTATGAAAATCTTAGAAGAAAATTTAGCTGTAAATCTTTTGACCTGGGATTAGATATGACACCAAGACCATAAGCAACAAAAGGGAAAATAGATGAATTGGACTCCGTAAAAAGTAAACACATTTGTCCTGCAAAGGATACCATGAAGAAAGTAAAAAGACAATTGCAAATCA
This sequence comes from Proteles cristata cristata, assembly GCA_017311185.1. NCBI lineage: Eukaryota > Metazoa > Chordata > Mammalia > Carnivora > Hyaenidae > Proteles > Proteles cristata. The sequence goes on along the minus strand of JAESUZ010003747.1, from coordinate 378,523 downwards.
TATATCTGATAAAATATTTGTATCCAAAATTATACATAAACTTTACAATGAAGTAATAAAAGACAAATAACCCAATTCCAAAAATAAGTATAGGAATGAACAGACATTTCTCCAGAGTCTGAAGATAAACTGATGGCCAATAAGCACATGAAAAGATGCTGAACATCATTAGCTATCAGAGAAAGGCAAATCAAAACTGCAATGTGATATTACTTCACACTCATTAGGATGGGTGTAGTGAAAAAAAAAAGTGCTGAGAAGGAGGTGGATGATTTGAAACCCTTATACATTGCCAACAGGATTTTAAAATGGTCTAGTTAATTTGGAAAAGAAAATTTTAAAAAAATTGACAATTCCTCAAACAATGAAGCATAGAGACCCTATATGACTCAGAAATTCTAATCCTAGACACCTATGCAAGATGAAAGAAAACATGCTCACACACACACACACACACACACACACACACACACACACAAACTTGTACAGAAACATCTATAGCAGCTTTATTTATAATAGCCCCAGAGTAGAAACAACCTAAATGTCTATCAAATGTTCAACCAAATGAGTGGTTAAACAAATTATAGTATATCCATAGAGTGGAGGAGAATCCAAATAAGAGAAAGGAATAAAGTGCTGATCTGTCCTATAACATAAGTAAACCTTTAAAACATTATGCTAGGTGTACCTGGGTGTCTCAGTTGGTTGCGTATCCGACTTTGGCTCAGGTCATGATCTCATAGTTTGTGGGTTCAAGTCCTGTGTCAGGATCTATGCTGACAGCTCGGAGCCTGGAGCCTGCTAAGGATTCTGTTTCTCCCTCTCTCCCTCCCCAACTTGTGCTCTCTCTCTCTCTCAAAAATAAATAAACATTAAAAAAACCCCTTATGCTAAGGAAAAGAAGTCAGTCACAAAAGGGCACATATTGTATGATTTCATTCATATTGAGTATCCAGAATAGGCAAAGTTATGGAGTCAGAAAGTAGATTAGTGATTGCCCAGGACTGGATTTAGATTGTGGGGATGGAAAATGACTGATAATGTGCATGAAGTTTCTTTCTGTAGAGATGAAAATGTTTTCTAGTTGATTGTAATAATGGCTGCAGAACTATGTGAATATACTTAAAATCATTGAATTAGATACTTTATATTGTAAGCAAATTATATCTCAATAAGGCTATTATTAAAACAAAGAAATACAAATTACCAAGAAGCACATTTGAAATTTTCTAATTCATTGGTCATCACATAAGTATAAAACTTACCGTGAGATACCATATCTTTCATCAGATTTTGGGAATTAAAAGTGTGCACGTGTATATACTCAATGAGATCTGTTTACAAACTGCAAAGAACTATTCATTTTACCTCCATCATGTATATTTTTGTTTGCTTTCAAGCTCAGAGTATCTTAAACAGTGTTTGGTGAGTCCACAGATCTCCTAATTCATGGTTTCATCCAAAGGAAAAAAAAATCTTTGCAGTTTTGTTCAAATCCACAAATTCTATAAGGAAACCAAGCTGGGTTTAGTGAAAAGTAATCAATTATCTTCTTTCCATCTCTGCTGGAGGACATTAGAAGCATCTATGGGTTATCCCTGCGAATGCCAAAGTAAGTAATAGTAGCTACTTCCTATGGACAGAAGGAGCCTAGTGTGTTCTGAATGTGTTGTGAGACATTTGTGAGTGTTGTAGTGGTTTCTTGGAGAAAACACAGCTGTTTTGTGCACCAGCCTATGGTCTCTATAAATTAGTTTCAGTCTAAATATTCTTTGACTGCAGTAGGAAATGGAGAACTCTTTTCCATATAAAATTCAAGAGCTTCCACCCATTGGGGTAGAGTAAAAATATGTTGCAAAATGACCTAGATGCTATAGACAAAATAAGCTTTGAACCAACCCCACGCAATGATTTCAGAAAAATCTGAGTCTGCAGAATGAGTCTCATCTTGAGTCAAATGCTTTATCTTACTAAGTCAATGGGAGTGATTCCACAGTGCATTCTTTTCTAAAAAGTTTCAAGAGTAGAGCCTTGGCTTGGGTGCTAATAAACATATATGATCCAGAGAAGGCAAAATCTTGGTATGTGTTGCCACATCTCCTTCACTTGCCTGCATGTAGCTATTGCTTATCTTTCTAAGCACTTTTTCCTACCGAATCTGAACATGGCCTAAGACTCTTAGCACAATGCCCCAAGCATTCATTACTAATCAGTAAATGATTATTTGCCATTCCTCATATAGGCTATTCCCAGTTGAGATGTATTTATGTATGTATTACCCAACCACTTGAAAGAACCTTTGAAAGGGGCACCTGGGTGGCTCAGTTGGTTGAGCATCTCGCTCTTGATTCTGGCTCAGGTCATGATCCCAGGATTGTGGGATCAAGCCCCACATCAGGCTCTATGCTGGGTGTGGAGCCTGCTTAAGATTCACCCTCTCTCTCTCTCTGCCTCTCTCCCTCATCTCTATCTAAAATAATAATAATAATAATAATAATAATAATAATAGAACCATTGAAGTATATTTATTTGTATGTAAGATTTGCTTTTCAGAATTATAGAACTTACAGGTAGAAACATACCAATAGTCACTCAATATAGGGGAACAGTTCTCATCTAATTTGATTTAAATGCTTTTAAATTTGTTTGAAATGAACTCTTCGATTCTTTGGCTTTGACTCTTTGATCTTTGCAAATATAAATACCCAGGCAGAATTTTTGTTATTATAAGTCATTTTCTGGAAATAATTTGGCATGTACTAATATAGCTTAATAATATACCTACTTATGTCAACCCATTTGATGTGCCGCCCCCAAACCCTGTGCAGAAGATACTATTAAAATATCCAGGTTACAGTTAAGGAAACTGAGGCACAGAACTCTTACATAACTTTAATATTGAAGCTGGAAAGGGTTTCATCTTGGTTAAAGTTTGTTACTTGTAGTGCTCTTTTTGCACACCTTGTGCTCTCTCTGTCTCCATGCTATAAGGGTTGGTCTAAGTTAAGAAGTTAGTGTTAAATAAATGTTCCTCAGTAGATTCCTTCTTTTGAAATAATGAACAAAACTTCTTTTCCAAAAAACAATAGTAGAAGATAAAACCTGACAGTTCTTTTGTCTCAACTCTTCTTGCTTAGAATTCTTTAAAAGAGCCAAGCTTATTTTTTTTTTTTTGTCTCAAAAGCATGTTAGAGCAATTCATAACTTAGAGCAACTATGCAAGCCCTGCAATTCCATCGTTGACCATATTATGCCCATAAATCTTCAAATTAGTCAAGCTCTGTCAGTCTGTAGGGGGGCAAATATAAATTAATGTTGATAAACATTGGTGATTTCATTCCAAAGCACAAACTTGAAGGGCTCCTGGGTGGCTCAGTCTTGGTTTTGCTCAGGTCATGATCTCATGGTTTTTGAGTCTGAGCCCCACATCGGGCTCTGTGCTGACAGTGCAGAGCCTGCTTGGGATTCTCTCTCTCCCTCTCTCTCTGCCCATCTCCTGCTCATTCTCTCTCTGTCTCTCAAAAATAAATAAATAAATAAACTTTTAAAAAGCTCACAAAGCACAAATCTGAAGATTTCTTCACCTAAATAGATGATGATTTGTGTATATCCAGAGGTGGAACCTAAAACATACAGTTGTGAAAATTGCTAAAACCAAAACAGCGAATGCACCTCTTTTCAGCAAAGCAAAATAGAATCATTTATCAAAATGAAATTTCCATTAAATTGGAAATGAAAATGGAAATTTTCAATCACAATGGAAAATTTCCATTTCCTCTAACAAGTAAAATCTAAATATACTTCACTGGCTACATCCTCCTCACATTCTCAATTAGAGTACTGATCAGCATCTGATGAAATATGGAAAATAATTAGAATCATATTTGCAAATTCTTTATCTATTTAGGCACAAGGAAGCTAAGAGGCTTGCATTACTATTCCAGTTTTTTAATGATGACTTTCATGAGTATTTCTCAGGGAAACAAAATAACATACTCTGTGTAATTCTGTATGTAACTCCCCTAACAGAACAATTCTCAAATACCCAGTAGCCATCGATAACCACTTAATGTTATAGCGTTAGAGTTTTCTACGTTCTTGGCATGTTATCAATAATGAAACTGAGAAATTCCCATCTGGAATCTCTGATGGCTTCAAGGAGTTCTAAACCACAGATTTGAAAAAAAACTCACAAGTGCCCCCCTGATTACACAACAGGATTAAGCTCCATGGAAAGACAATAGTGGAATAGCTTTTCATCTTAAAGAGTTGGTAAACAGGCTTGTTTTTCCCATGGAAAGATTTTAGAAACCATGATGATTCATGATAATCAAGTAATTTTTGGTGGTGGCTGTTGGAGAGGGTAATTTTTATAGGTTTATTGAGGTAAAATAGATATCCATTAAATTGCACATATTTATAGCAAACAATTTGATGACTTCTGACCTATGTATACAACTGTGAAGCTATCACCATAATCAAGCTAATGAACATGTCCATCATAATTTTTGGAGGTACTAGTAATGTAAAACTTTGGTGATCATCGTATCCCCAGGGACATCTGGCACTTAGAGTGAATACGTTTTCTCTAATTTATTGTCACTGAACATCTTTAGAACAATAATATACCAGAAGAACAAAGAGTTGGACAGAATTTAGGCTTTTAAGTTTCAGCATTTTTGAGGAGCATCTGAATAGCCTTTCAATATAAAAATCAACAGGTACAAGACCCTTGACGCGCTTATGGTGGCCCAACAGACCCACAAAGCCTCAAGAAGTTCTAGCCCTACCTTTTAAAGAGAAAATGCAGTGGATAAGCCTCTTCTTCTACCCTGTGTGTTGGCTTGAACCTTATTTTTTTTTTCCAGCTTCATCATTTGATAGACCATTTATGAACCAAAGGCGCACACATTTGGTTTGAAAAAGATGGGTCAATATATGGGAATGATACATTATAAGCCAACTCCTCTGAGTTTTGGTTTATCTCATGTGTCGTTCCACCTTGTCAGAGTAGCCGTAAAGGAAGAAAAAAATAAGCTAGGTTTCTGAGAGGTCCACGTTCTCAAATAAAATACACTGCGCAGACAGCTTATAATCTGTATGGCTTTGGCTCAGCGTTTCTGAAAGGAAGCGCAGCTGCTTTTTCTGCTGCCCAGTGACATCCTATTAGCTTTCGGGGCTGCCACGGATGAGGTCTGGTACGCTTTTTTCTGGTACTCTCCTCATAGTTCTTTCCTGTACTCCACTATGTTCAGCCCCGCTCTGGAAACAACAGTTTTTAAGAACGCAGCACGTAACTTCGGGGTTGCAACGGTCTCCCTCCGCTAACACCCATCTCCACCCCTCCCCGCGCAGACCCACACGCCCTCCAGAGCCGAGACCGGTCATCCTCAGAACCGCGGCCTTTCTTTGCCCCGTGTCCCCAGACGCCAGTCCGGGCTTAACTTTAGGAGTTGGGAGGGCAGCGTGCCTAGTCCGCCACGCGTCTGCTGGGGACTGCTTCCACCTGCTCATCTTCTCCTTGGATTCAAGGAAGCCCCAAGTGGGTCTGGCACATCCCCTGATCTGGGCCTGCCACAGGCAGGCCGGGGGCTGATGTGGGCGGAGGGAGACCAGGACGCGGCAGGCCATTTTCACCTGCGTAATAACAGGCTCGGGAGTAGCGAGGCGGCGGCGGCGGCGGCGGCGGCGGCGCCTGGAGTAGGAGGAGGAGCGCCAGCAGCGGCCGCGGCGCGGCCGGGAGGAAGAGGAGGGGGAGGAGGAGGAGCTCCAGCCGGGAGAGCGGCGGCCCGCGGCTCGGCCGGAGTTGCAGCAGCGGCGGCGGCGGCGCTGACACCGCAGCCTCCCCGAGCCCCGAGTGCAGGCGGGGGCAGCAGCAGGGAGCGCCCGGCCGCCCGAGGCACCGCACCCCGGCCCCGCCACATCGCCGTCGCCGCGTCGGGGGCACCGCCAGCTATGGCCGCTCCGCCGGATCCCCAAGACGAGCTGCTGCCGCCGGCAGGCTCCGGGTCCCAGTGGTTCGGGGACCGGGGGGAGGGGGAGAACGAAGCCGTGACGCCGAAAGGGGCCAAGCCGCCACCGCAGGCTGGGGAGCCCGGCCGGGGGTTGGGCGCTGGGGCCGGGGACGCGGCGCCGCGGGAACCGGACTCGGGCCCCGCCCGGCCGCCGCCCGTTGCCATGGAAACTGCATCCACAGGTAAGGCGGGCGACGGGCGCCGCTGCCCCGCAAATGGCGTCGGGGACCCGGGGACCCCAGCCGGTCCCGTGCTCCGCAGCTCGGCTCTGCACCTCGCTCGCGCTCTCTACCTGGAGCACCCACCTCAGCCCCGCTTCGTCGCCACGGGCGACTGTAAATATTGGCGGACTGTAGAAAACGAAATTTTTTTTCCCGCAAATGCTCCGAAGAAGTCAAAATACTATCACTTCTTTTTATGTCGTTATCATGGTTATCTGGGCTTTAAAAATTGTACTCAGAGGCAGACCGCAGCGTCCTGGCTGCTGGCGCGCCCGTGTACAAGTTTCTTCCTTCCGCCAAGGGGTTGGGGGCCGTAGGCTCCCCCGCCCCCCCGGCCAGTTGCGATGATTTTCTGGGGCGTGTTTGCAATTCGCGTGCGCGCGGGCTCCCGGGGACGCGGACAACAAAGCGACGGGCACGCCGGCTGCCGCCACACCGGGCTGGGTCCCGGACGGGGATGTGGCTTTAAGCCTTCCCCTTACCCCTTCCCTCCACACTTCGCCACACCCTACTCCCTCCCAGTCCCCCCTCCCGTTCGCCACCTCCCTCTCCGTGACACGGAAAACAAACCCCGAGGTGTGTGTGTTTCATTCTGGAGGGGCAGCGTTGCTCGAGGGTTGGGAGCTGTGACTGCCCCCGCCCAGAACCTTTCCTTCCCAACTGCCCAGATGCTCCCATCTTGCAGCGAGCGTTATTGAAACTTGGAACCCCTAAGAGCCGCCGGCCTGGCTGCGGTAGGAGAGGGCTTGAGGGGTGGTGCTGAGTGAACGAGGTGCAGTTTACCGGCAATATGGACCCCTCCGGGCATTTGGAAAGTGCCTTGGGCTCGGCCCCCCTCAGCCTGACTCCCCCTTTCCAGAGCCGGAGCGCGCGGGTGCCCAGCCCGGACCAGGGCCTTGGAGCATCCCTGCCAAAGGATGCAGGAGGCAGTTTGGGCAAGGGCTGTCGGCCTTGATAGCCCTGTGTTTCCAGGCAGGGAGTTCGAGAGGGGCCGTGTTGTGATGTTTTCTGAAAAAGCTTTGCTGTAGTGGAATGGTAATTGTGTAGATTTGGACACGTAGCCCTCGAGGATCTGGGGTGATGGGTGCTTCCGGAAGTAGGAAAGAGGGTGGGATTGGCCTGCGTGCTTTTGGCAGCTGATTTAGGGGAACCCCTTTCTTAATCCTCCGTCTCTCTTAAGGGTCATGTGGAGTGTCTCAGGTAGTCTTAACTCTGGTCTAGTACAAAAATTTGAGCTGAGGAAAGAAGGTTTAGGGAATGCGTTAACTAAAACATCAACATTCTGATGGAAAGAGAAAAAATGGGGACCATAATCAGAAAAAAAGAAAAGAAAACTCTATTTGTCCTATATTAATTATTATATGAGACTGTGAGGGTGGGAAAGATTTAAAACTAAGAAAGACTGCCTCGCCTCTCAACTTCTTCATCTAAATGAAAACAAAACTCTTTATAATCGCAAAGAAAGATGGAAAAAGATAATAGACAAAGGAAGATACCTTTTTTGTTGGTTTACCATTATCATTCTTTGTAACTCATAGTTCAGAACCTTTATCCACTGTCATCAAAGTAAATTATTTCTTTATAAATGTTGCCCACCTCCCATTAGTGTCACCAAGGTTAGGGGAACCTGGGAAAGGAAGCTAAGTGGCCTGTGTTCAGTAACATACTATACAGTAAAATTAGTTGTTATATATATGCTTTAGATAACTCCTGTCCTAAGTGGGCATTTGTAATTTTTAACATTACTATAGAAACTTAGAGAAATATTTCGCTTTGTTGAATGTGTTGGGGGTTTCCTATCCTAGACCATAAATACACTAATAAAATGGAACATGATGATACTAAGTTTAGATGGGAGGAGAATGAAGGGAGGGGAAAGGAGCTCATACTTTGCTTTACATGGAACATTTTTACTTTGTTATTACTGCTTGAAGGAATGTCTCATATAGTTGTTGATTAATGTTTTAAATCTTTATGTTTCATATGTCTTACACTGGAGAGACTACTATAAGAGACCTAGATGCTAGAAATTATGTCTAAATAAACAACTAGGTCTTGAAAAATCCACACAAAATCTGGGCCAGCTTCCTTGTCTGTTATTGTGACAGTTTTAAGCTATAAGCAAAGTCAGTAAGTACATCTGTAACGTTATCAGAGACAGAATCTAGAGGAAGCCTATTAAACACACTGATTTACTTTTTTAAAAGAATGGTGCTCTTTGGTACTCAAACTAAGAAGTAACTTAGACTTTGAGTATGATGCATTGTAAACAGATTTTGTTTCTTTTTCAGATCGAATTATAGAGTGTAAGACAGATACTGATATTTTAAAGGCTTTTTTTCCCTGAAAAACACCACTAATCATGCCATCTGGACAGAAATTCTGTTATTTATTTTTATACATTGATGGTAATTAAAGCTCCTAAAGAAACATTTCCAAAAACATTTCTTAGCAATGTCCTGCAAAGAATATATATTTAAATATTACTTAAACTGTTCTGTAGTTTCTGGTATTCTCATTGCTTCCGTCCCTTTTGTGGATTGGACGTGTTCTTAATAAAAAGTAACACTTTCTTTTTTTTTTTTCTTGGTGATAATCTTTAATATGTTTCTCATCCTTTTTTTAAATAGTTTATTGTCAAGTTGGTTTCCATATAACCCAGTGCTCATCCCCATAAGTGCCCTCCTCCATGCCCATTTCCCCCTCCCCCCCACTCCCACCTCCATCAGTCCTCAGTTTGTTCTTGGCATTCAAGAGTCTCTCATGGTTTGCTCCCCCCTCCAATGTTTTTCCCCTTCTTCTCCCCCGTGGTCTTCCGTTAAGTTCCTCCTAATCCTCCTATACATAACACTTTCTTTTAAAGCTATAATTTTTTATGTCTAAAATTGATAATGGGCATGCAAAATGATGTCTATTGCCAAGGGAACATTTAATACACCATGTGTAGGCTACAACATGTTAGAGTTGTTAAATCATGAATCAGTGCCATCGTCTAATAACTTTATACCAAGGGTGGTAAAGGAACTGTTTTGTTTTTTCACGATCAGTTATTTTATTCCTGGAAACCATTCAAAAGGAGCATACAATAACACAAGAATAGAAGAATGGCCCTTTGTTTAAAGGAAGAATTTAAAATAGAACATTTGAGCAAAATGCAGTGGTAAGAAGTTAACTCATGGTTGCTTTGGGAATTAACATCGTTGACCGCTTCATGCATGCAAGGCAGAATGAAAAACAGAATGGAGAATGGTCCAGATAAATAAATATGATTTCCTTCTGTAATACTGACTTACAGATAATTTGACTTAAATTTCTAGATGATTGAAGAAGGAGAGAAGAGGGAGAGAGATTTTTGCTTTATTTGGATCATAGTGCGCCTTAATTTACATTTTTCAAATGCTGAATGTGATACTCTATGGGAAAAACTATAGATTGTCTATCATGATTTAAATAACTTCAGAGTATTTATGTATCCTGTGTTTATTCTGTTTAACATAGTAAATTATACTATATACGTTACTGATCATCTTCTAAATTCACATGGAGGCTGGAATGACTGTCTTAACCTGTGGGTGTGTTTGATAGATGTGTGTACATTTTTTATTTGGAGTCATTCCCAGTAATCCCCTTCAGAAGGCGTAAATTTCAGTTTTCTGTTTTCTTTCATCTTTTGAGAAAGCTACAGTTCTGTTGAAATGAGAAGGAATACTACACTTGCTTTTACAGTATTTTACAAAACATATAAGAAGAATAAAAGAATTTCTTTTTTAATTTTTGTTAGCACTGTGGTTCAAGTAAAAGAGTTTATAATATAACTTATTTCTCTGGACATAGTTTCTGGTTATAATTAATAACATTTCTGCCAGAAAGTATGGTATATGTCGTTTCATATAGGGAATTCAAATCAGGTTAAGTTAAAACTTAGAAACACTTACATACCCTAAAAACACATTGATTATAAATTTTATCAAGGTGGGGGTGCCTGGGTGGCTTAGTCGGTTAATCATTGGACTTTGGCTCAGGTCAGGATCTCACGGTTCGTGGGTTCAGCCCTGTGGCGGGCTCTATGCTGACAGCTCAGAGCCTGAAGCGTGTTTTGGATTCTGTGTCTTCTTCTCTGTGCCCTCCACTACTTGCATTCTGTCTCTCTCTGTCTCTCAAAAATAAATAAACATTAAAAAAAGAATATTATGATTCATTTTATCAAGGCTCCCAGCATAACTTCCTCTTCATGAGCTCACTGTTCCTGGAAACCCATCCTGGTCATTGCCCCTCAAATCTTCCTTAGGCCTTTTTGCCTCCCATTTTTTTTCTAGTGTGTATCTACTTCTGATTCTGATTCTACTTCTGATTCTAGTGTTTATCAACCTCTGATTCTGATTCTACTTCTGATTCTGATTCTACTTCTGATTCTAGTGTTCATCTACTTCTGATTCTGCAGACAGTTGTGGATTATCTTGCTCATTATACTGTATCATGACTAGGATACAGGTCACAAAAAGTTTTATTATCTGCCAAGTGAGAAACCTTTGTGGTTCAATTCAATTCAGTAAACATTCATTGAATGTTTACATTTTTAAGTCTCGTTTCCTAGAATATATGCATCTTTCTGTTTCACATTAATATTTAGTTTAATGAAACAGCTCCTTTGGTGTCATTTTTCATTTTCTTTATTCCCAATCATTGCTGGAACTTGTCTAGAAGGACATTATAATCTAGCCACATGGGCACAAGGGCATGAGTTAGTTTTCGGAGGTCAACACAGGATAAATAAACATGAACATGACTTGCTCAGACCACACAGCTGGGGAAAACAAAACCTATGTGTCTATGTATTAATCTATGGGATTGAGATCAAGAGAAGGGAACGTTTTATTTATTTTCTTACTGTGGGGGACTTTAAAGCATATTGAGGCACTGGGTGGCCCCATTGGTTGAGCCTTGACTTTGGCTCAGGTTATGATCCCACAGTTCATGAGTTTGAGCCCCGTTTTGGGCTCTGTGCTGGCAGCATGGAGCCTACTTGGGATTCTCTATCTCCCTCTTTTCCTGCCCCTCACTCACTCTTGCTCTCACTCTCTCGCTTACAAAAATAAATATGTAAACAAACATTAAAAAATAAAGTGATACAAATAATTCAGTAGGGATGGATAGATGGATAAAGTAGGAGAGAGAGAGAACATTTCTTGCAACTGAGTATGTGAGGGGAAATGGATCTAAAGCACAGTGGAGGGTTGATGTTAGATGGACTTAAGGACAGTTTGTGGGTGTAACTGGAGGAAAGACAGAGGAGGGGGCCTCTGAACTGGAGTGGAAGACGAGGTGCTTGGAGGAGTGGGGTCCAGAAGAATGGCAAGGGCAGGAGTGAAATAATCATCTATGGTTACTGAAATCACAAAGAACTATGGCACAGATTGGAGACGGGCGGTGAACTAGGTGCTGATATCTTTAGGAAAGGTCATAGTGGCCTCGGCTTCAGTGCTAGGGGTTTTCAGAGGACAGGGAAGAGCAGTGTCCTGTAAAATTGTAAATGTTAAGTCCTGAGTGTAGGTTCTGCAAACTCTATTTAATATGTATAGAACGTAGAAGATGCAACTTAAAATAGTTCATTATGGGGGATGGGAACTTTGAGGGTTGTAATTAACTAAGTATGAGCTAGTAGTATGGTGAAATTACTAAAATCTCTTATGTAATTTTAGATAGTGTTAATAGAAAGTCTCGGGTACACATTATATGAGGTAATAATTCCTCTCGATTCTGTTCTAGGCAGATTTGGAGTCCTGTACTAAACAATGGATACCATGTTTTGAGAGACATTAATGAACTATAGAATAGTGAGAGAAGGGTGACCAGATTGGTGAGGCTTCTAGAAAAAATGCCATTTGAGAAACAGTTGAAGAAATTACTAATTTTTAGCCATAAGAAAGGAGGAACTAAAGGAGATCTGAATGTTAAATTCAAATATTAGAAACACTCTTACAAAGCAGAGATGTGACCCAGGTGGTTTCACAGGGCAGAATTGGAATGGTGGGAAAATTACAGAAGCAGATTCCTACTTAGTAAAGAAGGAAGTTCTAATAATTAGAATTACCGTCTCTTGGAAAAGAGATGGATCGCCCATCAGTTACTGATATACAAGCAAAAGTGAGGTTGTTGTTTATTGGAGGAAACTTTGAAAGGAAGGTATTAGCTATACCAAGAACTTTATACCTTCCTGAAAGAAAACAATGTGCCTAACTTTACATTGTGGTTGTTAAAATGAACATATTTCTCAAAAGCAAACAGTACATTAATGAAACCAGAAACAGCCCATCTGAAAAACCATAGTTAACTCCAAATTGACTCCCAAAAATGCACTTTCCACAAAACTGTGCAATTCTTCTTGCAATTCTATTGTTCTCCATTGTCAAGAAAAACTCCAGGGATGCCTGGATGGCTCAGTCGGTTAAGCGCTGGACTTCAGCTCAGGTCATGACCTCACGGTTCATGTGTTTAAGCCCCATGTCGGGTTCTGTGCTGACAGCTCAGAGCCTGGAGCCTGCTTCAGATTCTGTGTCTCCCTCTCTCTCTGCTCCCCACCTCCACATGTGCTCTCTGTCTCTCTCAAAAATAAATAAATGTTAAAAAATTAAGGAAAAGGAAAAACTCCATATAACATATTTACTTAAGAACTACACACACACACGCACAAAAGAACTACACAATTTTATCCATTTGGGGTTATTAACCTAAATGTGAAACATGATATTTTGTAACCATGTCTTATTTATTCTTTTTCCTGGCTTATCTTTTTCATTTTTTGCTACCACATCTAATTCCATGAATATTTAGCATCTTCTAAAATATTTTGGGAATTCATTAAATAATTCTGTGGTGCTAAAAGCATATGAATCTCTCCTTAGTCCTGTGCCTCATTACCTATATATTTTTGTGAGATTATTCATTGTAAAACCATATTGGCTAGGTTTCTTAATGAATTATATTTTTAGTTGGAACAGTTCTGCATTCTGACTTCCATGTCCAGTCCCCAAATGGATTTTCTAATTAATCTACAGCATGAAATTATTATGAAGCCAGTAATAGACCAAATTCTTGCTTCTTGAATGTGGGGAATTTGTTTTATGTCATTATCTTTCAAAATCCTTAGAAGTTTGTTTTAGGCATAGCAAATCTTTATGCATTTTCAAGAAACAATTCTTGGATACCCCAAAATTGGGCGTGTTCAAGTTATTGTTGATCTAGTTGATGAGCCTAAGAATAAAAACCAACGTCACGTCTATCTTTGGCATAAATTTTGCAAATGATCCTGAAAAATCAGGACTTCTTAAAATGTGATCTGGAGATTATCTGCCTCAAGATCACAGGCGGTGATCTATAGGCCTCAAACCAGGGAAACAAGCCTGCCAGCAGCATATTAAAACTTCAAGAAGCACAGATTTATTCGGTCCCCTCCTTATGTTCAGCATTTTACTAGTAGCTGTGAGCTCCCCATTCCTGTGGAGGAATGCCTCCACAGAACAAAGGTGAACAAGTCAGAGTACAACCTGGTGCTTGGATGGATGGTGCAAGCTCTAAGTGTTATGCAAACTTCATGATTTTATGGGTCCCAGCGTACCTGGTCTTTGGAAAGAGGTGAGGTGTGACTTCCACCTAAATTGTAGATAGAATAGAAATAAGCAGAAATGAACTGAAAGGCAGTTGAGGTGAGGGGAGAAATATGGGTGATGACCTGGGGATGACCAATGACTCGGCTGGTTTAACCTGACCAGCTGGGTGAGGGGAGACAGATTCTGGGGCGCTTGAAAACTACTCACGGGACTCTGGACTCCTTGTATATGGATTCTGGGACCTTTGAAGTTGTGGGTAGGGCATGTCATATTATAAAGCTGTGTTAAAGAGGATTTGTTGGACAGTGGCATAGAGGATGAACTTAGTGAGAAAGGCTGGTCCACTGTCATTGTCAGGGCCTTGAATAAATAGCCATGGAAAGGAAGAGGAAGAAAGATGAGTGACTCTCCAGGAACATTCCATAGGACTTTGTGACTGACAGGATACAAGAGATGAGGAAAGGAACAAGTCGACTGTAAAGTTCCATGTCCTATGGCTGGGAGGATGTTGATATTACAGAGATGTAGGAAGAGAACTGGTTAGAGAGGTGAGGGTAATTGATTCGTTTTTATTGACGTGGAGTTTGATATGATGATAAGTGCCTTGAGTCGAAGTCTCCACTTGGTGCTGAAGATAAAAGAATGGATTTTAGAGATGGAAACAGGATTGTTGATACAAAAATAGAGAGTTAGAAGAGAAGCCATAGAATACATTCAGTTTGTGAAGGAGAGTATGTTGTATGGGAAGAACAAAGGTCCAAGAACAGAGAAAGAGCTCTCTGCCTCTTACTAGCTGAGTGGCATTAGGTAAATTTTTGAACCTCCCTGATCCTCAGATTCCATAGTAGTGTGTATGGTACTAGATGTTGTAGAGAGTCAGGCAATCAGATGGTAATTACTCTTACCATTAGAGTATCACGAAAGCCAAGATGGCACAGTATAGAATGAGCTCTGACTGGGGTGCCTGGGTAGCTTAGTTGGTTAAGCGTCTGACTTCAGCTCAGGTCATGATCTCATGGTTTGTGGGTTCAAGCCCCGTGTCGGGCTCTGTGCTGACAGCCAGCTCAGAGCCTGGAGCCTGTTTCGGAGCCTGTATCTCCCTCTCTCTCTGACCCTCCCCTGCTCATGCTGTCTCTCCTCCTCTCTCAGAAAAAAATAAAACATTAAAAAAATAATAAAAAAAGAATGAGTTCTGACTGAGAAAGCAGATTCATCTTGTCTTGGCTCTGGTACCTAATGTCATGTCCATGTGGGCAACTCTGCTTTGCGTCTCAGTTTCTTCATGTATGAAATGGGCATGCTACTGCTTCCTGGTTATCTTTTTTTTTTTTTTAATATTTTTATTTATTTCTAGGAGAGAGAGAGAGAGACAGTGTGAGCAGGAGAGGGTCAGAGAGAGAGGGAGTCACAGACTGAAACAGGCTCCTGGCTCTGAGCGGGCAGTCAGCACAGAGCCCCACGCGGGGCTTGAACCCACGAACCGCGAGATCATGACCCAAGTGAAAGTCGGACGACCAACCGACTAAGCCACCCAGGCGCCCCTGCTTCCTGGCTATCTTAACAGAGCTGTCGTGAAGGTAAAATGAAGTAACACAGGGAGGTAAATGCAAATTGCAAAGAACTAATTATCTGTAAGGTGCTATTAATAGGAAGCCCGGTCAGCACTGTCAGATGCGAGGTCTAGGAGAACAAAGACAGAGAAAAAGTCATGTTACCTTAGCTTTTTAGTAGAAAATGCTTGCTGTGCTTACCTGGACCTCAGCCAAGTATCAGCAGGGAATGGCAGGAGAGCAAGGCAGAATGGGGGTGGGGAGAAGTCAGTTTTGGTGAAGCACTTCCGAGTTCTGGCTAGGGAGTGCAGTTGCAGTGGTGACCTGCTCCATTCCTCATGTCCTATTAAGTGATCTGTGACTGACCAGGGCTAAGATGTGCCCATGGGGGTCAGCTGGAGTGAGTGCAGGCAGCAGACCGAAGGGCAATAAATGTAGGAGGCTGTCTTAGGTATGTGTGGGAGTTGGTCTGGAAGAGGCCGCTCCCCTCACGGAAGAGGGTATTAGAGTGAAAGCCAGCTCCTGCCACTACCTCTCCTCCCCCACCTTTTGCCCCCAAGGGCAAGACTTAATCAACTGGTTCTAGGGGCTTGTGGGTATCTGCAGTCTAGTCTCATAGCTCGGTAGGTTAAAGTCTTTTATAATGCTTCTGGAAAGATGGAGCAAATACGGTTTTCTCTATCCCTCCTGCTAACTAGAACTAAAAATCCGGAACATTGTATATATATAATAAACAAAAAGACTCTGAAAGGTGGAGAGAAGAAGGTAGACTTACTGGGGACCCTGGAACCTGAGGAATGATGCAGCAGTGAGTTCTCTGGATTTTGTTTTTCCATCACGTAGCTCAGACTGGGCATGGGAGAGGCCAGCAAATGGGCAGCGCTGATGGGCACAGACAAAAAAGCACCTCCGGCCAGATGACCGGGAAAGGGACAGCGTAACAAGACAGAAAATGTTTTGATATTACCTTCTCTGCATCAGTCAAACACCACAAAATAAACCGCTGCCCCCACCCCATCTCACCAGTAAGCGCTGAGTGGGGAGCCTAGACTTTTACCCGTGAGAGGCTGTGAGAGGTACCCCAGCAGCCCTGCTCAACAATCCCAGTGCCCTGGGAGACTTGTGGGAGTCCTGGGCTTCCGCCGCCTGCACCCGGCGCAGCAAGGCTCTGGACCCAGTAGGCCTGCCAGCCAGTGTGGTGACAGAGGAAGCCTGGGGGGGGGCAGGGGTTTTAACGCTGCTCCCCGGCAAGGAGTTGGAGTGGAGAGCCTAAGCTCTCACCTTCCCCTGGCAGTGAGACGGCAGCACCCCTCTTCCCTCTTAGTGTAGCATTTAAGTAAGATCTCTAGTCTCATAACAAAAACACCTCAAGTGTCCAGATTTTAATTGAAAATCACTTGTCATACCAGAACCCAGGAAGATCTGAATTTACATGACAGGGATGGTCAACACCAAGATGACACAGATGTCTAAATTATCTGATGAGGATTTTAATTTTTTTTTTTAAATTTCTAGGACAGAGAGAGAGAGAGAGACAGAGTAAGCAGGGGAGGGTCAGAGAGAGAGGGAGCCACAGACTCCGAAACAGGCTCCAGGCTCTGAGCTGGCAGTCAGCACAGAGCCCGACGCGGGGCTCGAACCCATGAACCGCGAGATCATGACCTAAGCGAAAGTCGGATGTTTAACCGACTAAGCAACCCAGGTACCCCAAGGATTTTAATTTTTTTAATGTTTATTTATTACTGAGAGATGGAGAGAGAGAGACAGAGTGCGAGTGGGGGATGGGGACAGAGAGAGAGGGAGACACAGAATCCAAAGCAGGCTCTGGGCTCTGAGCTGTCAGCATAGAACCTGATGCGGGGCTCGAACTCACAAGCTGTGAGATCATGACCTGAGCCAAAGTCAGACGCTTAATTGACTGAGCCACCCAGACACCCTATCTGATGAGAATTTTAAAGCAGCCCTCACAAAAATGCTTCCATAAGTGATGATGGACACACCTGAAGCAAGTAGTAAAATGGAAAGTCCCAGTAAGAAAATAATAGGTTTTCAGTGAGAAAATAGAATATATAATGAAGAACCAAAGGGAGATTTTAGAACTGACAAACACAGTAACTGAAAGAACTGAAGAAAAAACCCCACAGAAATTCAATGGATGAGCTAAGAGTAGAATGGAGAGGATAGAGGAAAAATGGGCGAACTTGCAGATGAACAACAGAAATGACCCATAACAAGAGAGAGAATCGACTGACAATAATAAGTAAATAATAAATAATAATAAATACTAAAATGCTTCCAACTCTACAGCATGGGCATGCTTACTGGGACTTGCTCCCTTTCCCAGATGTTCCCCGAGTGTTCATGTGAACAGACCACAGTGCAAACAGACTGAGCGTGTACCTCGCATTTGCTAAGTGAGTACAGTCTAAGCTGTGTTGTTCTAGATGTGGGTTTTAGGAAGAATAACTGAATAGTACTGTTTTAAGTCCGTGAGCTATTTTTTTACATTTACGGTACTCACCGATTTGTGACCCTCCGGTACTTAGGTTACTAAATATATGCACATATTAGCTAAAGTATTTATTTAACTAGCACTTACAATGTGTTTCTGAGCTCTTTACATTTATTTGTTGTAACAACCCAGTGAAGCAGGTGTAGTTTTTTAATCCCATTTTACAGATGAGTAAATTGATATAGGGAGAGGTTAAGTGACTTGCCCAAGGTCATGCAGTAAGTGCAGCACCAAGATTTGGCTCGGGAGCCTGTGCTCTTAATTACCCCACCCTTGCCTATTTTAGGGTTTTCTTGTGCAGCATCTATTGTATCATCTGGGTAGTAAAAGTTGGGTGCACTTAAGGCATTACCCCCTGTGGAAACCTATCTGAACCAGAGTGAGAGAGAGGTTAGGCAAGGGGGACAGTAGCTAAAATGTGGAATGCTGTCACTCGAGAGTTCATAGGAAACTCAGCTCAAAGAAACAGTTTCATTTAAAAATGGAAATTTGACAGGGACAACTGTAAAATGTTGCAATAGGATCCTCAAACTAACTACAGAAACAATAACAAAAAACCAGAGGGAGAGGGACATGGCAAAACTGTGACACATTTAAAGAAAAAAATACAGGGGATTTTAGTTAACTATAAGTTAACTCCAAGTCAGTGGGGTGAACCAGCAGCTATAAAGGTGATGGTTGGTCTTTGTTTAGTAAAAGTATGTGGCTCTGGGTGGGGGGTGGAGGGGGCTGGAGGGTGATGACCACCTGTGTAGCTGGGTGGGGTCCTGAGTGCACTGAGCAAGCCAGGTTGGAGGTGGTGGAGGTAAAAGCAGAAGATAACTGAGGATTTGCAGCCTGCCCAAGAGAAGATAGAATGGGTTATGACAGCTATGTACAAATACTTGAACAGCTGTCAAGTGGCATAGGGACTAAATACATTCTATGTGACTCTGGAGAATGGAACTGTGGTCAATCAGAAGTTAAGCTGTGAAATATGAAAATAGTTGGGACTGCCTCATATGGTGATGAGTTTCTTGTCACTGGTTGTATGTAAGCATAGTTGAATGGTCATTTATGTAACTGAGGGATATAATAGAGAGGATACATTGGATTAGTAATTTTTTATCTGTTCAAGTTCATAGAACCCTCATGGGTCTAATGAGAGCTTTGGAATCTCTGCCCAGGAAATTGCACTTATGAACACCATTTTACACCCAAATTCTGGGATTTTTCAGAGCTGTTTTATAGGTGGATGAATTAAATAACTTTCTAACTCTTAGAAATTAGTAATTCCAGGTAACCTCATATAGGTCACTGTTTATACGAGGGCACAAATCTTACAATTCAGTAAAATCTCACTGAATCATCCATTTATTTAGTCAACAAATATTTATTAAGCACTCTCTCTATGTGTGTGTACAAGGCATGTACTAGGTATGAGTAGGTGACACTTAAATACATACCAGAATATAAAAATAAATGCAGTACAATAACAATACAGCCAGAGTATGATAAAGAGAAGTCTATATTAAGGAAGAAGTCTGTGTTCCATAAATGCTGTTTGGTGAGTTTCAGGAATATGATGTAACTGAATTTGTGTGTCTCAAAGGGTTACCAAGCCCTGTGCTTTCCAAACTGACTATGGTGAAGTGGGAGAAAGAGTGTGTACGTATAGACACCATACTGGATTCCAGCCAAGCTCTTCCAATGGCCAGTAGCTTGTCTCAACCTCTGTGGGAAGAAGGGCTAAATGGTGGCTCTAGGTAAATCTTTAGTGTTCAGGTAAATGAGGTAACATTTGTTCATTTGCTTCCTTTCTATATGCTGTACACTTCTGTGTACACTTCAGTCATTGCTAAAGTTCTGGAACCAGTTTTACTTAAGGCAACTTCCTTTACATCAGGAGATGCTTGGAGGTAGGGTAGGAGAAGAGGTGACTTCTCCCTCTGATATTCCCCACCAGCCATCTAATGCCACAGGAAGTAAACAAATAAGCAAACAAATAAAATAGCTGATGTGGACAAGTAATGTGTTCTTAATTTTATGTAAAAAGTGCATATAATGTTTAGAAAATTCTGTGCTACGTTTGTTTGTGTGAATCCATCATTAAAGTTAAAAACGGGGTAATTCCTGCACAGAGGCAGCTTCAGAATACATCTTACCAGCCTGTGGTGCTTAAGCAGTAGAATATAGAATATTCTAAGAACTTGAATATAGAATATAGGAAGTTTGAAGTGGCCCTTACTATGAGTTTTGTTGAACAAACCTTTTACTGTAGATAATACAAGGGTAAATTGCAACCCAGCATGTTTGCATTACCGGAATTGAACTCGTATTAGTTTATTTATTTACTCAAATCCATGGTGTTAGAGAAGTCTTTCTGTTTTATTTTTTACCAGAAATGTGAAAAAGAACAAACATCTAGTACCTTTTCCTAGAAACTACGTAATCTTTTAAAGGCCAAGCAGTTTATATTTGCATATCAGAAGTCTCAGAAGTATCAGCTTTACTTTTATAAGTAATGTGGAACAATCAAAAAGTTTTTAAAGAGAGGTAATATAGTTTCTAGAGAAATGAGCCCCAGAAATACCGTCTTGAAGGTAAATGTGTATTAGGCATACGTTTGCAGTGGGCTATTAGGCCTTTTGCGGTTTTTTTTTTTTTCCTTTCTAAGTATCGTACTCTTCTTTGTGCCCAGTACTTATTTAACCATTATTATAACATCCAGGAACATTGGTTCCTAAATGAAATCTCTATCAATTTGTTAACAAAAAACTTCTGCCATTCTGTCAGACAGGGACATCAAGGTCAACCTTTAACTGTATCACTTAACATGCAGTGATTAAGTTTCCCCTGTGATAGTTTGTGTGAAAATGTCTTTTGGGTATTGAATTGATATCGATAGGCTCCATTGTATAATGAATCTTGTGAAGCATAATTTTCAGTTCATAAAGGGGAAAATTGGTACATAGTTTGAACATAAGAGTCCGGAACTTCTTTTCTTCTATGAAGGTCTCTGTCCTGCAGGGAAAAAGGATACCAGCAGATGACTATGTATGAGTTAAATGGAATATAACTTAGTTGATTGTTTTAATGTTTATGTATTTATTTTGAGAGAGAGCATGGGGAGGGGCAGAGAGAGAGAGAGGGAGAGAGTGAGTCCCAAGCAGGCTCTGCACTGCAGCACAGAGCCCGACTTGGAGCTCGATCTCACCAACCGTAAGATCATGGACCTGAGCCAAAATCAAGAGTAAGACACTTAACTGACTGAGCCACCCAGGTGCCCCAATTTAGTTGATTTTCTTTGTCATGGAAGTATTTAATTCCACAGTCTTGCTTTAAAATTTTAAAAACAGTAAATGTTTGCAAAAGAAAAAACTTAGCATCTCACCCTCTTTGCACAATCCTTAGTGCCAACCTTGTATAGTGGTTTGAGGGTTAAATGAAATATTTGTAATGCTTGAAACTTAGTAAGGACCTTATGAATTTTTGCCATTCTTATTATGGTTTTGAATTCCCTATTAATTTTTTCATTTGCATAGTAATCATTAATCTTCCTTAAGTGCTTTAGAATGGATGGAACATTGATGTCATTTATCTGGTGATCCTCATTTACAAATGTGGAAGATGAGAAAGGCCAAAGCCATGTCTTGACTGTGGTGATGGTGATGGAGGGAGAAAGCTGGATGTTTGGAATGGACACAAATAGACTAAAGGGGTGGGAAGGTGGGGGAATATATTGTATGGATTTGTAAAAAAAAAAAAAAAAGTGGGGGGGAAGAGGTAATAAAGCTTTCCTAAACTCTATAATTGGGGTCTTGGCCTTACTTTCCTCTGCAGTTATAATTTGCATCTTTTTAACTGTTTAGAGTAAACCATGGCAGAGGTTTTCTAAGTGGGGTGGCTTCAGCAGGCCCCTGGGGCTCAGGGGGAGAAGCTTGGGGTGTTCTGTGCAGGGCCGCCCAGAGCATTCTCACCTTCAGGCTGAATGAAATCAAATCTCACCTTCAGGCTGAATGAAATGGGCTGAGTCGGGCCTGTGGGCCGAAATGCTCCTTCTTCCATCTGGGGATTTTCCAAAGGATTCACATTAGCTTTATCTAAATGGAGAAAAAATTAGCTCAGAGTTTTCTCTCAGAAATGAAGGATTATTTGTAAACTTTTCTCCTCTGCACAGCTAGCCCTGAGATTCATAAATGCAGTGATTTGGCAAGCAATATCAGAGAGCTACCTGGGTTTTCTTTACCACGCTCAAGTATAAATATGTACTCTATACATTGACTGAGAAATGGGAGTAGTTAAGGAAAAGAGAGGAAAGAGAACAAAGTAAAGAAAGTTAACATTTATTTAGCATATAGTGCGACACAGGCAGCATGTGATACACATTTTATGTATCTTCTTAGGTTAGTTTTAGTATCCAGTGGCCAACTGATTGGATAGCAGACAAATGCAGCGTCATTTGGTTCATCTGAATAGTGGTGACCATTAATTTTCACAATTCCCTTTATTTACTTCCAACCAAGGCCAGAAATTAGACACAGGAGTATTCCAGTGAAATCCTGCTAGGCTTATTAGGAAGCGGTATCAGATGTTGAGGTTCAAGTTCTAGCTGGTAACAGTTGTGTATTGTCAGGGATGTTTATTTAAACTACATTTTTGGGGCACCTGGGTGGCTCAGTTGGTTAAGCGTCTGACTTCAGCTCAGGTCATTATCTTGTGGTCTGTGGGTTCGAGCCCCGCATTGGGCTCTGTGCTGACAGCTCAGAGCCTGGAGCCTGCTTTGGATTCTGTGTCTCCCTCTCTCTCTGCCCCTCCCCTGCTCATGCTCTGTCTTTCTTTCTCTCTCTCTCTCAAAAATAAGCATTAAAAAGATTTTAAAAAATAAACCACATTCTTGGGGTGCCTGGGGTGGCTTAGTTGGTTAAGAGTTGACTTTGGCTCAGGTAACGATCTTACGGTTTGTGAGTTTGAGACCTGTATCTGGCTCTGTACTAACAGCTCAGAGCCTGGAGCCTGCCTTGGATTCAGTGTCTCCCTCTCTCTCTGCTCCTGCTCCTGACCTGCTCACACACACTCTCTCTCTCTCTCTCTCTCAAAAATAAATAAACATTAAACCACATTCTTTTAGAGGGCCTACTGAAATAGCCAACTAAGGATTTGGGGTTGTCCCTTTCAGCAGTGATGATTTACGTACAGGTACTTGTTCATATTGCATCAAGTATATGAATGTTGTTTTTGCTTTGGATGAAAGTCTCTCAAGGTAAGTGTCAAGTCTCCAATAGTCTATAGTCTCTAGCAGAAGGTCAAATATATCTGTATCAGAATTTCATCATTTGATGATTTATTTTATTCTTTGATTACATAAGAAGATATTAATATCATATTGGAATCATAGCATGTTTTCTTTTTTTTTATGTTTTTTTAAATTTATTTCTAGGAGAGAGAGAGAGAGAGAGAGAGAGAGAGACAGCATGAGCAGGGGAGAGAGAGAGGGAGTCACAGACTGAAACAGGCTCCAGGCTCTGAGCTGCCAGTCAGCACAGAGCCCGACACGGGGCTCGAACCCACGAACCGTGAGATCATGACCTAAATGAAAGTCGGATGCTTAACCGACTAAGTCACCCAGGCGCCCCAATCATAGCATGTTTTCATAGGCTTTCAGAGTTCACAGAATCAATAACTTTTCAAAGAATTTAGAAGTAGGATTTGGACCTTTAAATTTTTTTTAAGTTTATTTATTTATTTTGAGAGAGAGAGAGGAACAGAGAGAGAGAGAGAGAGAGAGTCCCAAGCAGATTCCATGGTGTCAGCTGGATGTGGGGCTTGAACTCATGAACTGGGAGATCATGACCTGAGCCAAAATTGTGTCAGGTGCTTAACCACCGGAGCTACCTAGACACTCCAGTATTTGAGTCTTTTATGTATAACTCATGTGACCACTATTAAATAAATTACAATATAAATTCTTGCTCCTATTTGTGAGTTATAAGACTAATCAGCAAAAAAAAAATTCATATGTCATAACACGTTGAATTTCTTTAAAACTCTAGAGTGCTAACTTAAAAAATAAAAAGAATTGTCAGTTATGATTAAAAATGATGATCAATGAATTCTGTTAACACTTTTTTTAATTAACACCCTTGATAAGGTGTTCAATTATCCTGAGAATTTACATAATAAAATTCAGTAGTTTGCACTGAGATTCATTTGACACAGTTGTCATTAACAGCTCTTCCTTGGTACCTGGCAGGCTTACCTGACAGCTCTGCCCTCAAAAAGGAGGTGTGGCTTTGAGATACCCACTGTTACAGGTTAGATCCTCATTTTCTATTAATAGGAATAATAATGGTGAATTAATTTTTCATTAGTTTGTAGGTAGCAGGGCATTACAGTCTTTTTTTTTTTTTTTTTTTTTTCAATTCTTGACCTTTGGAACCTTGGTATTTACTTGAGATGAAAGAGACTCCCCTGAAAGGCAGCTTGAAAACAGGTTTGGGTCTGGTAAAAAATTATTCCAGGGACCCCAGCAAAGATGGCCTGGCTAGAAGTCTTCACGTGGATTTGTAAATCAGTTCGGGCCCTGGGCCCACTTCCTGACTGCTAGGTGGGGCGGCCTGTGCCAGCTGCCTCCGTCTCTACGCAGCCTGTCTGCTGCTTTCTCTTCACGTGGCAGGAGCAGTCTGTGGGTTCAGGAGTTAGACTTGCTCAAAAGCAAATGTAGCATGAAGTAGGGCACTCTCTGTCCCTTGAAGGTTCCAGCAGAGACTGCATGATCTCTTTTCAGGGATGTTTAAAAGAAGGCTTATTTCCAAGAGGGAAGTTGAACCAGATTACTTGCAATATTCTTTATGTGCCTTTTGTCTCAGGATTCCATGATTTTACAACAAAAACTGAGGTTTGTTATGTATTAAGTCCTGTGAATGATTTAGTTGACACATACATTTTTAATATTGGGACTTTATATCATTAGCTAAAACTTGCATGAGCCTATATAAGCAAGCCAAAACACCAACAATCTAAGTTATAACAAGTAATATTAATACTGAGAAGCATTTTCCATTCATTTTAATGGCATGGTCAGATAAAATGTCTTTGATTAATAAAACAGAAACATTGATTAATTGCTATGTTCTTTAAAATGCTATCAGTAGACAAAAATATTTTATAAGGTAGTGCTCATGAGGGACGATGATGAAAAAGATGGGCACTGACTATTCATTATTATACACATACATGCTAGGTATTAAGTGTTGTTGATAGAATATTTTTATTTTCTTAATGTATATTTATTTTGAGAGAGAGACAGAGCGTGAGTGGGGGAGGGGCAGAGAAAGAGGCAGACACAGAATTCGAAGCAGGCTCCAGGCTCCGAGCTGTCAGCACAGAGCCCGATGTGGAGCTCAAACTCACAATCCGTGAGATCACGACCTGAACTGTAAGTTGGCTGTTTAACCGACTGAACCACCCAGGTGCCCTGATTGAATGTTTTTAAAAATCTTTTTTCTCAAGAAACTTAGAGTCTAATGAAGGGGATATATAAATTTTAGCAGCAACTATATTTTATTGTGGAGAAATGTGAGACATTGTACATAATGCTATGTCAAGCAGAAGGGAAGGTTAGAAAATGCTTTTTCTTTCACTTTTACTGAAAATGGTCCTGGAACTGAGTTTTAGAGAATGAGAAATTAGCAAGAGAAAGCATGGGGAAGACTATTAAAAAGGAGCAGCCCTGCTTAAAACCCGTATTTCTCCCTTGTTACTTTTTCAAAAAGGAATCCTTTTTTTTTTTCTTTTTGAGTCTCTCAGAGTCTAGGTTTTTAGAATGGTGATGAAGGGGTACAGAGCTCTTTATTTCCCTTTGTCTTTAAGCCTCTAGATCATAGCTGATTCATAAGCAAATTCAGCCTCCTCGAAGTGGCCGCTTCTATGTGACTGCGTATGTTTTTCAGAATTGGACAGACTATGCGTCACAAACAGATGTGCAGATACCTGGCGAAGGACCAAGGGAACTCAAAGCCAGACTAGAC
The DNA here is from genome assembly GCA_017311185.1 of Proteles cristata cristata. NCBI lineage: Eukaryota > Metazoa > Chordata > Mammalia > Carnivora > Hyaenidae > Proteles > Proteles cristata. The sequence goes on along the minus strand of JAESUZ010003747.1, from coordinate 352,610 downwards.
CAAGTCAATTTTCTCTAGTAGTAAGCCTTTTAAATCATTAGTTTTTATTACAAAATAAATGGATGCATTAGGGAGGAAATTCACATGCAGTTTTCAAATGTGCAACTTTAAGCTTCCTGCCTCATGCATCTAGGTTACATTCATAGGCCCTTGGGATACACACTTACTCATCTTTATGATGCTTACTTAGTTGGAAATAATTGAGAAACGCTTGGCAGAAAGACATCTGGGTAGGTGCTCTGGGTGAATACCGAGGACCTTGAGAACAAGGTGGCAAGAGCTGTGTGTGTGTGTGTGTGTGTGTGTGTGTGTGTGTGTGTGTACCAACTCCTAGGTATGGGTGCTGAGATGAGAAGAATGATGTAGAAAAGAATGCTGGGCTTGATGAGTGACTTCTGCCATATGTGAAAAATGAGAAGGGAGAGAAGCAAAGTTGGGCCAGGATTTGTCCCTGAAATCACTCTATTTCTCCTTCTTCGTAAAAGCACCTGCGAACCTGTAGTTCGGAAGAGGAAGGAGAGATGTCACAGTTCTGGTGCTGATTCTTTCCTTCTGTCATCCTTGGACCACAGTGTCACTGCCCTTCTCTTATATCCCAGCCTGGTTCATGGCCTTTAATGGCCCACCCATTAAAGACTGATAACTTACAGACATCAAAAGCTTCTCAGATTTTTGCAGTTGTTCTGAATTCAGATTTTTATATAGGGAGCCTTGATCAACTCTACATTTATCATTTTAACTACTGCTGTTCCTAATCTATGGTAGTTCTGACATATCTGATGCTCGAGTTCAGGGGATTTTTTTTTCCTCCTCTAGCATGTGCTGTATGGAATTGTCCATGGCACCTGCCTGAACTAGCTTCTTTCTCTGGATCTAGAAGAATGTCACATGTTGGAAAATTGTGCAGGAGGATCTTCTAGAGAGAGGGTTCAGTGAGTGCAAATGAATACACTTGCAAAGCTAACGTGAGGCAATACTGACAAGTGGTTCTGTGTGCGCTGAGAAGCCTCCCGGGAAATGGGAAGAACGAGGGAAAGGTGGATTGGGGCTGTGCTGTGAAACACTCAAAGCTGTTGGGTACCATACTAAGAGCTTCAATTTTTATTCTGTGTTGATAATAGAGAATCATTTGAGGTTTTTTTCATCAAGATAGGTGCTCTTTCAGATTGGCGTTAAGAAAGCATTCTGGCAAATGTGGAAGGTCAGAGTAGGGAGCAGGGTGAGGGGTCGGAAGAGAGTTAGGGGGCTTCCACAGCAGTCCCTTGAGACATTGTGAGGCCAGACCTATGGCCAGTGGATGTCAAGAGGGGTAGGAATGGGGAGATTTTATGAAGTACAGTGGGTAGAACTTGGAGATGAAAAAGACTTAAAAATTATTTCTGTTTCTGGCTTGAATACGTGGGTGCATGGTGATGCTGCTAAGTGAAATGCGGATACAGAAAGAGAGAATCAATGTAAAACACTTTCAGAGATAATAGCACTCCATTGCAAATGTAATGTATTAATATTAAAATCATATTTCACTGAACTTTTCTTTAAGGGAATGGTCATATACAGTATTGATTATACAGATGTAGAGAAACCATTAGGAATCACAAAGCTAATGCTTTTGTAAACACTATACCAAAAAAATGCAAACTATAAGCCCTTTTAATTTTTAATTGATGCAAGGAATCTGCAATATCAAGTTCATATATAACGTGATTAAGTTTTATAGATTTTACTTTATTAGCAATTTATGATACAGAGAAACCCTAACCAGTTCTGGCTGAGTATAGGTTGATTGCATAACTGCATCCTTATTTATCATTATTTAGCATACATAAATATTAACTGAATTTTTAAGCCTTGGAGAACAAAATAAAAACTTGAGAAGTTCTGATAAGATGTATCAAAAAGATCCTTGATAATATATTAACCCATTTGGTAACTTATTAAAGCAACAGAAGCATTTGTTATTTAACTTTTCCTCATGATTATCTTTTTTAAATATTATTTTAAATTGTGGTAAGATGTACATAATGTAATATTTGCCATCTTAACCATTTTTAAATGTAGTTTAGTGATGTTAAGTACATTCACATTATTGTGCAGCATCATTGCCATCCATCTTAAGAACTCACTCTACCCATTAAACATAGCTCCCCATTCTCCCCACCCCCAGTCCCTGGCCACCACCAATCTCCTCCTCAGGTAGATCTGAATACTCTAGGAGGACTCATTATTTCTTCAGCAAGAGAAAATAATATAGTTTTTCTATAGCCTCTGATTGATTCTCTGTGTTGGCTAACATGTGACTGACTCATTGTCAGAATAACTTTTGAAAGCTTTTAAAGCAGTACAGTGCATTGGGTTTGGTAGAAAAGTAGCATATTTGTGATCCTTGGAAAAGTCCTTGAGGTGCTGTCCTGTTCAGATCAGGAGCTGACCAGCAGTAGCTGACAGGCAGTAGTTTGAGAGTATAGAATCTGGAGTTGCTTTGTGTTTGAACCGTGGGCTACCATTTTCTAATTGTGTAATGCTGGGCAAGTTGACTGAACTTGGAGAGTCTCAGTTTCTTCATTTGTAAATAAGTAGACCCTTCCTTACTGTGTTATTGTGAGGCTTCAATGAGTTATATTATAGGAAGGCACTTAGAACAGTGGTTGGCTTATGCTATAAGCATTTAATCAGTGTCAAATACTATTATTTGTCAAGTAAGTTGTTATCCCCAATAATTTGTGCTGTCAGTCTGAGCTGACCGGGGAGCACAATTGAACCATGAAAATTTTAAGACATCACTGTAGTGTATTTGAGATCAGCTAGAACTGGTATATAAAATATAGTCATGGTTAGCAAAGTTTATGGAGTTCTGCTTTGGATCTATATGTTTCTACAGTTTTAATAATGGAAATATGAAGTCTGAAAGTTAATAAGGCCTTACTATGGTGACTCAGAACCCTGGCTACGCTGTACACGATTCAAAAAATTGTGAATCAAAGCATCACATACTAGGAGGATTGCCCAGGTTCCTCTGTGTCCCGACAGAATCTGGGCATGAGGTGGACTGTGGCTCCAGGTAGGGATTTTCTTCCTTTCCATTAGCCGGAATCCTTTTCCGCTTCCCCTAGGACATAGTGGAAGACATTGATTGCTCCACTTGAGAACTCAAGAGGTTCCCCCCTTTCAACCCTGTTCTTTTAAAGTTTCCTTCCTGTTCCACATTCACAGGCTAAAACAGGGTTGTTCTTTCTCTAAGGATAGAGGTTTTGTCACTTATACACAGTATTTACTAATTGCTATGGTAAGATAAGAAGGATTATATCAGCAACTCTATATCGGAAACCTGGTGATAGCAACTCACTTGTGAACACACCTGGTTCATTTTTCTTGCTTGAAAACTTTGTGTTCTCTGAAGTCTGATTCTCACTATTGTATCTTCATGGCCCATCACAATGCTTGGCGTAAAATAATGTTCAAGGGGTGCCTGGGTGGCCCAATCAGTTAAGCATCCAATTCTTGATTTCAGCTCAGGTCATGATCCCAAGGTTCTTGAAATAGAGCCCAGTGTCTGCTGACCGCATGGTGCCTGCTTGGGATTCTCTTTCTCTCCCTCTCTCTCTGCCCTTTCCCTGCTCATGTGCTTGTGCTCACACACACTGTTTCTCAAAATAAAATAAGCAATTTTTTATTCTAATTTTATTCAGAATTCAAAACATATTTTTGAATGAAGGAATACATAAATGAATCAATGAATAGCTAGTTTTCTCTGGTGGAAAAGTGAGGAGATCATAGGGAGACATCTAGAAGCAAAAAAGTCTAAGCCCTAAAATTTCCAGGCACTCCATTTTGCCTTCCCTATTGGAAAGGTGTCCTGTGCTTCTTCACTGCACCTTGCCTAGTTTACTTTTGTATTTTTCCATTTTAAAATACTTTTTTAATTTTTTGTTATTTATTTATTTATTTTTAAAGGAGTTTTTAATGCTTATTTATTTCTGAGAGAGAGACAGAGAGACAGAGAGACACAGCACAAACAGGGAAGGGACAGAGAGAGAGGGAGACACAGAATCCAAAGCAGGCTCCAGTCTCTGAGCTGTCAGCACAGAGCCCGACACAGGGCTTGAACTTACGAACCATAGATCATGACCTGAGCTGAAGTCAGACACTTAACCGACTGAGCCACCCAAGCTCCCCTTAAAACACTTTTTTAACATAAAAGTCACAAGCTCTTCTTTTTCTTCTATGAAGAATAAATAAGAATACACCCTTTTTTATCCCTCTTCCATCGTTGAAGTTGTGTTTGTAAGACCTGCGTTCTTGTGCCTGTGAGAACACCCACGAGTTTTCCTTGTTCTTTTGCCCAGATAGGACTCACTCCCCCAGTGCTAAACCAGCCTGCGTTCTTGCAGAGGGGCTGGGAGTAAGGGCATCCCAAGAGGATGCTGAGATTCTCAAAGCAGCTTTTTTCATGGAGCAAATTAAGGACAAATACAAATCGTTGTGGGATTTTGACCTAAATCTTAACCCATTTATTTTCTTAAAATAAATCCCTTTTTTTTTTCTAGTGCCTTTAAAATGTTTGTAAAAAAGCACTATGCTATCATTGTTGCTTTCTAAATGGAAGACTTTTAAAACAAATGATAGGGGTGACAAAACTCCAATGGCTTGTAATTTATGAACATTTTATGAAGTTTATCTAACCATTTGTATGACATAGGCTCTACAAGTTTTACATTTTTTCCCAATGTCTCACTTTTGTCAAATTGCAACTTACAAGTTTATTTATTTTAATTTTTTAATGTTTATTTATTTTTGAGAGAGAGAGACAGAGTGCAAGTGACAGAGGGGTAGAGAGAGAGGGAGACACAGAATCCAAAGCAAGCCCCAGGCTCTGAGCTGTCAGCACAGAGCCCAACACGGGGCTTGAAGTTATGAACCATAGATCATGACCTGAGCCGAAGTGGGACGCTTAACTGACTGAGTCACACAGGCACCCCTTCACAATTTCATTTCTTAAATCACATGTGCCTTTCTTTTTCAGTTTGTTTTAGCTTATCTTTCTTTACAAGTGTGTACAGTTACACTTGCTTAGCAGATGTTAGTAGCAGGTATTTAAGTTAGAATAATAGTAATATGTATAATCTATTAGACATCATCCACATGTCAGGCTGATTTTGTGATTTAACTTGGTTATACTATTTAATATTTTAAAAATACTGAGATGGGGCGCCTGGGTGGCTTAGTCGGTTAAGCATCCGACTTTCGCTTAGGTCATGATCTCGCGGTTCATGGGTTCGAGCCCCGCATCGGGCTCTGTGCTGACTGCCAGCTCAGAGCCTGGAGCCTGTTTCAGAGTCTGTGTCTCCCTCTCTCTCTGACCCTCCCCTACTCACGCTGTCTCTCTCTCTCTCTCCTAGAAATAAATAAAAAATATTAAAAAAATAAATAAAAATAAAAATACTGAGATGTAATTTACATATAGAAAAGCAAACAAATCTTATATGTATTGGCAGGTCGATGCACATCATATAACCATCAGCTAAATCAAGAAAGAATAGTTCATCCAGGAAAGCTCATTCATATGACTGCTCCCAGTCAGTCCCCCATTTCTAGACACAACATAATAGTTATACCTGTCTTTGAACATATATGAAGGAAATTGTTTTGTATCTGGCTTTTTTCCTTTCTCTTCTTTTAAATTTTACTTTTAAAAATTCCAGTTAATATACAGTGTTATATCAGTTGCAGGTGTAAAATATGGAGGTGCAACGATTCCATGCATCACCTGGTGCTTATCACAAGTGCACTCCTCAATCCCCATCACTTATTTCACCCATCCCCGCACCGACCTCCCCTCTGGTAGCCATCAGTTTGTTCCCTATAGTTAAACATTTGTTTCTTGGTTTGTCTGTCTCACTCTTTTTCCATCACTCATTTGTCTTGTTTCTTAAATTCCACATATGAGTGAGATCATATGGTATTTGTTTTTCTCTAACCGACTCATTTCGCTTAGCATTAGACTCTTTAGCTCTATCCATGTAGTAACAAATGGCAAGCTTTCCTTCTTTTTTTATGGCTGAGTAATATTCCAGTGTGTGTGTGTGTGTGTGTGTGTGTGTGTGTGTGTGTGTGTGTATGTATCTGTGTATAAACACACACCCCTCCACATCCTCTTTATCCATTAATCAATTGATGGACATTTGGGCTGCTTCCATATCTTGGCTATTGTAAATAATGCTGCTATAAACATAGGGGTACATGTATCCTTTTGAATTAGTATTTTTGTATTTTTTTGGGTAAATACCCAGTGGTGCGATTACTGGATTATAGGGTAGCTCTATTTTTAATTTCTGAGGAACTTCCATAGTGTTTTCCATAGTGGCTGCACCAGTTTGCATTCCCACCGGCAATGTGAGAGGGTTTATTTTTCTCCATATCCTGGCCAACAATTGTTATTTTTTCGGTGTTCTTGATTTTAGCCATTCTAACAGGTGTGACGTGATATATCACTGTAGTATTGATTCACATTTCCGCGGTGATGGGTGATGTTCAACATCTTTTCATGTGTCTGGCTTTTTTTTTTCTTAATAACATGCTTTTGAGATTCATTCACGTTACATATATTGAAAGTTTGTTATTTTTGTGTTATCGTGAAATATTCCATAATGTGAATATACCACAATTAACATTTACTTGTTGATGAACATTTGGATTCTACCCTTATTTTTTGGCTATGATGAATAAAGCTGCTATGCACATTATTGAACATATCATTTTGTGGACCTGTACAAACATGTCTCTTAATTATGTACCAGGAAGTATAATGGAAAGGCGTAGGGTAGGCCTTTTTAGTTTTATTAGAAACTCCTCAACAGTTTTCCAAAGTAGTTCTATCTTTTTGTCCTCCTGTCAACAATACATGAAAGTTGAGGCTGTTCCATATCCTCACCGTTCTCCTTATTGTCAGACTCATTAATTTCAGACATTCTAGTGAACTAATGGAATCTCCTAGTGTTTCTCACCCCTCCCCCCACTGAAATGTATCAAGATGTAATTTACATGCAATAAAATGCACTCATTTTAAGTGTGTGGGTTGATGAGTCTCCAAAATTGTATAAAACCATGTAACCACCACCATCCCAATCCATTTTTAGGTATGTTCTGTAATTGCCAATTAGGTCACATTAATAGTTTTTCATATCTTCTGTATCAATTCTTTGCAACTGGGGTTCTACAGATACCTCATAATGCCTAATGCATGCATTTATGGATACGTTGTGATGCTATTTATATACCATATTTGGAAAAATTGAAAAAATAGTTATTCAAATCATTTTTTAAGTACTTAAATTTTTTTTGTGCAACTCTAGTTCAAGAAAGCTATTCTGTATCCTTACTGTTTTTCTGTTTTTTGTCTACTTAAACTATTTCTTTTTTTTTTAGTTTATTTATTTCAGAGAGGCAGAGACAGCATGAATGGGGGAGGGGCAGGAGAGAGAAAGAGAATCCCAAGCAAGTTCTGTGCTGCCAGCATAGAGCCAGATGTGGGGGTCATATTCACAAATTGTGAGATCATGACCTGAGCCAAAACCAAGAGTCAGATGCGTAACTGATTGAGACACCCAGGCTCCCCTTAACCATTTCTGAAAGAGGGATTTTTAAGTCTCCAATTATGATAGTGGATTTTTTCTATTTATCCCTTTAGTTTTTCAGGCTTTGCTTGATATAATTGAAACTCTGTTATTAGTTGCATACACATTTATGAGTGTTGTATCTTTCTAATAAATTGTCTCTCAAAGAATTATAAAACTATGCTACTGCTCCTTATTTTAAAGTGTACCTCATCTTCCTTTCTTATGTTTATTGCTTGCATGTATCTTTGTCTACTCCCCAGCTTTTAGTCTCTCTAAACCTTTATAAAGCATGTCTTGTATAGACTGCATACCTTTGAGTCTTGCTGTTTTAGTCAGTCTAACAATCTCTTCTTTTTTCCTTCCATTTTATTTTTATTTTTTAAATTAATCAATTATTATTATTTTGTTGTTGTTAGAAAGAGAGAGAGAGAGAGAGAGCATGCAAATTGGGGAGGGGTAGAGAGAAAGGGAGAGAGAATCTTCAGCAGGTTCTATGCCCAGTAGAAAGCCTGATGAGGGGCTTGATCTCAATACCATAATATTGTTATGGTCTGTTATTTTTAATGGTTGCTATACAGCCAATATCCTTAATTTATCAATTTCTACTTGGAATTGAAATTTAGCATCTTTAACCACTTAATCTTTACATCTGCTTTATGAAGTGTGTATTATTATCCAGACTTAGTAGACAGAGAGAAAGAAAGACAGAGTATGAGTGGGCAGAGGGGAGGGGAAGAGAGAAAGGGAGACACAGAATCTGAAGCAGGCTCCAGGCTCTGAGCTGTCAGCACAGAGCCTGACGTGGGACTTGAACACGTGAACCACAAGATCATGACCGGAGTCGAAGTCAGACATTTAACTGACTGAGCCACCCAGGCGCCCCAAAAAATTCTTTAATTACATGGAAATATTATTGATAAGTTTCCCCAAGTGAATGTTTTAAAGTTTGGGGATGGAAGAGTATTTTAATTTTGGATTTATTAGGAGAATGAAAGGTTGATGTGATATAAAAGTGAAAGTTGCCCACATTTAGTGATCATATACTGTGTATTAAGTGCTTTTCAAATATTATCATATTTTTTTCTCTTTATTTCTTGACATACGTTGACCAACTTCTCCCCAAACCCACTACCTCCTAGCCCCTCATGACCACTTTTCTACTCTTTGTTTCTGTGAGGTCAACTTTTTTAGATTCCACATGGAAGTGAGATCATGAAATATTTATCTTTCAGTATCTGGCTTATTTCACTTAGCATCATGTCTTCCAGGTTCATTCATATTGTCATGAATGGCAGGATTTTCTTCCTTTTTTAAGGCTGAGTAATATTCCATTACATGCATATATATATATATATATATATATATATATATATGCGCATATATTCCATTATATGTATAATACATATAAACCACATTTTCTGTATTCATTTATCTCTTGATGGGCACATAGCTCATTTACATGTCTTGGTTTCTGTGACTAATCCTGCAATGAGCATGGAAATGCAGATATGTCTTTGAGATATTTTCTTTGGCTATATACCCAGAACTGGGACTACTGGATCCAAATATTAGCACATTTAATTCTTACTATAATCATACATGGTGGATATGTTTTCATCTCTCATTTGCAGATGAGGAAGTTAAGGCACAGAAAGGATATGATATGCCAAAGATCACACACTTGGAAAAAGAGAACTAGTCAGGTGAACTTGAAAGTCTTTGAAAGTCTTTGTTCTTAACCACTATACAACCTGAAGGTAGAGAAAAGAGGGTGGTTTTTGTTTACTGCTCTTCTGGACTCTATTTTGTGTAAGCCTCACAATTTTCTAAAGTCGATAAATGCAGTTTTGATTTTAATAATGGAAAGATGGAGGCAGTGTCTAGACAGTACATCCAGTATTGCCATCAATAAAGGTTTGCTGCGTCCAAGACTCCTCCCAGTCACCAGGATGGGACTGTCCTGGAGTGGAATAGAATCAGAAGAGGCAGAACCAGATAAAATGAAGTACAGAGCACATAGTGGGTTCCAAAAGCTGAAAGTGGAGGAGTTTGAAAATGATCCTGGATATCTATTTTGAAAAGTTTGGGATAACAACAACAACAACAAGCAAAAGATGAAAAGAAAGTTTCATTCTAGAATACCAAGAAATCAGGTAATCTTAGAAGCCAGGAAAGGCTAGGTTTATAATGCAGAAAAGAACCGATTAAAATCTTTTTCTCCTGCAAGTTTAACACCAAAAACAGATTTTCAGGTATTCTCTATATGAATGAGAATTCTGCAAAGGAAGTTCACTGTCTAAAATTAATTATATGTATTAGAGAAAAAGCTGAGTTTTCCCTGTTAGTGAAACTGAATTTGTTGAATTTTTAACCTTAATTTATGGAAAAAATTTCCTACTGCAGAATTGAACTTAGTAAAGGTTTTGGATCACTTTTGATATATTTTCATTGGTTTTTTATAAGTATATGGATTCATAATTCATAAAACCACAGCACATTTTGCTAATGGCCTTAACTTTTTCTTTTTAAACCATAAAACCGAAGTAAAATAAGTGCGTTAGAGAGTGCCAAAGGACAACAGCTAAACAGTTAACCTTGGTTCCTCACTGGAACAGATTTATTGGAAGAAGATTACCAACTCTTTCTATTTCTCCAGTTTGTTTGACAGGTTACATTAAGTAGGCATCACTTTGAAATAGCAATAATTATAGTAATAATGAAAGGAAATCATAGTATATTTTATGAGCTAATACTAAAGACAAGCTAACGTGTGTTTTGAGCTTCTAAGAGGAAGAACAGGGTTCCTGTAATCAGAAAGTGTTTTTGTAGCAATAGGTATATTGAACTTTGATTTCTAGTATAAACTGAGTTACATCTGCATGTGCTTGCTAGGGACTTGAACAAAATAGTAGAAAGCAAAAAAAAAAATCTAAATATTTTCCATTCAAATGAATTTGCTTGATAATCCAAATTTATTGATCATTTTCAGTCTTTCTCTTTGATTCATAATGAGGAATCTCAATGAGAAATCTGAAAGATTTTGTTAAGTAGTCTGGAGAAAGCTTCTCTCTTTTTGTCTAGTGTTGTTTCTTTTTTAAGCTTTAGTGATATATATATGTCACTAGAGTCCTTGAAAAGAGCTAAATAAATGAGACTGGACCATTCTAGAGCAAAATGGCCATATTTGAAAGAAGCAGAGACAGATTTGGAGATTTTCTAGGTGAGAAGCACATCTGTGTATCAATGATCTTAATGTCCTGAATCATATATATCTTTAATGGCCAAAATATAGCATCTGATTTTTTTGAACCCTCTCAAGTTTCACATGGAATTAAATCTTATGGTTGCAGTGCCCACAGTTATGTGCCCTGGAGAACTTCAGTAGATGAAATAAATTATAATTTGTTGTAAACACACAAACGTACATATGTGCCAAAAGCATTTGTGATCATCTTCTACATACTGTATATTGAATTTTTTTTAATTTACTGGATATTTTCATCATCTTCTGATATCACTAGCTATTTTTTATCAACATAAAGCCTGCCGAGTATCCCATTCTGTTGATGTCCTATAAACATCAAGTCTTCTATCACTGAACCTTTGGGTTTTTTCCATTTTTTCATTACTGAAATACTCATTGATTTTGAACATCTTTGTATTGGAATCTTTGGTCATTTTTTTCGTTATTTCCTTTGGATGAATTCTTGGAAGTGGAAGTGGAAGATCTGGGTCAAAAGATATGAATGTTCTTATGACTTTTAATACAAACTGTCAAATTTCCTTTCAGAAAGATTGACCTAATATGTAATTCCACTATTTGAGATTGCCTGTTTATCCAAAAAAACTAGATATTATCCCTAAAATAATTTTTTTCAATTTTATAAGCAAAAATATAATTATTTAATTTTTAAATTACTAATGAAGTGAGTGTTTTTTGTTATATTTGTTGCCATTTGCATTTACTTATGAATTCTTAGTTCAGATCTATTGTAGTGTTCCTCTTAATAAAAAATCTTTATGTAATAAATATGGTAGCTTTTCTTGTTATGTATGTTTTATTACTATTTTTCAGCTTTTTATTTGATATGTTTACTGGTATTTTTAACATATGTTCTTCTATGTGTGTGATCAAATCTCTTGCTAATTTCCTTTCTGTATCTTTCTTTACTTTTATGCTTAAAAAAGATTCCTTCACCTTGAGATTAAAAAATACTCGATTTTTTCCTATTCCTTTGAGTGTCTTATTTTTTTATATTTCAACATTTAATCAGTTTTGAATTGGATATAGAAACCCATCTTTATTTCCAACTTAACCAATCACTTTATATCATTTACTGATTATTTATTATCATCCTCTGATTTGAATTACTGTCTTTACAATCCACTAAATATGTATTTTTACTTAAATCATTTCTGAGCTTTCTGTTCTGTTATACTGATCTGCTTATTAGCATACTAGTTCTACTCTGTTTTAATTATTGTGGCTTAGTAATATATTTTATTGTCAGATAGTATGGTTTCCCCCTTATTTTTGTTCTTTTTAAACATGTCCTTGGCCAGGGGCACCTGGCTGGCTCAGTTGTTAGAACGTGTGCTCTTGATCTCAAGGTCATGAGTTCAAGCCTCACGTTGGGGGTAGAGCCTACTTAAAAAAAAAAAAAGTAGCATTAAAAAACAAAACAAAACATGCACTTGGCCATTCTTTTGTCCTTAAACATGAACCTTAGCATTTTTTTCTTGGACTATAAAATTAATAAATAAACAAGAGACAACAAATATTTGGTTGAAATGGATATGCTCTCCATTTATTCAAGTACTCTTTTATGTTTTTTCAGAGGTATTTGACAGTTTTTCTCATATACCTTCTGTACATTTTTTCCTTCTTTACTTCCTTTTTTTCCCCCATTTAGTACCTTTTGGACTAATTTGCCTGAAGCATTCCTAAGGTTGTGTCATTTCTGCCTCTGTATTGGTGACTTTCCTCCTTGACAAATAGAAGTGTTACCTATCTAAGTCCACCTTTACCTATCTAAGTCCAAATCCTGTTCCCTTTAAAACCCAGCTTCCACCCCCTCCCCTTTCCAATTTTATCTCCTGTTACTCCCCAACATATGCCTCATGGCCAGAACTATCTGGCCTTCTTGCCTTACCTCAATGAAGCATTTTAGTTTTCTTGCCTCCACTCCTTTGTTCACATAATTTTCTTTGTCTGGTTCATCATTCCTTCCGTTTTTCCTAATGGGTACAAGTTGTAGCATGTCTGCTGATAAGAACAAGAGACTAAAACATCTGGAAACTAATGCATTAGGAAGAGGAGTTGTGAGAACTGACGAAATTAAGTATATGGCCTGGGAAGGCCCTTAATGCCTCTGAACCTTAATTAATCTCTCCATAGAATGAGGACAAGAATAAGACCCGCCTTGTAGGATTGTTGGTGCAATGACATGGGATGATGCAGATAAAGCACTCGGCAGCATACTTGAGGAATAGTGAATGCTAAAAAAATGTTAACTAATTTGGGAGGCGAAATAAAGTGTTCTTCACCCCAAAATGTCCATGTACCAATTCTAGTAACCTGTGAATGTTACAGGGCAAAAAGGACTTTGCAGATGAGATTAATAAAGACCTTGAGATGGGGGAGATTATCCTGGATTATCCAGGTGGGCCCAGTATAATCACAGGGGCCTCATAAGAGAGGGACAGAAAGGTCAGTCAGAGAAGAAGATGTGATTACAGAAGCAGAGGTCAGAGCGATGGGAGGAAAGAATCAAAGTAAAGAAATGATTCTCCCCCAGAACCTCCAGAAGGAATGCAACCCTGACCACAACTTGATTTTAGCCCAGATTTCTCATCTGTGTAAATGTAGGCTGATAAATATGTGCTGTTTGAAGCCCTTAAGCTTGTGGTAATTTGTTACTGCACTAATAGGAAGTGAATACAATGTTATAATTAATTTTGCCATCATCATTATTATAATAATTATTAAACCCAGAAAAAAGAAGCCTTAGGATATGATCACAGTCTTAATACAATTAAAGAATTTTCACGTGGAAGAGTGATTCTAGGTGGTCCAGGGGGCAGAACCAAGGTCAATGGTTGGAAGATATAAGGAAAGACATTTTGAGGTAATTAAGAAAATCATGTCCCTAAAGTACAATAAAAGTAAATTACTGCTGTATTGGAGTAGCTGAAGCAGCCATTGGATGACCTCTTATTGAATAAGTTGTTCATGCACCCTGTAGAGATTGAGACAAAATTTCCATGTTTGAACGTAGCTTGCATGCCATTCCTTTTGGTGTGTCTTCATGGTCATGCCAACAAAAGTGATTGCTTATGCACATTCTCTCTCTGCTTTATTCCCATTACTCTTGGATGTCCCACCCCCATGATATTTATCACCTATGACCTTATGTTAAATATGTAGATTCCAGGACCCTTGAGAACCTGGTCACGACTTAGTAACTTACACATGGTTTGACATGGTTTCATGAACTCTCCAAAAATACGTTGAAGGGAAGGTTAAATTCATCACAGTTCAAGTGTGTAAAATATTCAAGTTTTCATCCATCTTCCTTTGGGTTGGTTCATGGAATTAGAGACTGTTTCTGCAATTATTTTAATGTTGAATCAGATTTTTATTTCGATGAAACTATGAGGCCTCGGACATGTGCGTAATACCTATTGAAAGGAATGTCTGTTTCTCTGCCTTAAAATCCCTAAGATGATTAGTGTTGTTTTAAGGCCCTAAGTTTGTGGGCTTCCTATTACCAAATGCTTTCCGTTGATCTTTTATATGATTTGCCTACAGGATTTTTGAAATCCATGCAGTCTCCTGGAAACTTGAATTCTATTCCTGATCTGTACCAACCATAAACCCAGGCCAGAGGGAACTCTCTGACCTGTATCTTTTTCTTAAGAGGGCTCTGTGTATCACAAACACTGAGACACAAAGATTTAAAGACTTAAAACCTCTTTTATCTTGTAAAATTTATTTTTTTTTCCAAGTTCAGACACCAATTGAGCAAATGAAATCAGGCAGGGACTCAGAGGTGAGATTGTGGGCATCCACAAGGATGAAGGAGAATATTACAGCATCTGTCTTGGGCTCCAAGGGGTGCTGAGGCAGCCTGGGCTCCCTAGGTAGCTGCACTGATGCTCTCTGCACTGCTCAGAAAGGCTTGTTTTGGGATGCATCTGGAAACCCTGAGTCTCGGAATTGGGGGTTGCAGGGGAAGCTTGGTTCTGTGGGTCGTCAGGGTTCTGGGAGGCCCAGCTTCTGTCCTCCTTCAGGCTTGCTAGGAGCAGGGAGGGCCCTCTAAGAGCAGCCCCTTAGCCTCTAGCTCTTGGGGCCCAGGAAAGAATGTGAGCTGGGAAGAGGCACAGTGTGATTTATTGCTTTTATATATTAAATTTGTGCTGTGAGCCTCCATTTGCACTCTTGCCTCAGGCCTAGCAAATGTAAGGGCAGGAACTGCTCCTGACTCTACCAGCTTCTAACTTTTTTCCTGGACTGAAACAAATAATTTTTTAAAATAAAAAATGAAGATAATATTTTTGTTTAGAGGTGACCACAGAATGGCTTTTTGTCTAATTTGTTCACTGTAGGGGCGTCTGGTACAGAGTGGGTGCTCAACAGATTTTTGGTGAGTAAATGTATATAATTATGATTTTCTTCTTTAAGAAACAATTTTATTGAGGTATAATTGACATACAATAAACTGAGTATATTGAGTTTGACATGTATAAGTCTGTGTAACTATCATGGCAATCAAAATAATGAACATTTCCACACCCAAAGAAGTTTTTTGGTGCCCCTTTATAATCCATCCCTCCCACCTTTAACCCCTAGTCTGATTTCTGTTACTATACTAGTTTGCATTTTTTAAGATTTTATGTAAGTGCAATTGTACAATATATACTTCTTTTTGGTTTAGCTTCTTTTATTCATTGTCATTATTATAAAATTCATACATATTGTGGTGTGTATCAGAATTTCACTCCTTTTTATTGCTAAGTCCATTGCAGGGAAACTTTTTTTCAGAAACTTTTATAATTTCAAGTTTTATATATAGGTCTAAGATAATTTGTTATCCATTTTATCTATTGAGAATCATATGAGTTGTTTCCAATTTCTGGCTGCTACAGATAAAGCTGCTGTGAACATTATGTAAAAGTCTTCATATGGATGTGTTTTCATTTCTCTTGGGTAAATACCTGGGAAAGAATGGTTGGATCATAAGGTAGATATAGTTTTAAGTTTGTAAGAAACCACCAAACTTTTTTTCAGTGTGCTTGTACCATATTATATTCCCACCACCATGTGAGAGTTTCAGTACCTTTATACCCTCAGTGACATACGGCATTGTCAGTCTTTTTAATTGTGGCCATTCTAATAGGTGTGTAGTGATTTTTCACTGTACTGTTAACTTGAATTTCCCTGATGACTCATGATGTTGAACATCTTTTCTGTTCATATTTGCCATCCACATATCTTCTTTGGTGAGGTATCTGTTCAAATCTTTTGCCCATGTTATTATTACATTTTTTTCTTACTGACTTTTGAGTGTACTTTATATATTCTGCACACGAATCCTTTATCAGATATGATTTACAAATGTTTTCTCTCATTCCATGGCTTGCCTTTTCATTCTCCTAACAGAAGAGGGGAAGACTTATTTTTTTTAAGACTTACTTTTTTTAAGTCTAATTAATCGATTTGCTCTGTTATGGATTGCTATCTTTTATGGATTTTAGTCTTGTGTGCCTAACACAAGGTGATAAAGATTTTCTCCTATTTTTTTTCTGGAACTTCTATAATTTCAAGTTTTGCATGTAGGTCTAAGATACATTTTGAGTTATATTTGTATACGGTCTGAAATATGACAAGAGCTAACTTCCTTCTTTCCTTCCTTCCTTCCTTCAGTGGATATCTGTTTTTTTCTGGCACCATTTGTGGAAAAACTCTCCTTTCTCCCCTGAATTGCCTTTATTGAAAACAAGTTGTCCATAAACTCTCTTGCACTGTTGGTGGGAATGCACCATTGGTGCAGCCACTGTGGAAAACAGTATGGAGGTTCCTTGGAAAGTTAAAATAGAACTACTGTATGATCCGGCAATTGCACTACTGGCTATTTACCCAAAGAATTTAAAAACACAAATTGAAAGGGATACATCCACATGTATGTTTATAGCAGCATTATATATAACAGCCAAATTATGGAAATGGCTCAAGTGTCCATTAATTGATGAATGGGTAAAGAAGATGTGGTGTATGTGTATATATATACACACTATATATATATATATACACACACACAATATATATGTATATATATATATACACACAAAATATATAAGCAAAATAAGCCAGAGAAAGATAAATACCATGATTTCACTCATATGTGGAATTTAAGAAACAAGAAGAGCAAAGGGAAAAAGGGAGAGAGACAAACCAAGAAACAGACTCATAACTATAGAGAACAAACTGATGGTTACCGGAGGGGAGGGGATAGCGGGATCGGTGAAATAGGGGTGTGGATTAAGGAGTGCACTTGTCGTGATGAGCACTTTGTGTTGTATGGAATTGCTGAATTGCTATATTGTGCACCTAAAGCTAATATAACACTTTAACTAACTGGAATTAAAATAACAACTTAAAAAAAAAAGAAGTTGCCCATGTAAGTGTGGGGTCTGTTTGAATCTTTATTCTGTTCTTTTGATCTGTCTTTAAGCCAATGCTATACTCTCTTTGATTGTTATAGTTTTATAATAAGTTTTGAAATTAGGCAGTATTTGTCCTCCAACTTGGGTCTACTTGAAGAAATGATTTTTGAATCAAAGGGAAATTCTGAAGTATTGTTTAGAAGAATCTTGCAGTGTTTCAGAACTAACATTTGTTTTAAGGAGCAAAGACATTCATATGATATTTGTTATTGTTTGTGCTCTGAAAAAAATGGAAGTTTCCATATTATTTACTAGTGCATGCACAGTCTCTAACGCTAATGTATAAATCATGTCACTAGCTTTTTAACTCTTATTTAATGTTTAACTGCAGTTTAAAATTTTACATTACTCTTTTGAATATTTGCCAACTGCCATGAGACAGTCAATATTTACTCTATTCTTTTTCATTCTATTTGTACCCCTTAAATGTATATCACCCATGTGAATCCATGTGGATATAAATGTCTCATTTTCAGATAAATCTTTGAGTTACGAGCTCTTTTTCTAGGTTTGTAAGCTCTGCATCTTAGAAAATATTTGTTCAAGTTTTAGTTTGGCAGTTACCCAGATGCGTCTTGTCATTTATTCTTCTCCTGAGGCCTTTGTCATACTCTCTTCTCGGTGTACCTCATTTATAAAGATGCTTCCTGATGTGTAATCTTTTTAGAGTGCAGTCTTGACTTGCTTTGCATAGTTTTTTTCCTTGACTACCTGTTCTTTAAGGGGAATGAGGGGGAAAGTAACAAAGTGGATTGATTGACTATTAAAGATGAATGAGAAGAGAAAAAGATAAATACATTGTCTATAATTTATTATAGGTAATTACAAAAATTATTGTAAAGTGGAGAATAAATATAATTATAAAAGATATCTTTATAAAATATATCAATCTTTTTATCTTTAAAAATCTGAATACAATTAATTATATTTATAGGTAAATATGACCCTGTTCTGATCCTTACAGCCCTGATTTCAGGTTATGGTCTTTCCTGTCTCTGCTCTTTCGGTGCTTGGCATAAACTGTGACTCTTGGAAACCCGGTGTTGAATCTAATTCAGGTTTGCCAGAGTTCAGGGAGATCTTCTATATGATGCCAGGGAAATGCTGCCTCAAAAGGCCTCAACAAGAGGGACCATCTTCTGTTCTCGAGAGGGTGAGGGGCGAACGGTGCAGGGTGTCGGCTGCAGTAAGGCTGACACTCTTTCTTTCGAGTATGGTGTGGCTCTTCTTTTGAGTATGGTGGAAGGCAGTTGGTTTTTTCTAATGTCAAGAAGCTAGCACAGTCATAATTTAACATTTTTTTCTTTTGCTCTACAACATGTTAACTTTAACTTTTATCTTTACACCCATACTCACTGGGAAACTGATCTAAAACTCTCTTTGTATCTTCTTGTGAACTTGTCCAGGACACAGAGCTGAGACTTCTTAAGTGTTGCTTCTGTGTCTTCCAACTTGATTAATAATAGTAATAACAATAATAATGGTAGGTAATAATTATTTAGCTCTTGCTACATGCCAGGCACTATTCTAAGGGACTTACATATGTTAACTCATTCATTCATGACAACCGCCCTGTGGATGAGGTCTATTTCTATCCTTATTTTACAGGAAATTCAGGCACAGAGAGGTTAAGCACTTGCTGAGGTCACACAGGAACAGAGCTATTTTAATAACAGCTGTTATTAAAACACACACGGTTCCTGTGTGACCGTGGTCTGCTTCTTAATTAGGAGGGGGCTCAATCTTCTGATTTTAAAGGAAGAGAAGACTGGAAGAGGGTAAATGATGTGCTCAGAGGCACCTGCTGTCTAGGAGCCAGAGCAGGGATTTGTCCTCAGGTACCTATCACCTGCTTCTGGGTGATTTTCCACAGTGCTTATTCCCTGCTACCTTCTGTTGGCTGACTACAGTCCCCTTTCCCCTGGGCTCCCCTTTCCTCATTTCTCCGTGAGCACTTTCCGTTATCCCTGCCTGGCCTGGAGAACTCCCTAAGCTTCCTGACTTAATGAGCAGTGCTGGTGTTGCAGGCTCCGTGGGTGAGAGGGTTGAGTCGTCCCTTGTGGCTTGCTATTTGATCATTTCTTACAGCATGCACTTGAAGAGTCAGCACAAAGCATCTGTAATGCTGCCACTGAAGACGTTTGGCTACTTTAATATTCAGATTCATATCCGATGGAGCTGGGATTGCTTTCCAGCAGGCATTACCCACATCGATCCAGATTCTCTATAATGCCTTCAGGAAGGAGTCCTAACAACTGTGTGCTGCTGGTGGGCAGATGGCTGACCATGCAGAGAGTGCTTCACACTTGCCCATTCTGTGAATACCTGTCTGGGTGACTGTAACAGTTAAAATCCTTTCAGAGTTTATGCTGCTGTCACGAGAAAATCATATGTAAGAGTAAACACATGCCAAAAATACTTACTATTTTTCATAGAAAACTCTTCAAAAACCAATGCCCGATTATACAGTTTGTGTTCTTGGGTACAGTAGTCATTCGTGCTATTTGCCAAGTATTTTTGGTTTTTCTCTGGTCACATCCCTGTTCCCTAGAAGTGAGGAATGGCCATGTAATTTGCTTTCCCTGATGGAACATGACTGGAGGTGTCATGTGCCTTTTCAAGGTGAAAGTTTTAAGAGCAGTGTGCTTCGCTACGTTGGCTTCGCCCTGCTTCCTGTAGGCGCAGAGGTGGGGCCTCCCTCAGCCTGTTCGGTGCGTCAGGGCTGTGGAGCACGGTGCCCCAGCCAGCCTGCCTGTACCCCCTCGCTTGCCTGGCAAGAAGCGAAACGTTCTGTACCCCCTCGCTTGCCTGGCAAGAAATGAAGTGTTCTGTACCCCCTCGCTTGTCTGTTTATTTGCACTTTTCATATTGCAGTAATTACAGGTTTGTAAGAAGTTGCAAAAATAGTACAGAGAGGTCCCTTGTACCCTTCACCCAGTTTTTTCCAATAGTTCTATCTTACATAACCATAAAATGCTGCGTTAAAGTCACCGAGATTTGGAAGTTACCTCGGCATTACCTATTCTATTTTGACTAATAGTTTTCCTTTTAAAAAGTATGTACCATGTACCTTAATTGCAGAGACATGAAACGCTTTCAGGCTCACATCATATTTTGATTTCCCTCACATATGTATGTAATTCTCTTTCTGCCAGATTACAGACTCCCCAAGAGAGCACATCTGATTTACCTTTGAATCCCTCGCAACATAGTAGTGTGTGTTGTGTACTCTAAAATGCTTATTAGTGAATGAATGATTGATTGCTGTGTAGTTGCTAGCCTCTTAGGTAGAAAGGATGGGAAATAAGAAGCTCATCTGGGGACCTAAAAGGTGCTAAATACCCTGAAGTTCATCATCATCCAGCTGCTTCAGTATTGAACTGTGAGATCAAGCAGAGACGTGGTGAAAGCCTAGGAGGTTGCATAATACAGTATTTGGCAGAAGTGGGGCTGGCAGAGAAGGCATTTACCTTACAGCTTTACTTCATTAGGCATAGAATTCTGTCTTGCACAATTTTTAGGCCACCTTTCTTACCCATTGCCTATAACGTTTTAGTGCTTTAGAAACTTTATCTGTGTATGTCTTTAAATTTTTTTAATGTTTATTTTTGAGGGGGGAGAGAGAGAGAGAGAGAGAGCACCAGTGAGAGAGGGAGACACGGAATCTGAAGCAGGCTCCAGATTCTGACCTGTCAGCATAGAGCCTGATGTAGGGCTCAAATCACGAACCGTGAGACGATGACCTGAGCCGAAGTCGGAGACTTATCCAACCCAGCCACCTAGGTATGCTGAATGTATGTCTTTTTAGAGTCAAGATTTTCATTTGGAAATCATGGTACCCCCCTCTCTCCTACTATTAGATTTTTTTTTTGCCATCTACCTTTGGGCTATGGGGACCAAAAATCACACTTGTAGTTAGCAGTACATTTTCCCTTGTGGCACAGCAGGGAGGAGCTAACCCGGTCTTATATGACAGAGGACCCTTCTGTAGGTGCATCTATAGCAAGCCATTGTCTGAGACAAAAGCTGGGACGTATTTCGACCACTGGTGCCTGGTTTTAAGGCAGTTTGCAGTTCCTGTGCTGCTGGTATGCAAATAGATGTTCTGCAGCCTTCCCTCCAGGCCACAAAGCACCCGCTCACCCTCACCAATCTCTTCTTTCAGGCCTCTGTCATCTTCCCCCTGTGTTCTTATCCAGTGTCTTCCACAATCCTCTTAAGGTGGGCTTTGTCCAGCCCAGAAATGAGCACAGCTCTCCAGGGAGAGTCAGGCTAGTCGGAACATAATCCCTGGCTTCTTTTTAGGTATTACAGCCAGCCTCTCTCTCCCTTTCTCCATCTTGCCCTCCCTCTTCCCCTGCACCCCCTCCATTGTAATGATTCTACTTAACCCAATACTTCACTACTGAGAAAATGATTCCAGCATGGTGTATACCCGATCACATTTGTTTAATTCTTTAGCCCTCCTTTTAGAATAAAAACGAAGGACAAATGTTTGAAGTTCTTCAGGAAATAATTGCGTAGATACACACACACACACACACACACACACACACACACACACACAGTCCACGTCAAGAGAGATGATTCTGAATTATCGTTAAAGATGTAAGATTGCATTTGCCAAGCTACATTCCAACATGAGGTGACCATAAGTAAACAAGACTCCTGAACTCCTTCCCTGGGAGGTAAATGGGGTGATAACTTACTGTGGTCCTACATGGCAAAGCATGCAAGTACCCTGTCCATTTGCTTGTGTGGGAGAACTTAAAGCAGATACCACAGATGAGTAGAAACAAGTCAACATCTAGGCTGCAACTTCTGGGAGTATGACTTAAAGAAGTATTTGAGATAAAAAATACTTGTCTCAAGTGAAAATATATCCAGAGGAAATCATAAGGAAGTTTGGCTGTAGGGTGGAGGAGAGAAGAACATCTTGTGGCATCAGACAGGGCTATTATGAGTCACTTGGGGTGGCTGACTCGAACCTTTTGTTGAAAGCAAGGTAGAAACTGGCTTGAGAAGGCTGAGCTTCTCATTTGTGAAGGATAGATAATGACTGAGGCTTTCTCCTGGGATAAGGCTGCCTGACTTATTTTCAGTTCCAGCCAAATAGTCCTTGGAGCTAATGTAAAGAGTTATGGAGTCTATTGTTTTCTCAATAATGTTTCCATGACTAGTTGCTAGGATTGGGTATGCAGTGAATGTGGGCTGGTGAGTGACTGGGTGGGCAAAATAAAATGGTCTGCCCAGGTTGCTATGGCAGCGGACAGGAGGGCAAACCCAGTGAGAAAATGAACCGAGCTGATGCGGCGGAGAAAAGTGCGTTAAGAATCACACATGTGCATGTCCTTTATTGGCTGTGCCCCCAGCCCTTCAGCTGGTTGCATGTTTCTTGCCATCCAGATACCAGCTGGAATGCTACTTCCTCAGAGGGGCCCTCCTTGACCACCCACTCTAAGTACCATGCCCCATATCCCAGCACTCCCTGCCTGTCAAGTCTGTTTATTTTCTTCTTTGTACTCATCATTGGCTGATGTTGTGTTTTTGGTTATTTGTGTACTGTTACTGGAAGGTAACAACCATGAAATCAGGTGCCTTCCCCCCCCCCCCCCGTGGTATCCTCAGAGCCTTGCATGGATCCCAGCACAGAGTAGGGGCTCAGTAAACATTTGCTAGATGAAAAACTGTGTACTGCTTGTGGGGAAACCCTGTATTATTCATCTTTAGTTTTAAATCTCTGGCTCCAAAGTATTTATCGAGCAAATGTAGTCTACTGTAAAGCAGGGAGATTATTCCTGTGAACTTTGTCTTCCTTGTCATTTGTTCCCAGGAGCTATTAGCCAAAACAAAGTGTAGAAGGAACTCAGGGGCTTCCAGTGAGCTGCTCAAAATTGTGGTTATATGGCCAGTCTAGGATTGGAAACGTGGCAGTCTGAATATGCAGATGAAACAGACGCAGCTTGCTAGAGTACAGACCAATAATCACTAATAGTTATGAAGTGCTTACTATGTAGCAGCTACTGCACTGAGCACTTTATATACACCTTGTCACTTAATCCTCACAACTGTATAAAGAAGTAAGTTCTATTATTGTACCCATTTTACCGATGAGGAGGCTGAGTCACAGAGAGTTTAAGTGATCACCTAGGTTTTAAGCAGTGGAGCCAGTAGTCAAGTGTATGCCATTGGCTCATGCTGAGAACTGATATGGTTACTTAAATGTGTACTTTGTGCTCATAAATGTATGTTTTCTTCACCCCTCCTCTTTCTTTCTCTTTCTCTCTTGTTGGTGCTTTTCTGATCCCTTGATATTGTAGTTTAATGCTTTTCTATCAGCTATCTTTTGTTTTTTCTGCTAGTTGGGGAAATATAAGTATACTATATAATTGTTCAAAACGTGCAGGTGCAAATAGAAGAGCCAGTGCTGAAGAATGAACTGTGTGAACTAGGACACTGAGATCAGCTACCACAAACTGGTGGGAGCTTAATTCCACCAGGCCTGGAAGGGATGGCACATGATGAGGTTACAGGCTTCTGGTCTGAATTCCGTGGCTAAGTAGCTTTGTGACATTGTGTGTGCCATTTAGCCTATACAGCTTCTGTTTTGTTTTCTTTAAAACTGAGGGTAAGATGGGGCATCAGGACAGGTTAACTTAAACTTCTTTGTAAGTCTGAGAGCACATGGTAACTTTTGTCCATGGCCTTTTATGTTTGTGTGGACTCAGTAGTTTGATGAATGCTCTGGGGCTGGCCATCTATAGCAGTGGTGCTGCTGGGAGCCAGAGGGCCCAGGTGTAGGTGTGAACAGCTTCCCCTCAGGCTGATAAAACTGAAAAATCAGAAAACACATTCTAATGACTTAATTATTATTTGACAGCAACTTACTCTGAGGTAAGGCATTTTCCTGGACACCCTACAGGCTTTTTAGGGGAAAGCTAGAAGGAGAACAAGAACAGTATGTGCCTAAAACATTTTAGAGCTGGCAGGCAAGGGTCAGAGGTCAGATAGCCCGGAGGTCAAGTGCAGGAGAGTCACCTCACTTTCTCAATAGGGGTAGCAATTTTTCCCTCAGGGAACATTTAGCAATGTCTGCAGGTAATTAAAAAAAATTTTTTTAATGTGTTTATTTTATTTTTGAGAGAGAGAGACAGTGTGAGCAGATGAGGGTCAAAGAGAGGAGACACAGAATCTGAAGACAGGCTCCAGGCTCTGAGCTAGCTGTCAGCACAGAGCCCGATGTGGGGCTCAGACCCACAAGCTGTGAGATCATGACCTGAGCCCAAGTCGACGCTTAATCCAAGTCGACTTAGCCCAAGTCGATTGAGCCACCCAGGTGCCCCATCTGCGGGTAATTTTGATGGACATGACTCAGGAGTGCCATTGGCATCTAGTGGGTAGAGGCCAGGGATGTTGTTAAATATCCTACAGTACGTATGACAGCATCCACAACAAAATTATCTGGCCCCAATGTCAACAGTGCCAAGGTTAAGAAACCCTAATCTAAGGAGGGAGGTCACACGAAAGTCATATCCAGAAAAATCTGAGGTCAGATATCAGGATCTAGGTAATAAGTAAACCGAGTAACAGCAGGGCAGGCAGTGCAAAGTTGGAGGTTTGGGCTACAGAATGTTAGAAACCTAGCTAAGGATTAGGATTTAGGCCAGATATCTGGAAATAGGCACAGGCCACCAGCAGCATAAAACTTCTAATGTGCCATCTGCTTTCTGAAACAGGAGGCTCTTTATGTTTTTAAGGACCCTCCTGATGTGAGCCTCTAGCTTTGGGTCACATCTGGCATCAAGAAATAGGTAGGCAGCAGCGCCTGGGTGGCTCAAATAGTTAAGCATCCGACTTTGACTCAGATCATGATAGCGTAGGTTCGTGAGTTCAAGCCCCTCGTCAGGCTTTGTGCTGACAGCTCAGAGCCTGGAACCTGCTTCAGATTCTGTGTCTCCCTCTCTCTCGGCCCCTCCCCTGCTCAAGCTCCATCTCTGTCTCTCTCTCTCTCTCTCTCTAACAGTAAAAATTAAAAAAAAAAAAAAAAAGGAAATAGGTGGGCCTACTTGTAGCATCTGATTCTCACTACAGCTATTTTAGATACGCATGGCCATTATTATTATTATTATTTCCATTTTACTGCTGGGCCTTCTGAGGCTGTGAGGGGCTAAGTGACTGTCGCTTATTACACGGTAAGTAAGTAACAGAGTCTTCAGCCCCCAAGTCTTACACTTGATTGACTGAGAAGGGTGGAGGTCAAAGTCAGGTCATGAACAGGCGAGGCCTGGGTTTAGGATAAGGATAGTTCTCCAGAGCCTCCTTCACCAAAGCTGAGAAGTTGGGAAGGAAGTGGGCAGTGAAGGACTGTGTGGTTTATGCTCAGATTTTAGCACATAGGAATTTGGGAGAATCTTGTCATCTTTCATTGAACAGATGTCATTAATGAAATCAAGAATTTCACATATTCTGACAAAGTTAATTTTAATGATGCTTAAAGTTGAGCATCTAGACTTCTCAGTTGGTAGATAAAAAAATTATAAAGTACAATGAAAGCATAGTGATTTTTTCAGCTAGTTGTTGGCCAAAACTTTTTGTTGCTGCAGTTCCTTGAACTATATTTTGAAAAAATTAGCTACCTCTTAAAGGAAGGACTTCAGTATGGAAGCTGTCACCAATTTTCCTTCAGAACAGCATGGGAGGAAGTATTTCCTAAACAACAGATTTAGAGTCACCACAAATACAAACACTTGCATTGTAAATAGTATACAGCATCTTAGTTTTCGAGAGATCACATTTTGGGCAACTTTAGGAAATGATTATGAACCAAAGAGTCAACTGTCTACTCCACCCTCACCCACCCCGCATACATTTAAACCATCGAAATAAGTGTCAGAGCATTCAGAATAAAGCTGCCATATTAGCAGAGGTCCACGGGCTCTCCTTCAAAATATATTTATTTTATGAAGCCTTTGCACAATAAAAACAAGCAATATTAAAATAATAAAGACAGTGGTAGAATGGGAGAAAATATTTTCAATTGTTTTGCCAGGTTAATGTTTATTGCACAGGATATAATGAGTATGCCCAAATGTAAAAGAACATCGTTAAATTGATGATGGATAAATAGACATGACAGTGATCTGTTGAGTGTTGGCTATATCCTAGATACTGGGTTTAGCATTTTAAGAACATAATTTCATTTGATTCTAAACGGCACTGCAGGAACAGGTACTGTTATTATTCCTGTTAGACATATAAAGAAGGTTAAGCTTCGAGAAGGTAATTTGTTCAAATGACATACAAGAAAGAAACTGGTTAATCAGCTTTCTGAAAACCGTTGGACCTCACAGCAAAGAAGCAAGAATTAGGCGCTGTTTTGTAGCCATGCAGCTAGCAAAAATAGAGAGGACACCGAATCGGGCTGCGGACAAAGCTGTGGGTGGACGGACGCGCTCCACCGTTGTGCACGGCAGCAGCCTGGGCAGCATCCTGGGCTGGCCGGGTCTCCCAGGAGGATGGAAGCACATAGGCGATTCCCAAATACTCCCGCTCCACAGCATTTTTATCAAAGATAAAAGGTGAAAGGAAGAATAAATATGTAGGGGGTGCCTGGGTGGCTCAGTTGGTTAAGCATCCGACTTTGGCTCAGGTCATGATCTCACTGCTCGTGGATTAGAGCTCTGCGTCGGACTCTGTGCTGACAGCCAGCTCAGAGCCTGGAGCCTATTTTAGAGTCTGTGTCTCCCTCTCTCTCTGCCCCTCTCCTGCTCATGCTCTCTCTCTCTCTCTCTCTCAGAAATAAATAAAAATTAAATTTTTTTTTAAAAAAGAATAAATATGTAGATAGATAGACGTTTTAGTATGTCAGCAATCGCCTGTTAATAAGGAAGTGGTGAAGAGCGTTGTGGCGGGTTCACCAAGAGCGCCGCATGCCAGTCTCTACAAACAGGAAGCACAAGAGGTTCTTCTTCAGGAGACCCTCTTTTCCAGGTTTTTGGAAAGTGGGGTTGTTTTTACAGACAGGAGGTGGAGATTATAAGGCAGCTTAATGGTTTTTTAAGAAACTGATGCAGATAGACTTTTTTTTTTCCTGGTCTTTGTTTAAAAATGCAATTTCCTGCCTATGAAGTGTCATCTTGGTTATGTATATAGCTCATAGCATTCTTTATTTTTCCTTCATGGCAGTTGCCACCATTTGCAATTACATTTTTATTTTCTTTACTACTAGTTTATAAATATCTATTTTCCCCACTGGTCTATAAGACGTCCCGTAAGGAAAAGGACCATCACTCTTGATGGTTTGGCTTGATGCCTGTCACACATAGGCCCTTAGGAACAATTTCCTGCATAAGTGAGTGCACATATATTAAAACTTGAGCTCTGTGTTTGACAGTTGCCTTCGAAACAGAAATATTTCTTAAGATGCTCTCTCCTATTTTCTTTTTTTTTTTAATTTTTTTAATGTTTTATTTATTTCAAGGAGAGAGAGAGAGACACAGCGTGAGCAGGGGAGGGTCAGAGAGAGAGGGAGTCACAGACTGAAACAGGCTCCAGGCTCTGAGCTGGCAGTCAGCACAGAGCCCGACGCGGGGCTCGAACCCACGAACCGCGAGATCATGACCTAAGCGAAAGTCGGACGCTCTACCGACTAAGCCATCCAGGCGCCCCGCTCTCTCCTGTTTTCTTGTAAGTTCGCCATATATTGTTCATTGCACCTAGATTTGCCTTTATTTTAACATTTTTAAATGTTTATTTATTTTTGAGAGACAGAGAGATAGAACATGAGTAGGGGAGGAGCAGAGTGACAGCGAGACACAGAATCCGAAGCAGGCTTCAGACTCTGAGCCGTCAGCATAGAGCTCTACGTAGGGCTCAAACTCACGAACTATAAGATCATGACCTGAGCCGAAGTCAGATGATTAATTGACTGAGCCACCCAAGGGCCCCTTGCCTTTAAAACATACATAAAACAACCCTTAGTAGTGCTGGGTATTTTATAATTTGATCTTTCACAATATTATTATTTTACAGCTCCTCACCCCCAACCCCTACCAGGTCTTAATTTTATCCTAGATGCTGGTCGCAACCGGTTTGTGTCCTCCATCTCAAAATTCATTTCTACATGCAATAAATACCCATTAAGCCCCTTTTCTGTCTCAGGCGCTATGTGAGGACTGGAGATACAGGGCTAAATCTGATTCTGTTCTGGTTTCCTACGAGGTAGTTGGGCATCAAAGAAGGCAGACAATGTACCACATTACCATATGGTCAGTTCTGTAGTGGTGGAGAAATGGACAAGGTGCTAGTGGAGATGGGTGAGGGTGTGCAATGGCTTCCCAGTGAACGCCTGTTTTGTTCTTTCCAAAAAAATCTGACTCACTTGTTATGTTTATATTTATATTTATATATGTGTGTGTATATGTGTATATTTACATACTTTAGTTTCTAAAGTCATGCATGTAGTATTAAAGATAATCATAAAAGAAACAGGAGACAAGAATCCTACACTCAAGCATCAGGGACAAATTGTACTTCTCTGTGTTAGGGGATGTTGAGTAAAATAAATGGTGTGAGGATTAATCAGGGAAGGCCACATGGAGGCACTTAAAGTCTCTAAGAGCAGGTGGCACAAATGACTTCTCAGTGGCAGGGAGAAGCACTGCTAATGGAAGTGGCACCCTGAGTAAAGGCATGAGGAGTTGGTAAACAACACAGGAAATAGCAGATTAACTGGGTTACTGGAAAAGGATGCAGATACAGAAAGGGCCCAAGTGGGGGTGGTGGGGGTGGTGCTTTAAGTCTGGGAATGAGAATTATGGAAATGAGATAGAAAGGAGGACCCTAAGAGAGGTTAGGTATTGAACAGGCTGACCCCAGGATTGGGGTTGAGAAGGATGGGCGAAGGGCTGAGGGATGGAGAACTGAAATTGAGAAGGAGAGACCACCAGGAAGTACCTTTCTGTCTCTGCGAGGCCACGGAGGAGTAAGGGTCCATAGATACCTTCCGCAGAAGTGCCTTCATGGCTCCCTAGACACTAGTTGATGGATGTGGAGCTTTTGATGAGTTGAGAAAGCAGGAGTTAAGAGGTGAAGACAGTATAGATGACCTACCGTCTGAAACTGACGTGAAAAGATGAAAATAAGGAGACCACGGCAACCTCAGGGGTTTGTAGGATTCAGGAGGGGATTCTCAAAGTCAGGAGGGAGATTTCAGTGTGAGAGACAGGATGAACAGTGGAGGGACGTCTGCACAGAAGCAGCAGGAAGGACTCCTGCTGGCCGGCGGGAGACTTGGACTCTGTCCTCAGGGCCCCAAATTCAGGTTCTTCCATAGCTTTCAATGCGGTTCTGGTGTGGCAGTGGGGCTCCAGAGCTGATGGCCAAGAAAGAATTCTTGGGACATTTTGGTGCAAAAAGGTGACTTTATTAAAGCAGGACCGGTGGGCAGAAAGAGTTGCATTGGGGTTGTAAGGAGTGATGGGTTATATACTATGGAGTTGGGGAAGAGGGGTAAAGGCAAAATGGAGGCCTCCAAAAGCACTTTCATATGCTAAAGAGCCCTCCTAAGATACCGAGGCCTAGCTATTGTCAAGCTAAGGTTGTTGTTTTTTTGCCTAGTATAGCATTAACATTAAGACAGTAGGGGGTTCTTGGAGAAAGGTTATACTCTGCTTGTCTCAAGTATTTGTCAATGAGCTGCAGGTTATAAGGGAATTTAATTTTACCTACCATTTCCTTCTTGCCCACATCACTATGGAGAGGAGGGTGATGTTGGGGCTTCAGGAAACTGAGTCTATAGGTGTCTGGAGATTAGGCTACTGACATGATTGCCTTTTTCTAATTTTAGTATATGTGCTGCCGAAGCGAGCACAACGATTGCCTATTTTTTGTAATTTACTAAGATATTTGCAAACTGTTGGGGACTGAAGTCCTGCATGACTGTGATCTCTATCAGTTTACCATTGGCTTTCCCTTCCCTTTGTTCTTGGGCAGCCAGGAGTCCCTGAGTGCCTGGGGGTGGGGCAGCGGCGAGGGGGTTTGTGGGGTGTGAGGTCCTTCATCACTATCACCTTCAGCGTGTAAAATCCAAAATTCTATTTCTGTTTCGGGTTATAGAACAGAGCTTTACACACTACAGTGTGCAGGAGGGCAAAGAACAAACATTATTGGAGGGGATCAGTGCCCATGACAGTGACCTTAAAGAAAAAAGCTCTTTGAGAAGAAACCACTTTTCAGAATAAATATGAGCTGTCTTGCTGTAAGTGGTAGCATCTCAGCAGTAATACATTACATGCCTTGTTGGAAGTAAATGAATAATGCACAAGACTTTTGGTTCTTGAACAACATAAAATAGCCAGGACACATTGAGCAAGAGATGTATAACCTTGACCTTAAATATTACTATTTCTGCTGTTTTACCAGAAGCTGATTCTATTATTACAGAACAAAAATCTGAAAAATACTATATATGAGAAAGCACACAAATTAGGATAACTTCTCCTTATCAGGATGAAATTACCCCAGAGAGAACTTGGCTGCCATTGTAAAATGTGGACATTTTGTCTTTATTCCTTTGTTTCAGCTGCCAGTCATAGCCTAAAATCATTGAGGTTGCTTTATAGCGGTGAATGAATGAGACCACTCATAGGTTAATTTTCAGCCACTTCCAATCAGGAAGAATATTTTGAGGTAGGCACCAGTCTTGCTTGTTAAAGCCATAGATGCTCCGATGCACTATTGTTTGCGAAAATTAGTTAATGGAGAGGGAGTAAGACTGAGAGAGGTTTATTTGGCTTTTCCTTCTCATGGTCTTCCTCTACTTTGAGCTGATGACTCTTTGTGTCTTCAAAGACTGCATCTTAAGATGTAGAGCAGGCTCCAGGCTGTTGCGAGGGGAGGACCCCCTAGCCCCATCCTAGGACAGGGCTTTCCTTGGCCCCTCCCTGTCCTTGTACAGCCACCTAGCAAACATGCTTTCTCCTCGCTTCTCTGCAGTAACTCTTGTGGAGCCCAGTTTCAGCCTCTGGCTCTGTTGTCTGCCTTGCTTTAGATAATAATACTGTAAGAGGCTTAGTTGACCTCCTGGGATTTTTTTCCCCTCTGGTTGCGCAGCCCTGGGTTATCTGTCCAAGACTTCGGCTAATGTGTGTGTTCTGTCTTTTTTTTCTTCACTCTTGCCTCTTCTTCTTGCCTGTAATGTGGACTTGATGTCTAAGAGTCCAGCAGACATCTTGTGTGCACAAGGGCAAATCCCTATGTTAAATAAGGCTCTGTGGAAAGCTAGGAGTCCGGGTCTTTCAAGAAACCTAGGACTGCCTATACCTGGGCTTCTTTTTATGAGAAAATAAACCTCTAAAGTAGGATTTCTTTTTGTTAATTTAAAGAAAATTTTAAATTTATTTCTGAAAGAGAGAGAGAGAGAGAGCAAGTGAGCAGGGGATGGTCAGAGAGAGGAAGACACAGAATCTGAAACAGGCTCCCGGCTCAGAGCTGGCTGTCAGCACAGAGCCCAACGCGGGGCTTGAACCCACGAACCGTGATATCATGACCTGAGCCGAAGTCAGATGCCTAACCGACTGAGCCACCCAGGCGCCCCTAAAGTAGGATTTCTGATTGAGTGCAGTCTAACTGCTTTATCTCCCGTGGTCTTGCTGTGGTCCCCAAAACTTTTTTGATTATGATGTCTAGCAGTAAAAAATAAAAAAAATTGAAAATGTATTTCTACATATTGATGTGTATTCTTAACTTATAAACTACCCACATTGCTAGTATATTAGACATAGAGACAGGTAAGTTCAAGGCAAAAAAATATTTAAAAATAATTTCATATTCTGTTTATTAATGATACAAAATCTTTTTTACTCTCAATACTGAGCAAAATAGAGAGCAGTGTGATTATGCTTAATATGCTTTCAATTTGTTTTTTCAAATTTTTTGAAAATCTTAGCCTAGTATTTTGTGATGGAATAATCTGAAAGTCTATCTTCAAGGTTAGCTTAGCTCACTGCCTGCTTTTATTGGCTGTCAAATCTGAGAAAGATGTCTCACAAAGATACATATTTTCAAAAGGCATAAGTAGAGCATTGGTTGAACTTATTAAATATAGATACTCATTGTTCAACCCCATCTGTCAATATTGCAAACTTTTTTTTTTTTTTAATTATTAAATTTGGCCAGCAAACCTCACTCTTCCCTGATGACTTCCCACGCAGGCTAATTGGGAGCAATGCATTTTATACTTTCAACAATTGGTTTTCAAAACCCACAGATTTCCTCATGGGGAAGATTTTTAGATAGATTGGGAAGTGCAGTTTCCAATTTAATGTGTGCAGATATGAGAGTTTATATATATATGACGCACATCATTTTCAGCAAGAAAGTATGTGAGCCATACTTGTTCTCATCTGGTTAACTGGTCCATCGAATTTCATTACCACTTCTTTACCACTTTACCTTCATTATCACTTCTCATTAACCCACAAACAACAACCCTACCATCCCGTTTCCACAAATCTTCAGGCCTCTTTCAAACTACAGTGCCAAATATATTTTATGTATTTGGGTATTTCCTAGCCATTTAGCGCATGTACAGCTTCTGTGCTTCTGTTTTTATTAAATTTCTATCCTTTAAAAAAAATCTGTCACCGATGAATTTTTGAGTGTGTGGGGCATTTCTGGATAAGGCCTGTGGTTTTTATGGGAACCTTGCATGCTCTAGCACTGTGATTTTTAGGAATGTATACGTCATGTTATCACAGAAGTGAACATACACTGATGACCTCCAGTAATAGTTTGTACAATCCTGACTTTAACAGCTTTGCATCATGGTTTGCTTATGAATAATTCAAGTGAGATACCATCACTGCAACTTCCTTCCTTTTCTCCTTCCTAATGCAAGAAGTATTTACAGTGATTCTGATTTAATTGGTCTGGGAAGGAACCTGACTAGAGGCATTTTTAAAACTGCTCAGTTAATTCTAATGGGTAGTTATGGTTGAGCATCACTGCTTCAGAACTTCATCAAAAGTAACTCTTTGTGTATTTTATCCTTGAAACAGAGTCGAATTACCAGAAGCTAAGACATGTTGAAATCCCAGTACTTTTATCCAACTGTGTAGCCAACCTCCCACATTGTATAATTTGTACTAATACAAGTTTCTTCAAATATGCAGCAATATTTTTAATGCACCTTCCAACAATATTTTCTGGGTTGAAGCAGATATATTATTAAGCAACACTGAAAAAAATTGTAATTGTGGACTTCCTGCTTGGAGTGCTCGATTTTTAAATGTCTTGTTAATTGTGATGACTTGACACTCACATTAGCTAATATATCAAGAGTCAACAGACACAGTGCAGTTTATCTTTATCCATAGTGGACATAGATCCATATTTCTCTTAACAAGAAAACAAATTCCTGTGGTCAGATCTGATTCAGTTGTCATTGATTATAGCTTGTAATGTGGCTGATGAAGAAATCAGACTAGAAATGGCAGCCCATTTAAGAGTCATCTGTTTGTGTTTGCAGTATTACTGCTATTGCTAGACTATGGTTACCTTGCTGGAATCTTTTTAAGCCACTTGTCCATGTCTTGAGGGTTAGCTTAAAACTATGTAGTGTCATCTTCATATATTCTTCACCAGTATTCACAGACTGCATGGTCACAATGTGCGAAAAGGTACTTTACACTCTTGGGAATCCCCTAGCTATACTGTATCACCCACAAGTTCAAAAATACAGGTCATCAAGTGAGAGAGTCAATGTCAACCAATATATTAAATATAAATAAAGTTAGTTTTCTTTAAATTTTTTTTGTTTATTATTCTTTTTTTAATCGTTAAAAATTTTTTTTTATTTATTTCTGAGAGAGAGAGAGAGAGAGAGACAGCATGAGCAGGGAAGGGTCAGAGAGAGAGGGAGACACAGAATCTGAAACAGGCTCCAGACTCCCAGCTAGCTGTTAGCACAGAGTCCGACGTGGGGCTCGAACCCATGAACTGTGAGATCGTGACCTGAGCTGAAATCAGATGCTTAACCAACTGAGCCACCCAGGTGCCCCTATGTTTATTATTCTTGAGAGAGAGAGAGAGAGAGAGAGAGAGAGAGAGTGCACACGAGTAGGGGAGGGACAGAGAGAGAAAGGGATACACAGAATCTGAAGCAGCCTCCAGGCTCTGAGCTAGTTGTCAGCACAGAGCCCAACGTGGGGCTCAAACCCACGAACTGTGAGATCATCAGCTGAGCTGAAGTCAGGTGCTTAAGTGACTGAGCCACCCAGGCGCCCCTAATATTTTTTCGAATTATTTTTTATGTACATGTATTTCTAAAGGTGCTATAGTAGATTGGCTTGTGTGCCTTTCCTTGGAGACCACAGGGCTACAACTTTAGGCTTCTATGAAAAGATATGAGGGCTTCTATCTACTGTTCCAGCCATAGTCTTGGTCAGTCCTGAGTTCACACTTGATGCTCCATTATCAGTGAATGGCTTAGTCCCCTACATAGGCCATGCTATTTGCTGTCATGGCTTTGCGTATGCTTGCTCTCTTTTTCACTTGGCTGATTCCAACAACTACTGGAAGATTCTATTTCACATATGATCACCTCCCAGAAACCTTTCTTGACTGTCTCTCCTCCTTGATTTTGCTTTGTACACATAACACCTGAAGGATGGTTCTATCACGCCATGTATGCGTTTTTTAAAGAAATTTCTGTTGTTGTTACTTCCCCAAGAGACCAGAAGCTCCTGGATGTGAGGAATTGAATGTCAAGAATATAAATGGTTGGAGACTTTACCATGCTTGCAAACCACGGATTCATGGATACTGATACAGATTCTGGGTCAGAGACAGAGAACTCCATTACAGCGTAGCAAGCAGCATGAACTTCCTGTTGTCATGAGTTTGCCTGACCCCAAATCCCACAGGGGTGATGCAGAGCAGCTCGGGTAGATGCTGCACACGCAGGGGGCTTGTGCCACAGCCAGGGTGCTCTGAGCTTGGGAAAACCTCCAGTCTTCTAAGGGCCTGCTAACAAACCTGTGCCACCTTTCATCCAGCGGAGGCACCATATTCCAGTGGGGAAACAAACCTGCCCTCTGCGTAGGAAGGAGATGCTCTTCCCATCTTCCAAGACCATTTGCTATACAAACATTTTCAAAAGGATTGTCAACAAAGCTGTCAACACCTCATCCTAAGGCAAGCAGAAATGCGAGAGATCCATGGAGAATTATCCCCCAACATTAATCTCTGTTCTTTCTGGCAGCTAGCACAGGATCGGGAACACAATGGGAACTCAGTAAATATTTGTTGAAGGAGAGCCCCTGGAAATTGAAAAAAGGGGAGTTTCCTTTCACAAACTGTTGAACAAAGATCAAATCAAATCAAACAAAATAAAATATATGGAAATCATCCTGAAACACTCTCTCTACCTTACTAGGTGCATTGAGTGCTCTGTTGTGTCCTCCGCACTTGGGAAGTTCTCAGCCTTCATTCAGCTGCTTTGTGGTAATGGGCCCAAGGAGGGAGACCTTCACAGGGAATAAACCTCTGATTAAACTTCTAGGCAGCCTGGAGAACACTGTTATTTCCCATCCAGTGGATATGTTAAAGCTAAATACTGAATGCTGATGCCTACTCTGAGGAAGGATAATTGACAGATGCATTAAATTAAGCTTTTGTTTAATCTTATATCACACTAAATCATTAATTTATATAATTATGGCCTTTTTCCTTGGCTCAGCGATACTAGCCTAAGAACGTGTTTGCTGAATCTGACTCCTGGTGTAAAATGTTGGGAAATTTGAACATGCTTATAGAGATGAAAACAAACATTTATTTATTGTAAGTAAAAACCAATTACTAATGTACGTTAGGCTGTATTGAAGTAATAGGGTTCAGGGAGTTCAAACAAAAACAACTTTACTTGTAAGCCTTGTCCCCTTTCCCGTCTCATTTGTGAGGAGAGGTTTTCTTTGCTTTTTGGTAAATGCAAAAGTAGTTCCATAATTTGTCTAATCACTGTTGGAAAACAAAACATCCTCAGTTACTTTGAATAGCAAAAAAACAAAAAAACCCCAAAAAACTGTCACATTGTGCATGCCCTTGGAAGTGTGACAAAAATGTCATGTCCTTGTAAAATTTCATGCCCATTCAATGAAAGTTAAAGCATTCCACCGCTGCAGCCTTAAGGTCTGCTCCATACAGGAGGTGGCTTTGGAAATGAGGGAGCCAGTCAGCTTTCCTGTGAGTTCTATCATGTCTTAGTGCAGCCTGTGACTTTCCAGGGGTAAGACGGCAGTGGGGAGAGAAAGCATCAGAAGGGTTTCGCTTGAAAGGCACTGATGTAAAGGACTATTGACTTCCTCTAAGTGTGACAGGTTTTAAAGCCTTTATGGGGTACTAGGAATTCTTTGTAGATTGTCCTGCTCCGTAAAGATCTCTCATGTGTGTCTCCAGTGGACTTTCACAACCTGAAGACTAACTTTGGCCTCATTTTGCTAAAGTCCCCTAGCAAGTCCAGGCTGATCCCTGGGATGGATCTAAGACCGTGCAGCTTAGCTCTCCTTTGGCTGTTAATAGGTAGAAGGCATTTACTGCCCAAACTCAGCTCTCCAATCTGCAACCCTGTTCATCCTCACTGGCCACCAGACCATAGTGCTTCCAGGCAGGCACTAGAATATCCACCAAACTTGGGTAGGTTCTCCTGGAAGGCGCTCTCATTTGACTTGAAGGCACACTGACACCTTCCTTCACTGGAATAATCATTTCAGTTGGTAACCCAGCCAGTCCAATTTCAACACTTGAATCACATTGAATGAGTTAGGGGCAAAGAATTACAAATTTGATTTTCCCATTTCCTTTGGAATACAGGAGGACTAGCCACCTAGTCTTTTGTTCTTGGTCTTTTGGGGCCTCAGCCAAATCTGAGATAAAGAATCCTATTTAAAAAGTTTAGTGTTGAAAGGTAAAACATAAAAATGTGTTGCAGGGGTCGCCTAGGTGGCACAGTCAGTTAAGTGTCCAACTCTTTTTTTTTTTTTTTAATATTTTTATTTATTTCTAGGAGAGAGAGAGATAGTGTGAGCAGGGGAGGATCAGAGAGAGAGGGAGATACAGACTCTGAAACAGGCTCCAGGCTCTGAGCTGGCAGTCAGCACAGAGCCCGACACGGGGCTTGAACCCACGAACCACGAGATTATGACCTAAGCGAAAGTCGGACGCTTAACGACTAAGCCACCCAGGCGCCCTGAAGTGTCCAACTCTTGATATCTGCTCAGGTTGTGATCTCATGGTTGTGTGATCGAGCCCTACATCAAACCACACATCAGGTGTGGTTCTGTCTCCCTCTTGGGAGGAATAATCTAGGAAACCTAACTGATGAAGAATGTCTTTTGTAGAAGAAACTTTTTTGTTAATTGAGGTGTAATTTACATGCAACATTATATTAGTTTCAGGTGTACAACATAATGATTTGTTATTTGTATATATTATGAAGTGATCACCACAATAAGCTAATGGTCATCATTACACATAGTTGCAGAATTTTTTTTTCTTAAAATGATGAGAACTTTGAAGATCTACTCTCTTAGAAAATTTCAGAGATTCAATACAGTATTATTAACTACAGTCACCATGCTGTACATTACATCCCCATGACTTATTTTATAATTGGAATTTTGTGCTCTTTGACTCTTTTCATCCATTTGTCCTATCCCCTCTCCCCCAACCTCTGGCAACCACTAATCTGTTCTTTGTATCTATGAGCTTGGTTTTTTGTTTTTTAGATTCCACATATAAGTATTCCACATACAGTATTGATCTTTCTCTGTCTGACTTATTTCACTTAGCATAATGCCCTCAAGGTCTATCCATATTGTTGCAAATGGTGACAATTTTGGTTTTTTTTTTTTTCAACTGAATAATAGTCACTGTACATGTATACCATGTTTTCTTTATTTACCCTTCAGCAGCCTTTAGATTGTTTCCATATCTTGGCTGGGTTGTTTTTTTTTTTTTTGTTTGTTTGTTTGTTTGTTTGTTTGTTTTTTGAGATGAGAGGGAGGGGCAGAGGGAGAGGAAGAGAGAATCTTAAGCAAGTTCTATACCCAGCATGGAGCACAACGTGGGGTTTGATATAATGACTGCCAGATCATGACCTGAGCCGAAATCAAGAGTCAGGCGCTTAACCAACTGAACACCCAGGCACCCCTAGCTTTCTTTAAATACCCAGAAATGGAATTGCTATATCATATGATAGTTCTAGTTTTTAATTGTTTGAAAAACCTCCATATTGATTTCAATAATGGCTACACCAATTTACATTCCCTCTAACAGTGTACAAATGTTCTCCTTTCTCCACATTGCCAATATTTGTTACCTCTTGTCTTACTGTCTTTTTTAATGATAGTCATTCTGACAGGTGTGAGGTGATATCTCATTGTGATTTTGATTTGCATTTCTCTGATGATTAGTGATGGAAAAGCTTTTTTGACAATAAGTTTAGGTCACATTTCTTTGTTTTGTTATAATCCAGGTTTATGACACTATGTAGGCCTTCTAGGAAAGGCTCGCTTGTGGATGTAATTAATTTGAGCATTAGTGGTTTTGGTTCTAAGTTGTTATATGGTCCTAATGTTATATCCTTTGATATAAGTAAGGCCTTATTGAGAGACAGAGGGGAAGCCATGTCAGCAGTTCAGTCCCAATCAGGATGGCCAGACATAGCTATGTTCTTTGGCGTTCCAGGCCAGTGACTTCTCTCTCTTCCCCCACCTTGCTTAAGTCTATACACCTGTGTCTGAAACTATCTTGGACTATGGCAGTGAAGTAATGAACAAAGAAAAGTCCCTGCTATTATAGAATTTACATTCTAGTGGAGGTGGGGAGGGGAGTATACACTAAACAAACAATGTCAGCGTATATAAGTATCAAAAAGAAAAGTGACCAGAATAAGGAGACAGAGACTAGGGCTTAGGGTATAGGCGAGATGGTTAGAAAAGACCTCCTTATGAGGACCTATGAAGAGATGACACTGTCCATGAAGATATATCATACTACTTACAGATAGATTGTGATGAATTTAAAGTCTTCTATAGAGAAAATTCCACTATTAGTGTTCTTGCCCTATTGTTCCATGGGAATCTCAGTAATTCATGGATAAGACATGAAAAAAAGTATCCTGTAATCAAATAGGTTTGGAGTCAGTGTTTAGCAAACTTCTGAGACCTGTTAACATGCTATTCCATCTTATGCAGCATTTTCTAAGTGTATGTGAGTATGGAAACATCTCACAACTCACTTATGTCTCGAGAAATGCAGTTGGGACAATGGTTCCTGGATATAGCACATCATGAACAATTAAGTTTTTGAAGCAACTGGTAAAGTTACTAATATTGAATGAAATCTGCAAAAAAAAAAAAAAGTGGGGCCTATTTTTTTCTCATTGTCTCCATTTGTTGACTAGTAAAAATAAAATCATGGAAAATTTAAGGATTCATTAATTTAAACTCAGATAAACAGAACTGTGACCTTTTCAGAGGAAAGGGTTAGAACGTTGCTTGGCAAAGTGTGGTCCATGGACTAGCATTGCCTGGGAGCTCTTTCGAAATAAAGAATTTCAGGCTAAGCCAACGAACTTCTGAATCCCAATCTGTACCAGGCTAGAAAAATTTGTGGCACTAGGCTTCAGTAGAGTGGAATATGACTGCCTGTATGTCATTTTACTCCTGGGGATACAATTCAAATCTATCTGAATCTGAGCTGTAGGAGCACCAGAGTTTGCCTTTGCTTCAGTAACTGGTAGGGAAAAAAAACCCTTAATCCAAATTTTGGTTGTTAATGTACATTCTTGGCACTTAATGTTTATATGTAATTTCAGATGAAGTAAGCATTTGGAATTCAGTCATCCACTTCAAACTTACGTATTTAACATCTGACATTTTACTTAGCTCCCATTTTCAATATTTAAGCAACTATACCAGAAAGAAGGCCTCTGGATTGTCCATGAACTTCACCCCTGGGGAAGCTTCAGAGATGTTGCCCTCCCAATATCTAACAGTAATCTCAACCAAAACCTCACTTGCTAAAATGGCAACTAATTTTAACTGTATTAACAAATCTCTTTGCCTTTTACCAGAATGATGTCACAATCTTGCTTAAGCCAGAGGCAGGCCAGGTACCATCTTTTTGCCTGTCTCCATGTAGCAGTAAAATGGAAATAGCCCTTTATAAAAGATTGCTTTTACAAAGAGGAGAGATGGAGTTGGGAATTTACAGGTGACATTTAATTCTCTCAGCTTTTACCACTTAAAAAAAAACCTATACAAAAATCCACCACCCCTTTGATGAAACTGATAAAGACAACAAGCTGTCATTTGCTCTGGGAGAAGCACACAGACCAGGCTGTCCGTCTAGATGAAATCACAAGGAAAGGATGCCTCCCTTCTCATTTGACGAAAAACAGCTGGGGCGAGGACACCTGTAATCAGAGTCCCCGGAGCTGTGATTCTGGGCTCGCCTGACTGCCTGGTGAGGGGAGAGCAGAGTGGATTCTGTGCAAGACACTGAGCTGTGTGTGACTCATCTCTTCTCCTAAGGAGTGGAACATTGAGTAAATGTCTGTACAAGGTAATAATTCAATCCGGATGTGAACCATTTCCAGACCTGTTAGTAAGTTTTCATCCTCCAGGAAGGGAATGAGTATCTTAGGGAATGGATGGCCTATTTCCCTCAAAGGCCAGGTCTCCACAGTCAAAGCAAAGAATCAGGGCAACTATCCAGATAATTCAGGCCACCCAAATCTACGCTGGCCTGAATTATTCAAGTTAAAAATCAACCTTCTTTGCAAGGTCTGGTCTCACATATAATTCAGAGGTTGAAATCCTCTGGCATTTTCTTAATTTGGGAAATCGGCATCATTTTCTGCCTTAGCCAAGAGAGGTAAAGAGTGTTACTGTAACCCACTTATATCTGTCCTGTGACTCTTTTTGCCTGGGTACATTACAGTTTGCTTTCCATTCTAAACAGCACTTGCCTTTCCTGCGCTGCACTAACTGTGACCTGAGGGAGAAACAGTAGTAAGTAGCAAAGGAGGCAGTAAGTAGGTG
The DNA here is from genome assembly GCA_017311185.1 of Proteles cristata cristata. Taxonomy (NCBI): domain Eukaryota; kingdom Metazoa; phylum Chordata; class Mammalia; order Carnivora; family Hyaenidae; genus Proteles; species Proteles cristata. Next base: position 311,167 of record JAESUZ010003747.1, on the reverse strand, counting down.
GGTGGTTTAAGACTCTTGACTTGGAAATTTAGAAATCAGAGGCCCCAGTAGTCTATACTCTATTATCTGTATGTGATAAAGACTCTGTTTTCACACCGTGGGTTTTATTATTTATTTATTTTAACAATTATTTATTTACACATTATCTAGAATAGTTTTGGGTTTACAGAAAAATTGTGAATATAGCCCAGAGTTCCCATATGCCCCACATCCAGTTTCCTCTGTCATTAACATCTTACCTTAGGAGGATACAGTTGTTAAAATTAACGAATTCATATTGATACACTATAATAAACTAAAGTCCATAATTCATATTTGTTTTTTTGGATCCCCTCTGAGAGGCAAGAAGGTGTGAATCAAGAAAGATGTGATGATCGAAGTGAGGGTTATAATCAGAGAGAGAGATCAGGACCTGCCACGCTGCTGGCTATGAACATGGAGTTGGGACACTAGCTGAGGAGTAGAGGCAGCCACTTCGAGAGGGTGAAAGAGTTAGGGAAACGGATTCTCTCCTAGAGCCTCCAGAAAGAACTCAAGCCTACCAACACCTTGATTTTAGGACCTCTGACCTCCTTAACCGTAGGGTAATAAATTTGTGTTGTTTAAGCCACTAGATTTGTGGCAGTTTGTTACAGCAGCAGTAGGAAACTACCATAAACTTTGGAAAGCTAAAATCCTGTTTCTTATGCCTTCATAGCATAGGAAAAGGAATTATCCAGTGGATGTGACCATTTTAAAGAACATTCAGGCAAATGAGCATTTAGTTGGTAATCCTAAAATGGGTCCTTTATACTGTCACTTAGACTGCTAATAGATTTTATCTATGATTTTAGCAGTTATAAATTCATGATAAATTATTTTAACAGAGAAGAGTCATCATTTTTAGTGGCCTCTTATTCTGGGAAAGTGGGTATTATACCCTTTATTCCAGAGATTTACTGTGATATCCTGTTATAACATGGATAATAATAGACAACAACCTGTCCTTATAATGGGGAGCATATTATCTGGGGTTTTTTTTCTGGCTTAATAGATATGTATTTTCTTTCCACTATAGAATTTGTGGCCATGATGAATTAAAGCTGTGCCATTATTATTTGTAGCAGTAACAATAACAACAGTAATAAATTTCCACTTACTGTGAACCATAAACTATGCGAGCCACCTAATATTATCTCATATAATTCTTATGGTTTTAGAAGTAAGTATTCTTTTCACTACTTTATATAGTAACTAAAGCCCAGAAAGTTGATGTAACTTGCCCAAGGTCATACAACTAGTCAGTGGAAGAGCTAGGTTTGCTCTGGAGACCTATGTCTCTAAATCTTATGATCCTTGTTGCTGTAATAAAACACTACTGCTCACTAGTGCTAAGATAGATGATGCTAGGCAAAAGTAACAAAAAGGTAGAGTTTTATCTTTAATATGACTTGAGCACCTCAACTTCCATATAAGGGAGGAGTAGACCTAGTACATTAAGCCAAAGGAATGACTCTAATAAATGGGCTGATAGGTGGTAGCCTTCAGACCTTTTGTTATATCTTTAATGTTGTGCCACATAGGTAGCTGTTGCTAATCCCTGGGTTATGCTTACTAAATAGTAGGTTCTGTTTACCAGTTGCACAAGGGATGTTTTCTCAAGTTTTAATTTAAATTCCAGTTAACACAGCAATAATAGTTTTAGGTGTACAGTATAGTGATTCAACACTTCCTTACAACACCCAGTACTCATCATGACAAGTGCACTCCTTAATCCCCATCCCGTATTTTACTCACCCAACCCCACTTGCACCATCATCTCTGTAGTTAGGAGTCTGTTCCTTGGTTTTCTCTTTTTTTCTCCTTTGATCATTTGTTTCGTTTCTTAAATTCCACGGAACGCTTGGGTAGCTCAGTTGGTTAAGCATCCGACTTCGGCTCAGGTCATGATCTCACAGTTTGTGTGTTCGACTGGGTCAGGCTCTGTGCTGGCAGCTCAGAGACTGGAGCCTACTTCAGATTCTGTGTCTCCCTCTCTCTCTGCCCCTCCCCCACTCATGCTCTGTTTCTTCTGTCTCAATAATAAATAAACATAAAAAATTATATTATAAAAAATTCCACATATGAGTAAAATCATATGGTATTTGTCTTTCTCTGATGGACTTATTTCACTTAGCATAATACTCTCCAGCTCCATCCATGATGTTGCAAATAGCAATTTTCATACTTTTTGATGGCTAAGTAATACCCATTGCGTGTGCATGTGTGTGTGTGTGTGTGTGTGTGTGTGTGTGTGTGTGTGCATACACCACATCTTCTTTATCATGTATCAGTCAGTGGACACTTGGATTGTTTCCATAATTTGGCTCTTGTATATAATGCTGCTATAAACATCAGGGTACATGTATCCTCTTGAATTACTATTTTTGTTTTCTTTGGGTAAATATGTAGTAGTGCAATTGCTGGATGACAGGATAGTTCTATTTTTAACTTATTGAGGAAACTCCATACTGTTTTACAGAGTGAATGTACCACTTCCAAGAGTGTAAAGGGTTCCCATTTCTCTGCCTTCTCACTAACATCTGTTGTGTTAATTGTAGCCATTCTGACAGGTGTGAGATGCTATCTCATTGTAGTTTTGATTTGTATTTCCCTGATGATGGGCGATGTTGAGCATCTTTTCATGTGTCTATTAGTCATCTGGATGTCTTCTTTGGAAAAGTGTCTATTCATGTCTTCTGCCCATTTCTTAACTGGATTATTTGTTTTTTGGGTGTTGAGTTTGATTAATTCTTTATAGATTTTGGATACTTATTCTTTATCAGATATATCATTTGCAAATATCTCCTCCCATTCCAGAAGTTGCCTTTTTGGTTCTGTGGATTGTTTCCTTTGCTTTTTGATGAAATCCCAATAGTTTATTTTTGCTTTTGTTTTCCTCGCCTCAGGAGACATATCTGGAAAGAAGTTGCTATGACTGATGTCAAAGAGGCTAAGACTAAGACTGTGTTCTCCTGTAGGATTTTGATGGTTTCCTGTCTCACATTTAGGTCTTCCATCCATTTTGAATTTATTTTTGTGTATGACATAAGAAAATGGTCCAGGGGCACCTGGGTGGCTTCTCTGTCCCCTTCTCTCTCTGCCTGTCCTCCTTCATGTGCGCTCTCTCTCTCTCTTTCTCAAAAATAAACATTAAAAAAAGAAAGTGGTCCAATTTCATTCTTTTACATGTTGCTGTCCAATTTTCCCAGCACATTTGATGAGGAGACTATCTTTTTCCTATCGGATATTCTTTCCTGTTTTGTCAAAGGTCAATTGATCATATAATTGTGGATTCATTTCTGGGTTTTCTATTTGGTTCTAGTGATTTATCTATTTTTCTGCCAGTACCATAATGTTTTGATCACTAGAGTTTTGTAATATAACTTGAAGTCTGGAATTGTGATGCCTATAGCTTTGCTTTTCTTTTTCAAGATTGCTTTGGCTATTCATAGTCTTTCATGTTTCCACACAAGTTTTAAGATTGTTTTTTTCTAGCTTTGTTAAAAATACTAGTGGTATTTTGATAGGGATTACATTAAATGTATAGATTGCTTTGAGTAGTGTAGACATTTTAACAATACTTGTTCTTCCAATCCATGAACATGAAATGTCTTTTCATTTCATTGTGTCATCTCTAATTTTTTTCATCAGTGTTTTATAGTTTTCAGAGTACAGGTCTTTCACCTCTCTAGTTAGGTTTATTCCTAGGTATCTTACTGTTTTTGATGTAATTGTAAATGAGATTGATTCCTTACTTTCTCTTTCTGATGCTTCATTATTGGTGTATGTAAATACAACAGATTTCTATATATTGATTTTGTATCCTGCAAGTTTACTGAATTCATGTAATCAGTTCTAGAATGTTTTTGATAAAGTCTTTTGGATTTTCTATATAGAGTAGGGTGTCATCTGCAACTAGTGAAATTTTTACTTTTTACTTGCTGATTAGGATGAATTTTACTTCTTTTTGTTGCCTAATTGCTGTGACTAGGACTTCTTTTACTATGTTAAATAATAGTGTTGAGAGTGGACATCCTTGTCTTGTTCATGACCTTTGAGGAAAAGCTTTCAGGTTTTCCCCACTGAGGATAATATTATCTCCTCATATAATGAGGAGTGTGTTTTTCATAGACAGCCTTTATTATGTTGAGGTATGTTCCCTCTAAGCCTACTTTGTGAAGGGTTTTTATCATGAATGGATGTTGTAATTTGCTTTTTCTGCATCTATTGAAATCATCATATAATTCTTATGCTTTGTTTTATTAATGTAGTTTATCATGTTGATTGATTTGCAAATGTTGAACCTCCTTTATGTCCCAGAAATAAATCCCACTTGAATGTGGTGAATGATTTTTTAAATGTGTTGTTGGATCCGGTTTGCCAGTATTTAATTGAGAATTTTTGTGTCTATATTCATCAGGGATATTGGCCTGTAGTTCTCGTTTTTAGTAGAATGCTTACCTGGTTTTAGTATCAGGGTAATGCTGGCCTCATAGAATGAGTTTGGAAGTTTTCCTTCCTTTTCTATTTTTTGGAATAATTTGAGAGTAGATATTAATTCCTCTTTAAATGTTTGGTAAAATTTGCCTGTGAAGCTGTTTGGCCCTGGACTTTTGTTTTGTTGGGAGGTTTTTTTTTTTTTTTAATTCCTGATTAATTTCTTTGTTGGTTGTTGGGTATTTAAGTTTTCTATTTCTTTATGTTTCAGTTTTGGTAATTTATGTTTCTAGGAATTTATCCATTTCTTCTATGTTGTCCAATGTGTTGGCATATAGTTTTCCTTAATATTCTCCTATAATTGTATTTTTGTGTTGGTGTTGGTTGTTATTTTTCTTCTCTCATTTGTGATTTTATTTATTTTGGTCCTTTCTGTTTTCTTTCTGATTAGTCTGGCTGGAGGTTTATCAGTTTTATTACTTTTTTCAAAAAACATTCTTCTGATTTCATTGATCTGTTGTATTGTTTTTTGTTTTTTAGTCTGTATGTCATTTATTTCTGCTCTAATCTTTATTATTTCCTTCCTTCTGCTGTCTTTAGGCCTCATTTGTTCTTCTGTTTCTAGCTCCTTTAGGTATAGGATTAGGTTGCTGTTTGAAAATTTTCTTACTTCTTGAGGTAAGCCTGTATTGCTATATACTTCCCTCTTAGGACTGCTTTTGCATCATCTCAAAGATTTTTGGTCCATTGTGTTTTTATTTTCATTTGTACCACGTATTTTTAATTTTTTTTCTTTGATTTCCTGGTTGACTCACTCATTGTTTAGTAGCATGGTTTTTTAAACTCCATGTTTTTGTGATCTTTCCTATTTTTTTCTCATGGTTGATTTCTAGTTTTATAGCATTATGGCCAGAAAAGGTATAAGGTATGATTTCAATCTTTTTGTATTTGTTGAGGCCTGATTTGTGACCTAAAATGATCTATTCTGGAGAATGTCCCATGTGCAATTGAAAAAAATGTGTATTCTGCTGTTTTAGGATGGGATGTTCTTAATATATCTGCTAAGTCCATCTGGTCCAGTGTGTAATTCAAAGCCATTGTTTCCTCGTTGATTTTCTGTTTAGATGATCTGTCCATTGATGTAAATGGAGTGTTAAAGTCCTCTACTATTATTGTGTTATTATCAATTAGTTCCTTCAAGTTTGTTATTCAATATTTTGTATATTTGGTTGTCTTCATGTTGGGTTCATAAATATTTACAATTGTTAGATATTCTTGTTGGATTGTCCCTTTTATTAAGATATAGTGCCCATCTTTGTCTCTTTTTACAATCTGTTTTAAAGTCTAGTTTGTTCACTGGTACAGCCCCTCTGGAAAACAGTGTGGAGGTTCCTAAGGAAACTAACAATAGAACTCCCCTATGACCCGGCAATAGCACTGCTAGGAATTTACCCAAGGGATACAGAAATGCTGGTGCATAGGAGCACATGTACCCCAATGTTCATAGCAGCACTCTCCACAATAGCTAAAACATGGAAAGAGCCTAAGTGTCCATCAACAGATGAATGGATCAAGAAGATGTGGTTTATCTATACCATGGAATACTACATGGCAATGAGAAACAATGAAATCTGGCCATGTGTAGCAACATGGATGGACCTTGAGGGTGTTATGCTGAGCGAAATAAGTCAGGCAGAGAAGGACAAATATCATATGTGTGCACGTATAGGAGGATTAAGAGGAACTTGACGGAGGACCAAGGGGGAGAAGAAGGGCGGAAATGGTGGGGGAAAGGGAGAGAGGCAAACCATGAGAGACTCTTGAATGCTGACAAAAACTGAGGACTGATGGATGTGGGGGGGAGGAGCGATGGGCATGGAGGGCATGGAGGAGGGCACTTGTGGGGATGAGCACTGAGTATTATGTGGAAACTAATTTGACAATAAACTATTTGTAAAAAATAAATAAATAAATAAAAAATAAAGCCTGGATCTTCTTTGGAAAAAATAAAATAAAATAAAGTCTAGTTTGTTCAATGAAAGTGTTGCTACATTGATTTTCTTTTGATATCTGTTTGCATGATCAGTGTTTCTCCATTTCCTCACCTTTTTATTTATTTATTTATTTTGAAAAAGAGAACAAGTACGGGAAGGGCAGAAAAAGAGAGGGACAGAGAGAAAATCCTAAGCAGGTTCCATGCTCTCAGTGCAGAGCCAGATGCAGGGCTCAAACCCGTGAACAGTGAGATCATAACCTGAGCTGGGATCAAGATGCAGACACTGAGCCACCCAGGCACCTCCCCCCCATCCTCTCATTTTCCATCTGCAGGTGTCTTTAGGTCTATAATGAATCTCTTGTGGGCAGCATATAGTTTTGTCTTTTGTAACATCCATTTTGGCACCCAATTTTTTTTTTTTTTTTGAGAGAGAGAGAATGAGCATGAGTGGGAGAGAAGGGCAGAGGAAGAGAGAGCATCTTAAGTAGACTCCACACTCAGTGTAGAGCTTAACACAGAGCTTGATCCCACAACCCTGGGATCATGACATGAACCAAAATCAAGAGTCGGAAATTCAACCAACTCAGCCACCTAGGCATCCCCTCCGTATGCCTTTTGATTGGAGTGTTTACTCTATTTACATTCAAAGTAATTATTGATAGATATGTATTTATTGGCATTGTTTCTGGAGATTTTCTCTGATTCTTTCTTGTCTTTTGTCACTTTTGGTCTCACCCTTGCATTCAGAGCCCCCTTTAATATTTCTTGCAGGGCTGAGTGAGCAGTCATGAACTCCTTTAAGGACTTCTTTTGTCTTGCTGCTTTTAAGATGTTTCCTTTATAACTATATTTTGAAAATGTAACTACAGTATGTCTTGGTGTTGGCCTGCTTTTGTTGATTTTGGTGGGAGTTTTCTGTGTGTTCTGGTTCTGGATGTCTGTTTCCTCCCCCACATTAGGGAAGTTTTCTGCTATTATTTCCTGAAATAAATTTTCTGCCCCTTTTCCTCTCTCTTCTTCTTCAGGGACTCCTATAATATAGGCGTATTATTTTGTTTGTTGGATGATTTTCCTTAGTTTTTTCTCATGTTGCATAATTCTTTTTTCTCTCTTTCGTTCAGGTTCATTATTTTCCAATATTTTGTTTTCTGGTACACTAATTCATTCCTCTGCTTCTTCCAGCCTCCTGTTCATCCCATCAAGCATGTTTCCAATCTCATTTATTACACTCTTCATCTCTAATTGATTCTTTGTTAACTCTTATCTCTGTGGTAAGGATCTCACTGCAGTCTTCCATTCTTTTCTCAGGTCCAGTGAGATTGTTGCTTAAATTCTCCATTCGGTATGTTACTTATATCTGTTTCATTTAGATCTCTGGCTATGGCCTTATCTTGTTCTTTCATTTTGGAATAAATTCCTCCATCTTGGCATTTTGTCTGAGTGTCTGCTTCTTCTCTGTGTTAGAAAAACCAGTTATGTCTCCTGCTCCTGAAAGTAAAGGCTTTACGAAGAAGAGGTCATATAGTGTCCAGGGTCTCACACTTCAGGGAGACACTAGTGTGTGTTGCGTGTACTCTACTGTTGTGTTTTGGCTGCTCTTCCTTCAGGCTCAGTCACCTGCAGAGGCTCTCCTTGCACAATGGACTTTTGAGTAGCTAAAAAGAACGCTCTCTCTACAGCTTCACAAGAAAGAAAACTGCTGGATATTTCACTGTGTTTCCAAATCAGAATCTACCGTTTCCTGCTTTGACTCATTCCAACTTTGATTTTTTTTTAAAGGAGGCTCCACACTCAGCATGGAGCCCAACACAGGGCTGAAATCATGACCCTGAGATCAAGATCAAAGCTGAGATCAAGAGTCAGACACTTAACTGTCTGAGCCACCCAGTCTCCCTAGTTGCAGTTTTGATTTTTAAATGGAACATTAGGTCGCATTACAAATACAATTACAAAAGCCTATTTGAAGTAGGGAACCCAACATGCTTGTTGGACAAAGGGATTTTCCCTACAGTATATCACTGTCTCATATTCTCTGTGCTTGTAGAAATTGCTCAGAAAATGGTATAGAATGGTGATGATGAAGATTTATTTAGTGCTCAGCAGTAGTTTGTTACAAAGAATAAGAAGTTCAAACTGCTTCATGAATAATAAATAATGATCCTTCCGAAAGAACCCTCCTTGAAAGCTGAAAGCTTATGTTATTCCAAACACTGATGGGGGGGGGAAATGTTGAGAGAATTCAAGTAACTCCCTTAGAATTTGAAGAAGTTATTCATGAATTACAGTAATTTGCGTTCAGTTCATTAACAAACTTAACACACCATATGTTTTCTTCATTAACTAAACAAATATTTATTGAACTTTTATGTTGTACAAGGCACTATTCTAGGCACAGAAGATATAAAGATGGACAAGATAAAATCACTGCTCCTCCAGGATCCCACAGTCTAGTGAATGAAAGAGGTGAGCAAATTAACAGCTAGAAATAATGCAATGTATGTAATCAGAGAGAATGATTTGTTTGGATAGAATTAGAAAAGAGTACCTAATACTATTTACAGGGATTAGGGAAAACTTTCTTCCCAAAGAGGATGAAACCTGAGCTGAATGTTAAAGAATGAGTAGCAAACAAGGAGACCCGGCTGAGGTAGGATTTTATGTAAAGGCATGGAGGTGTGAGACAGGACAACATGTTCCTGCAGCCATAAATACCGATGTTAGGGTAGGATATAGAGTGGTACAGGGAAGTGCTAAGTAAACAAGAGCCAGTACATTAGTAAAGTACTGTATGTCTTGCCAAAAAATAGGGCTTTTTTCCTGCAAGCAAAGGGGACATTGAAGGTTTTACACAACAACAAAATATAATATTAGCAGCACTTTATTGATAACATGACATTGACTCTATTACCAGACTGAATATATCATGGAGGTGGGGACCTTGTCTCATTCTTTATCTGCCCCTGTACTCACACAGTACTTGGGACATAGTTGGTGATTAATACATGATTTTTGGATTGATGTAGATTATTTTAATGATTGTATTTATTATAAAGCCTAATTCTGGTCTTTTCCTCATCCCAAGTTCCTCTTATACCCCAAGTTCCTATTAGATTCTTGGGATTAAAAAAAAGTCATCTTCTTTGACACTAATCAGCAACAATTACATGTATATACATCTAAATCTGTCAGTCTACATGTACCTGTGTGTTGCATAGGTACCAAAACCAGTGTCAAATTTTGGCTTTTGGCTTTTGGTAAATACCTTAAAGAGATGTTTGTTTGAAAACTCTGTACATAGTGGGGCACCTGGCTCAGTTGGCTGAGTATCTGACTTCAGCTCAGGTCATGGTCTAATAGTTCATGGGTTTGAGCCCCACATCAGGTTTTGTGCTGACAGCTTGGAATCTGCTTTGGATTCTCTGTCTCCCTCTCTCTCTGTCCCTCTCCTGCTTGCATGCTCTCTCTCTCTCTCTCTCTCAAAAATAAATAAACATTAAAAAAATTAAGTGAGTAGAGGCTCCTGGATGTCTTAGTTGGTTGAGCTAAAATTGATTAGCTCTTGATTCTGGCTCTGGTCATGATCCCAAATGGTGGGATCAAGCCCCTGGATTGGGCTCGACACTGAGTGAGGGGCCTGCTTAGGATTCTCTCTGTCTCCCTTTGTTCCTCTCCCCTACTCATGCACTCTATCTCTATGTAAAATAGAATAGAATAGAATAGAATACAAAAGAAATATCTCTGTAAGTGAATGTAGTGTGGGCAGTCTGCTTAGGATTCTCTGTCTCCCTCTGCCCCTTTCCCCTACTCATGCACTCTATCTATATATAAAATAAAGTAAAAAAAAAATAAAATATAAAAGTCTCTGTAAATGAATGTACCTTCCTAGGCACTGGGAAGTTATTTATAATAACTATGAACACTAACAGATAATATAAACAGATATACTTTGTGTATTAGAACAAGTTAAGAATTCTGGCTAAAGTTGCCAGTATCCACAATATTTAACATTAATGTAGTTATTTTGAAATGGTTAAAAAACAAACTATTCTCTTCCTAACTGATCTTAGAGAGTAGGTGCTGACACTTATTATACTACCATTCTTTAAAAATCTTTAATGTCATCAAGTGAAAACAGTTTGGGTTAATTCCAGTTTTTCCTATCAAAGATTAAAAATTAGTCACAGATTATTGAAATTAGCCAGAGTTTGAACTTTAATTGGTATGCACACAAACATACACACAATATGGAATTATTTTCATGTAGAACTCAGCAGATGGAATTGAAATTCTGCTAAATTGGAGTGGATATTAAATAGGTATAAAAGAACAAACAGGAATGAATTGGTAAATCATAGGAAATAAATTATTGCATCTATATGGAACAATCTGGGTAAATGTCAGGGTGCAGAATTAGTAGTATTCATCCAGTATTCATTTTTTCCCTCCCATAGTGGAAGACTTTTTATCTGGACCTGTGGTTGCCCAGGTAATGATCACATATCTCAGCCTCCCTTGTAGCTAAATGTGGCCATAAACTCATCCTCTGGTCAATAGACTATGGCTACAAGAGGTATGTGCTATTTCTGAATTCTACCCTTAAAAGAAAAAAATATGCATGCCCTTTCTTTCTCTTCTTCCCCTCCTCGTCTTTGAGCCAGGAGCACAGACTTTGTGATGAGCCACCTTCAACAACAGAGGTTACAGCATATCCAAGGTGTGACTACAGTATGATAATAAGAACTTGGGCCCCAATCCCATAAAACAGCCATATTGGCCTAGGCTCAGTTGTTATTTTGGATAATAAATATTTTGGACAACCAAAACTTTATTCAACTATGGTTAGGAAACAGGAGAAAGCTGTTGTGCTACAAATAACAGAAACTCAATCCAGAATGGTTAAAACAGTAAGGAAATCTGTTGGCTTCTGAATGAAAATTTTGGAGGTAGACAGGCTTTATGGGTGATTTAATCCAGTGGTTTACAATACCTTCAGAGCTCTGAGGCTTTTTGTCCATAATTCTTTCCATTTGTCTTCTTATGTAAGTCAAAAAGATCTGCTGGCAGCTCCTAGGGTTACATGCATATTTGTTAACACTCTGAGGGAGGGTGGTAGGCACTGAACAAAGAAATTGAGTTTCATTTTGAATGCAACAAATTTAGTTCTCATGTCTACACCTGAATTCATTACTATGGCTAAGATAATGCCATGTACTTATTGGCTTATCTCTGTGGTAACGGGGATGTACCATCCTGAATAGCTTAAGCCAGTGAACATTCCTGGGCCTGGAGGAAGTGCCAGTCTCACTCAGGTTTCAGGGCTGCTACTCAGTGCAGAGGAGTGCAGTGGATGCTGTGGTGTGCAGGCAATGTGTGGAGGTAATGTTGGGTGGGGCTGCTACAGAAAGTGTTTGAAAGTTGTAATCAGGATTTTGTGTATAAGTTGGGCATATGGGCTATGGCTAGAGCAGGACTCCGTGAAAGTGACTTTTTTTAAAAAAATACTTTATTGTCAAGTTGGTTTCCATATAAGTGTTGATAGTAGCACAACAGCAAGTGGAAATTAGTATAATGATCCCTAAGAGAGTCCAAGGGAATATATGTGTGGATAGCTTTTTGATCTTATTACTCTGTGTGTGTGTCTTTGTGTGAATGTAATACTGAGAAGGTAATGGAATTCTTGTGAATTTCCTGTTAAAAGGCTCTGGACCCAGGGAATGAATTATATATGGTGAAAAACCCACCCACACATTTACACATGGTAATCAGTCTCTTACTAAAATTCTAAGGTTATAAGTCAGCTATTTGTTGTTGTTGCTCTTGTTTTGATTTTGCCTAAATTATCCAGATGATTGACACAATCACCTGCTTTGCCTTGGCTGAACAGACTAGAATGGAGCCTGGTGCTTCTTATGTTGCACTTATACTGTAGTGCCATTTTCCATCCTATGGGTGGCTGAAGGTAAAGGTGAGACTGTAGCTTACCTATCCTGAATCCTCTGGCAGTGCCCAGCAGAGACCTCTGCTTCTGTCATTTGGCAGGATGAATAAAACTTGAAAATCAAGTTTCTATAGAAAAAAAAAATCTTAGTTTTATCTAGAATGAAGTAAAATACTACATAGTAGTTTAAAAATGTGCAGTCTAGGGGCACCTGGGTGGCTCGGTCGGTTAAGCATCTGATTTTGGTTCAGATCATGATCTCATAGTTCATGAGTTCAAGCCCTGTGTTGAGCTCTGTGCTGACAGCTCAGAGCCTGGAGCCTGCTTCAGAGTGTGGGTCTCTGTCTCTCTCTGCCCCCACCCCCACTTGTACTCTGTCTCCCTCTCTCTCTCAAAAATAAATAAACGTTAAAAAAATTTTAATGTGCACTTAATGTTAATTATTAAAGGCAGCTCTGTTAAAGCTAAGTCTTTGCTTCTCAGAAGAATTATTATAATGTATGTTCTTCAGATTTTGCCAGTTTCAATAATTTCTCCCTAGGGTTGTCATGGCTTGATCTTGAGACCAGATTGGATCAATGCTGTTTAAAACAGTATTTTTAGAATTTAAAAAAAGATCAGGCTAAGATTATCATCTGACTTCAGGTAGGTTTTCATTGCCTTATTACCTTGCTGTTGGCTCGTGAAATAATATAGATCATTTCAATTCATCATGACAGAATATAAAAGAAGCTTTTGTGTTCATTCTGGGGGTCACAAAAGAAAATCCCCATTTAACAATTCTCTTAACTGACATAAAAATATTTACTAGAACTCCCATGAAATTTGGAAAGTATTATTGACCATTTCTTTCTTCTAACTGGTACTTTTTTTTGAAGGATTCTGCTTTTCTGTTCTGTTTAGATATTCACTAAGTACAGTTGGGTTGAAAATATGTTCACTATACTTTGGCATTTCTGGTGAAATTGAAACAATAATGAATACAAACAGAGCATGAAATGGAGGATTTTCACCTCCTTTTCAGAACTGAGCCATAAAGAGTACTGTTGATCCTGGTTTAAATTCCCTGTTGATACTAAAACACAGTTGTTATCATTTTTTATAAATACCTAAATCTTATCCAGTTGAATATCCAATTCTCTATTGGGCTTTCACATTTACTTACAGATGCAAACACGTGCATGAATGTATTTCAATAGATGTTACCTCAGAACCTTTTTTTTTCAGGCTGAATTGACATGTTTTATGTTTTCATTGTTGAAGAGTAAAATTTACTGAGTTGCTTATGGGAGAAGATATATAACCTTAACTCTACTTCTAGGATGAGGTGGTAGAGTGAAGCCAAATTACAGAATCCCCTCTCCCAAAAAGTACATGTGTGGCATGCCCAGAGACCAAATAAATTTAAAAACCAGCAAAAAGTATGCTGGCAGCCATCAAATAAAGGCAGAGGTACAGCTTCCTGCAATGTTAACAACCAGGGAAAGAAAGAAGCCCAAGACTGCAGAACCTTGGTGGCTCCTAATTTTATTCCTTTACATCCTGTTCCCCTGATGCAATTGAGGGAATGGGATGTAAGTGGAAAATGTCCTGAGAAGTCTCTCCATTATTCCTTAATTTAGATAGAAGCAGTCTGTGGAATGTGTGGGCAGGCCTGGGGAGGAATTTGAAAAGCCCTTTCTGTGTCCTCGGTGCCTCACCAAAGGAAGAAAAGCATTACGACTAACCTTTATGAAACTAATCAGGTGGAAAGAAAGCTGAGAGGGAATTGGGAGTGACTATAATTACCCTGAGCTAATGATCTCCAGCACTAATTGGCGATTTAAATGAATGAAGGATGAAGGGTAACTTAAGGCAGAGAGGTAGGAGCCTAGAGAAAGAAGTACTCTTGTTAGACCGTAGTGGGATGTTTCTTTTCTTTTGTCGCTGATGGCTGCGAAGAGAGTGGGATCCACTGCTAGTAGAGGACAGGGATGCAGAGAAAATAGACACTGAGTCGGTCTAAATGAATTTTCCTTGGCTCAGCCTTTTTGGGAAATTGGGGAATAACATCCCTCAGCCTAGGGAGAATTAGAAGGTATGTGCCCAGATGCAAGATCTTTACTTCTTAGGCGCAGAGATAAGAGCGCAGTGGCTGGGTCTGCTAACCATAGGTGCCTGTAGTCCCAGCTGAAGTCACCTCCTATAGAGCTGGAAATCCCCCACTCTCAGACTGAAAATAAAGGAGAAGATGAAGGTGTCAGAGCATATGGAAGAGCACAATTATATGGTTGTGACAGAGCTGTTCAGGTTAAACATGAGCAAGGTGAATGGAAACTAGGCAAGGGTAAAGGAGCAAAGACAAAAAACAGAATAGAATGTCAGTGAGAGAAAAGAATTTGTTCTGGAAAAATACTAGCTATAAAAAAGAAACATTATCTGAATGTTGCATTTTGCTCTAAAGAACTTAAAGGAGCATGAATTCCATGAAAAGGGCACTTGAGACAAGATGATAAAGCTATGGAATGAGATAAAAAAAAAAGGGGGGGGGGGAATGTCACAGTCAAGAAAATCAGTGGAGGGACCAAACAATATTGTTACCCCAGTGAGAAATAAATTAGACATAGGAGGAAGAGGATAGACATGGACAAAACCTGAAATAATGGCATAGAAGAAAGGTTTGAAAGAATCAGTGGGTGTAAAAGGGAAATACAGAGATTTAAACATTAGAAGAGAATAGTTCTGGAGCTCAAAGATGATCACAGCACAAGGAAAATTGGTATGTCTGAGGTAGAAAATAGAACAAATGGGATAGAAAAAATATTAAAAGAAATGATCCCCTCAACTCTGAAATTGCAGATTCTCTAGATCAAAAAGGCATACTCTGTTCCAGGAAAATTTTGATGCAGAAATCTCAATACCAAGATACATATTCTCTGGTTAAACTTGGAAGCTAGAGAATTACTAATTCTTCAGGCGTCTTCTTCACAAAACAAATCTTCTTCATAAAAACAAATCACCTACAAGTAGGAAAAATTATGCTCACCTTAGAATTCTCTAAAAACAGTACTCACAAATGGAAGGCAAGGGAGAAAAGTATACAAAATTCAAAAGTCACTCAAGAATTTCATATAATTATTAGTTTAAAATTTAAATATAAACTAGCAAAAATGAGACTACAAACCCATATTCCTTGCTAAACAAAACAAGGATGACTATCACTCAGAAATAATTACTATTAATGTTTTGCACATTCTTGACACATTTTCCTAAGTGTATGAATGTGTGTATGTATGTATCAGACATAATGAATGAGTACATTGTTACTATTTAAAAGTTACATGATTACAGAGAGGTTAAAATGTCCCAAGACACGTATCTATTTTTTTTAATGCTTATTTATTTTTGAGAGAAAGAAAGAGAGAGAGAGAGTAGGGAGGGGCAAAGAGGGAGGGAGACACAGAATCTGAAGCAGGCTCCAGATATGGGGCTTGAATTCACAGACCATGAGACCACGACTTGAGCCAGAGTTAGAAGCTAAACCGACTGAGTCACCCAAGTTCCCTGCAAGACACATATCTAGACTCTAAATTTCATATGTTTATCATTCCAGTCTTCATGCTATACTTTTATGTGATATGTACCTATAAAAACCATACAATATTTTTATGTGTTTTCTTTCATGTATGTAAATGGTATTGTGCTGGGGCACCTGGGTGGCTCAGTCAGTTAAGTGTCTGACTTTTATTTCAGCTCAGGTCATGATCTCGCGGTTCGTAAGTTCAAACCCCACATTGGGCTCCATGCTGACAGTATGGAGCCTGCTTGGGATTCTCTCTCTCTCTCTCTCTCTCTGCCCCTCTCACTCTCTCTGTCTCTCTCTCTCTCTCAAAAAAATTAAAAACAAATAAACAAATGGTATTTGTTTATTCCACTGATTGTTTTATTTGCTGTATACATCATTTTGCAACTTGTTTTTTTTTAATTTTTACATCTGTCCTCATTGATACCAACTTAGCGTGCCTTATTCTTTTTAACTTATGTATTTTGATTTATTGTGTGTTGATATTTAGATTGTTTCTAATTTTGTTAGTTTTACAAATAAGGCTGCACTGGGGGTGCCTGGGTTGCTCAGTCAATTGAGGGTCTGACTTCGGCTTAGGTCATGACCTCATGGTTTGTGAGTTCAAGCCCCATGTTGGGCTCTGTGCTGACAGTTCAGAGCCTGGAGCCTACTTTGGATTCTGTGTCTCCTCTCTCAGCCCTCCTCCAACTCACACTTGGCCTCTCTCTTTCTGTCTCAAAATATAAATAAACATTTAAAAACTTAAAAAAAACACACAACAAATAAGGCTGCAATGGACACCATAAGTGTTTGTGCACAAATGTGAATGTTTGCCTAAGGTAAACATTAGAATTTCTAAGTTGCAGGATTATTGCATTTTTAAGTTCATCCCAAGCATGTTATACCCAGCCAAATTGTTGTTGACATCTAAGAACAGCATAATATTTTCAAACATGCAAGAACTTCCGACGTATTATTCCTAGAGAAGCATTTATTTCAGCTCGACTTTTAAATTTATTTGCATAAAAGTTTGCAAAGTATTATCTTATAATTTATTTTGTTTTTCTCTCTCAAAGTTTCTTAAAGGGTAAAAAGTAGATGCCAAATGGGCACTTGATAAAATTCAGTTCTGAAAAAAAAAAAAAGAACAAGTACCTTTTAGCAAAACAGGAGTGGGTGAAAGTTTTCTTAAACATTAGTTTAAAAAAAGTCAATCATACAACATTAAATGTTCTCCCATTAAAATCACAAACAAATGCCATCTATCTTTATTATTTACCATTTTTAGATTTGGCAAATGAACTTAGACCAAATTAAAAAATAGTGCTAGAAAGGAGGCAAAATGCAGTGTATCAAGAAAAGCTGAGAGAATTGAACTGAAAATACTGCTCAAAATGTTAACAGAATATGACAAGGTGGCTCATTACATAATTGGTAAGGAGGTAAATATTAGGAAATGTAGAGGAAGAAGAGATCCTATTATAATAACAGCCAAATGATAAAAATATGTGGGAAAAATGTAACAATTTTACTCAGTATGTGAAAGGCCAATGTGAAATTAACATTAAAAATCCACTGGGAGGAGAGGGAGCCTGGGTGGCTCAGTTGGCTAAGCATCCGACTATTGATTTTGGCTCAGGTCATGATATCATGGTTTTTGAGTGTGAGCCCTGCATCAGGCTCTACACTGACAGTACAGACCCTGCGTGAGATTCTCTCTTTCTCTCTCTGTCCCTTGCCTGCAAGTGCTTTCTTTCTCTCTCATAAATAAACAATATTTTAAAGATCTACTGGAGCACCTAGGTGGTTCAGCTAGTTAAGTATCTGACTTCCACTCAGGTTCCAGGTGGAGCCTGCTTGGGATTCTCTCTATCTCTGCTTCTCCCTCACTCATACCCATTTGCGCGCTCTCTCTCTCTCAAAATAAATAAATAAACTTTAAAAAGGTGTTACAAATCCACCAAAGGACATATGAGAATGCTTATGTAAATTTGTACCTTATTCTTGAGTAGGAAAATTCTAAAAGATGTTGTTTTCCCTTAAATTAATCTCTAAGTAAATATCAACTAGACGTCAAAGTATCCTTTTTGGAATTTGAAAGAATGAATGTCGAGACCATGTGGAAAAATAAACCTGTAAGAACGGCCAGAAGATTACAGGGAGAGGAGAACAGTAATAACCAGTCAAGATTTGAAAATAAATCATGAAGTTCTAGTAACCAAAGCTGCAAAAAGAAATTGATCAGCACAAGAGAATAAAGATTCTAAAATTCATATAAACATTTGGTTTTAAAAACTGAAGCATTCCAAATTACTACAAGGAAAGATGATAAAAGGCCAATCTACTTAGCTGACGAAGAATAAGACCTTTCAAAATAGATGCTGGACAAGGAGTATGCACAGGAACTTCATAGAAAAATAAATACAAATAGCAAACAGACATGAGAAACAAATAGGATAATTATATCACTTATAATCGCAGAAAAGCCAAATAAAATGACACGTTACTTTTTGTGTATCTGACGGTAGTGTTTTCGGCATTTGCTAACACACTCTGTTGGCCAGGCCAGGTGGAAGCAGGAACTCTCACACTGTGGATAGGAGTGCAAATTAATGCATTATCTTTTTTTTTTTTTAATGTTTTATTTATTTCTAGGAGAGAGAGAGAGACAGCGTGAGCAGGGGAGGGTCAGAGAAAGAGGGAGTCACAGACTGAAACAGGCTCCAGGCTCTGAGCCGGCAGTCAGCACAGAGCCCGACGCGGGGCTCGAACCCACGAACCGCGAGATCATGACCCAAGTGAAAGTCGGACGCTTAACCGACTAAGCCACCCAGGCGCCCCAATGCATTATCTTTAAAGGAAAATATTTGGCAGTATTTCTCAACAGAAAAGAAAAGATACACGTACCCTTTAATTTACCAGCTCCATTACTGGAAATTTAGCCTCTGGATAAATTATGCAAAAATATGTAAATTTATATGTACCAGGATGTTTACTGAAGAATTGTTATTAAATGTAAATGTCTTCTGATAGAGGAGGTCAGATTAAAAAGAACTAAACTGTGTTCATACAACAAAATACCTCTGAATCATTACTGAGAACAAGCAGATGTATAATTGCACATGTGGAATGAGCTCTGAGATGTATTATTTAATGACAAAAGGAAATAGGTGGGAAAGATCACATGTCAATGGTCCCTTTGTGTAGATAGAGAGGAGGATGTTTTGACACAGAGGTAGGGCTTGAGAAAGCATAGAGATCGATTTAGGCTAATATAGGCATAGACAATTTCCCAAGGGACACATAAAAATACGTGACACTAGGTATCAGAGGGTGAGGAAACATGTGTCTTTCAAACTTATGCCTTTTGTCCTGTTTGCATTTTTGATCATGTGCACATATAAAGGTTATACATATCACCCGGTCTCCGTGGGAACCCAGCCACAGCAGGTCTGCTGCCAGCCTCTTCTTTTTCTCCCTTTTAGGGGAGTACACTTCTACCATGTTCAAGGTTTTCTTTAGTGCTGACTTAACCCTGGCAGCTAAAAGGTGCATAGAGGAAGATCATCAGGCCTGCACCTCTGTTACTAATACTAGTTGTCACCAATGTTTACTGAGTGCTGATTGTGTTGCGTGCTTCCCAGGCCTGGTCTCAGTTCCTGCTCACAGGGACTCATGAGACTGGTACTATTTTCATGTCCATTTGACCAAAGAATCTTACCATTTAGGATAACATGGATGGACCTTGAAGACATTATGTTAAGTCAGTCACAGAAGGACAAACACTACCTGATTTCTCTTCTATGAGGCATCTAAAATTGTTAAAGGTATATAAGTACACAATAGAATTATGGTTACCAGGGCGTGAGGGGGGGATATGAGAGTGGTTCAATGGGTATAAAGTTAAGGTTATACAAGATGAGCAAGTTCCAGATATCTGCTGTTTAACACAGTGCCTGTAATTAACAATAAGGTATTGTGGTCTTAAATATTTTTGTTAAAAGGGTAGATCTCACATTAAGTGCTCTTGCCACAAAAGGCAAAACAAAATAAATAGAAAAGGGACACGAGGCAACTTCTGGAGGCGATGGATATGTTTATTATCTGGATTGCATTGATGGTCACACAAGTTTATACATATTTCCAAACTCATCAAATTGTACACATTAATTATGCACGGCTTTTTTTCTAATCCAATTATAGGTCAATAAAGCTGGGAAGGGAGTGGGGGAGAGGTAGCCTGAGGATTATCCAGATGTAAGTACTTTCCCAGGCGCCTACCTGTCTAATAAGAGGCAGATCAAAATTTCAAACCTTGGTGTACCCAACCCCATCTAGGGCTTTCAACTTTATCACAGTGCCACCATGACACTCTTTGGCCCCCAGGGGAGTCAGATGGGCCAGGCAAACCATACTTATGACTTCTTTCTCTTGATGGGGATATGTGTTTCAGGTCCCAAATACTGACTCAAATGGACTTGGGGAAATCTAAGTCCTTTCTAAGCTGAGAACCATCTCAACTGAATGTTCTTTCCCCTTCAATAATACATACACAGCCAGAGTTCCTTAAGTACTTTTCTGTCCCTTGATTGCTTTCCCCAAATAATTTCAGATTCCTCAATTTTATAGTTGTCAGGACTATTTTCGGTGCTTCAAAGGTGTATTTTTGGAATTACTCATTTCACTTCAGTTCATTTACTGAGTTCTGACAGGATGACTCTTACAGCTAAACATTGTTTCAGGCAAGCTGAAATTTTTTTCCCTTAAGGGCTATGTTGCTCCAAAAACGAAGATGAAAAATTGGCCCAGCATGGTAGAGTTTTAGCCTACAAATTCATGAGACTTTTTGAACAGAAGTTAAAAGGGAGTTTTCCTTAGGTTATAAAAATTTACCTTTTCATGTTCTTCCTTTTTAATCCCCATCCTCCCTTTTAATCCCATACTCTTACCCTTTCTCATAACTCTTAACTGCTGTTCCCTAAAATCCAGAAGCTGACCTTAACAAGGCTGGTTGTTATTGTCCCTACCACTACTAGAGGTAGTTTTGTAATAGTAGTAGTAGTAGTAGTAGTAGTAGTAGTAATGAAAATTATTACTGGGTGCCCTTGATGAGCTATGCACTGTTGCAGGTACTTTATATTTAGTATCATTTATTTCTCTGCTTAGAAGAAAGACAGAAGCTCAGGCCTACACTTCTGCTACTAATAATCCGAATTTTAACTGCCATTTATGGAGCCCTGTGGGGTGATTCTATTCACTCCATTTTATGGTTAAATATAGGCTCTAAAAAGTTGTACCCAAAGTCACAGAGTAGTAAATATTGTCACTAGAATTCAAAGTGACTGCAAATTCTTTGTTTTTTCTATGGACTTCTGTTTGAAATAGGGCTTCAAGTGGGCCATCTTAGACACGTAGGGAAATTTAGTAATATCTAGCAAGATGTTTGTTCCTTTTTCTATTCTAGGCTGCCTTCAATAGGCCATTAAATTCTGTGGGTTATTGATGGTATCTTCTACCTTCTAAGTCGTATCTCTAGGCAGAGAATTTTCTTTCTTTTTTTTTTTTTAATGTTTTTTATTTCTTTCTGAGAGAGAGAGAGAGCACAAGAGTGCGAGTGAGTGAGCAGGGGAGGGTCAGAGAGAGAGGGAGACACAATCTGAAACAGGCTCCAGGCTCTGAACTAGCTGTCAGCACAGAGCCCAACATGGGGCTCAAACCCATGAACCATGAGATCATGACCTGAGCCAAAGTCAGACACTTAACCGACTGAGCCACCCAGGCGCCCCAAAGCAGGGAATTTTCTGTATGTTCCTGTTTGCTGATTGGAGGGGAAATTTTCTCAGCCTTTGTGGCCAATAAGAGGAAGCACAGGGAAGACTTTTGGAAGAAAGAGGAAAGGTCTGCCTCTTTGGGTGACCCAGTGTTATCCATGCCTTCTGGAATTTCAGCCCTTAAGACCCCTTTCAAATCTACCCTTTCCTAAGAGCCACCATTGAGAGCCCTAGGGCTGGAGTCCCAAACAGTGCCATCCTGCTGTTCATGGATGAGTGGAAGTGTGGAAGTGTCATATATTGGAAAAAGCAGGGATAAGCTAGACAAGACTAGTTCAAATTCCACTAAAACCACATTAAGAACTGTATGACTTTAAGCAAATGACTTTACCTTTTTCATACTTGGTTTCCTTGTATGTATAATGGAGATAATAATAGTTATAACACAAAGTTTGTGATGGGGACTAATAAAGTATGCAAAGTTTCTTCAAATAAAGATATTTGCCACATGATACGGCAGCCAGATTAATTCTGGGACAAATGTTAATTTGCTTAAATAAGTTTCCAAACAGATGGGAGAGAAACAAATGTACTTAGGTAGAGACAAAGCACCAGATGACAAAATTTATCTTGGCACTCATATCTTATGTGTTTTACTTTTGTTATAATTTTTCATATGGGTCTTAGCAATGTACTTATATCATTAGGCACTAAGATTAACTCACGTAATGCAAAATGAGACTTCTAAGAAGAAGAAAAATGAAATCAGTATTGCAGGAAGAATTAAGATGAGACAGCTTGAGCATTGATGAGTTTTATTAATTCGATTAACATAAGGATTGGAAGACACATTGTTTTGTAAGTGGAAAAGTATTGAGGCAATTTCTGCTGCATTAGTCTTCGTAAAAAGCCATTTAGAACATGAATCAATATCTTGAGTATTGTAAGACACAGACACCTCTCTGTTTGAAACAGTCAGCGCAGGATTTATCCAGCAAGGTAAACTCTGGATTAAGTTTTGCCTTGTAAGATCTGTGAAAACAGGTCAAACTGGAAACAAAAAGTGACCATTGGAAAGGTATTTAAATCTATCAGAAGATTCAGGAAGGCTTTCTGTTATTAAAATGAATCAATTAAAAGACAGAACTATGCCTCTTAAAAGTTTACCAGTTCCCACTCTTATTTTCAATCTTATTTTCCCTGCAGTATATTCCCCAATAGTTATAGAAGCAAAAGTATCGTTACTTCCTCCTCAGCCACTAGAGATCACTTAGCTATCCCAGGAATATGAATTTGCACATGATGTACAGTTTCTTTGTACCAAAATATTCAGGTTGAGAAAAATGAAATAACATGTTTCACAAAAGTGAATAGTCATTATGAAAAAGAAACTTCTGAATTGCCTTTCTTTCCAAAAGGCTCTCCCAGACCATACTCCCAAGTATACTCCAGTAGTATTTTCTGCACAATACACAAAGCCCAAGAGTTGTATCAGCAAAGATATACAGATTTGACCACAAATAAACTAAAACTTCTGTACAGCCAAAGATACCATTATTAAAGTTGAAAATAGTGTGATGCAGATTTTTTGAAATATATAAAGACAAGATCAATAATCATAAAATATAGAGTTTCAACAAAGTTACATAAAAAAAAAATGACCTGATAGAAAATACACAAAGGATATGAAGAGTCAGTGCATAGGAAAAGGAATACTAAATAGCCAATCAGCATTTGTAAAGATTCATACCCTTTCTGGAAACCAGGAAAAGCAAATTTAAACCATGGAACACAAGTTGTTTTTGCCCATCAGATTAGAAAGTTATAATAGAAGACTTTATTACCTACCTTTTTCATTTATTTGTCTGTATTACACTGTTTTTTTTTGAGTAGATTGAAATATTACTAAGTATTTTTCCAACCACATTGGTACAAAACTAATGATCAACAAGAAAGCAAAGCTGAAATATATATAATATAAATATTAAATATTTAATATGTAAAAATTAAACAGCATACAGCACAAGCAATGGGCCAAATAAGAAACCAAATGGTAAATGTTTCTCAAAACAAAAGAAAAACACAATATTCTAATACCTATGAGATGAAGCAAAAGTAGATGCTAGAGTGAAATTTATGCTATAAATGCTTATACTAAGAAAAAAGTTTAAGTAAACAACATTATACCAGAAGGAACTAGAAGAAACTT
This sequence comes from Proteles cristata cristata, assembly GCA_017311185.1. NCBI lineage: Eukaryota > Metazoa > Chordata > Mammalia > Carnivora > Hyaenidae > Proteles > Proteles cristata. The sequence continues at coordinate 287,251 of JAESUZ010003747.1, read as the reverse complement.
AGCTGACATTAGTAGAGGAAGGAAATAGCAAAGAAAAATCATAAATAAATAAAATAGAGACCAGAATAAACAATAACATAACATTGAAAATAATGGCCAGTTTTTTTAAAAAATTGGCAATGGTTTAACTACATTAACTAAGAAAAAAAGAGAGAAGACTCAAAGCCAAAATGAGAAATGGAAGAGAAAACAATACAACAGACAACCACATAAATACATAGTTTGATAACAGATTACTTCAAACAATTAAATATTAACAAATCAGATAACTTAAAAAACCCAGATAATTCCTAAAAATGCACGTTATCATGATTGAAACATGAATCTTGAATCCAAGAAGTAGGAAATCATCTAAGACCAAAAACAAGAATGAAAATTGAATTAGGGATCAAAAATCTCCCAGCACAGAAAAGCCCAAGACCATGTGGTTTCATTGGTGAATTCTACTAAACATTTAAAAAAAAAATTAATGACAAACTTTATCAAAATGTTACAAATAATGGAATAGAAGGAACACATTCAAAATCATTCCATGAAGACAATATTACTCTGGTACCAAAGCAGAATAAGAGCAATACAAGAACAAAAACGTCTAATTTGTATGATGTAAGTATCGCTACTCTTTCTGTTGACATTCATTTGCATGATCATTGTTTCTCCATCCCATCACTTTCAATTTGCAGGTGTCTTTAGGTCTAAAATGAGTCTCTTGTAGGCAGCATATAGTTTGGTTTTATTTATTTTTTTATCTGTTCTGACACCCTTTGTCTTTTGATTGGAGCATTTAGTCCATTTACATTCAAAGTAATTATTGATAGATATGTATTGATTGCCATTTCATTACTTGTCTTGTCATTGTTTCTGGAGATTTTCTCTGATCCTTCCTTGTCTTTGACACTTTGGGTCTCTCCTTTGCACTCAAAGAGTCCCCTTTAATATTTCTTGCAAGGCTGGTTCAGCAGTCATGAACTACTTTAGTTTTTGTTTGCCTGGGAAACACTTATGTCTCCTTCTATTCTGAATGATAGCCTTTCTGGATAGAGTCTTCTTGGCTGCACACTTTTCCCATTCAGCATTTAGAATATGCCATGCCATTCACTTCTGGCCTGCCAAGTTTCTGTTGAGAAGTCTCCAGCTAGCCTTATGGTTCTTCCTTTGTAAGTTAAGGACTTCTTTTGCCTTGCTGCTTTAAGATGTTTCCTTTATCACTATATTTTGCAAATGTAACTACAATATGTCTTGGTGTTGGCCTGCTTTTGTTGATTTTGATGGGAGTTCTCTATGCCTCCTGGATCTGGAGGTCTGTTTCCTTCCCCACATTAGGGAAGTTTTCTGCTCTTCTTTCCTGAAATAAATCTTCTGCCCCCTTTTCTCTCTCTTCTTCTTCAAGGATCCTATAATATGAATATTGTTTTGTTTGATGAAGCCAATGATTTTCCCAAGTCTATTCTCGTGTTGCATAATTCTTTTTCTCTCTTTCATTCAGCTTCATTATTATACATTATTTTGTCTTCTAGGCCCGTAATATTTTCCTCTGCTTCTTCCAACCTGCTGTTTATTGTATCAGGCCTATTTCCAGCCTCCATTTATTTCATTCTTCATCACTGACTGACTGTTTCTTAACTCTTTTATCTCTGTGGTAAGGTCTCACTGATGTCTTCTATTCTTTTCTCAAGCCCAGTGAATATCCTTACTGTTGTTGCTTTAAATTCTCCATTAGGGATGTTACTTATGTCTGTTTCATTTAGAGCTCTGGCTGTGGCTGTATCTATCTGGTTTTTTCATTTGGAATGAATTTCTCCATCTTGGCATTTTGTCTAGGTTTCTGCCTTCTCTGTGTTCGAAAAGCCAGTTATGTCTCCTGCCCCTGAAAATAATGGCTTTAAAAGAGGTCATGCAGTGTCCAGGGCCTCACACTTCAGGGAGTCTCTGGTGTGTGTTGCGCATGCTCTGGTTTTGTGTTTTGGCTGCTCTACCCTTTAGGACCAGTCGTCTGCACACTGTTTTAATCACTCAAGATATATAGTGCATGTTGCTAGCTAGTGAGGGAAATGACTCTTTATTGTTTTTTTTCCTTTGTGTTTTCCCAAAGGAAGGAACAATACCCTCAATGTTTGGTGATGACCTTCAGTGATACCCCCATGTTATTCATGTGTCACTGGCCCCACTCCCTTCCCCCTCTTTGCTGTGGGGAAGCAGAAGGTTTGGTTTCACTGTTTCCATTACATGTGTGATTTGGAGTCTGGAGGCTGTTCTTCACTGCTCTCAATAAGGAATCCTAACACCTAGAGCATTTTGTGAGTTTAGTCTCTGCTGAAAATCAGGACTGTGGAGGAGGAATCCTGTCTCATATCACACAGCTTTGACTACCCCACCTACTGTTCTGTCACCCTCCACTCCTAAAATTCCAGAGAAAGTATTCCCTGGTGCACCAGGCCTCCTGGGAGTGTAATCCAGGCTCCTCTCCAGTTGCTTCTCCTGTGGGTTATGGCCCCACCAGGGTAATTTTCTTGCCTGGTTCCTTCTCTGCACCGCAACTCATGTAGAATTTCCATGAGTATATTTTTTCTCCATTTTATTTCACATACAGTAGAAATTTGGAGATATTTGTGACTGACCCAAAGCACAAATACATAGGCATGTAAGGAGGTAATACAGCAAAGGGTTCAAGAAATAGTCCAGACTAGAAATTTAGCCACTGTGTGTCCTTGGACATCTTTCTTAACCTTTCTGTCGTTCTTCATCTATACAGTCAGATCAACAGAGCTTGCCTTGTGCAGTTGCTGTAGGGCATAATGAGGTGATATATACAAAGTGCACCCAGTGCTTAGCACAGGTCAGTGGGTCATGGTAAACAGGGCCATTGCAGCTGTCACCAAACCGTCACTGAATATAGCCACTGGGTAAACTTGGCTTCCACCATCTCCACCACGCCTCTGTGGGTGCTGATCAAACCATCATTCTGCTCAAGAAGAAAGCAAAACTCATACTGAGACAAGAAAGAAGAAAAATTGCACCAATACGCAATTTCTGCAATTCAGCAACATTACATAGCAGACTTGGAAAAGGTGCTGGTGAAGTGCATGATTTTTCTGGTGTTAATAGGGCAGCTATAAATTAGGCCCTCGTCCTGGAAAAAAAAATTATAAAAAGTAATGATCACATAAAAAAAAGTAATGATCACATATTATTCTACCTCATCCATTTGGCTACATTTTGTCTCTTTATTGGCTGTTAATAATTAATTTAAGTGAGAGAATTAGGATAAAAAGCTGACTTGACTTCTTTCCATTTCTGCAACTGTGTGCAGTGAAGTTTTATTGGTCCTTTAAGATGGTTCTAGTTGTCAGCCCAGGGGAAAATTGCACTAGCTAGGTTGATAGAGAGTTATTTAGTCTTTTCAACTTGCGTTCTTATTCCCAGCAACTTTCATTGTAAAAGAAGCCCAAAACCAGAGGACTAAAATGAGAGTATATTTTCTCCTTCCTATGCATAGATTTTGAGGGATAGATTGCTGGGTAGCCAACTATTTTCAAGTAACAGTGCCTGCATGACCCACCTTTCTGCACTGAGTCTATGTACTCTTTCCTTATATCCTTAAGAAATGTCTTTCAGCCCAGAGATTTTTTTCTTTAAAAAAAATTTAATGTGTATTTATTTTGAAAGAGAGAGTGTGTGTGTGAGCATGCGTGTGAGGAGGAGGGACAGAGAGAGAATCCTAAGCAGGCTCCATGCTCAGTGCAGAGCCTGACACAGGGCTCAATCTCACAACCGTGAGATCATGATCTGAGCCAAAATCAAGAGTTGGATACTTAACCAACTGAGCCACCCAGGTGCCCCCATCCCAGAGATGTTTTGAAAACTCTATGTTATTTTGATTTTTAAACTAATTCTTATGTAACCTAACTCGCTTCAGTATTTTTGTGTTTTTGTAAAATTTTTTAGTGTTTTTTTTTTTTAAATTTCTGAGAGAGAGACAGCACAAGCAGGGGAGGGTCAGAAAGAGAGGGAGACACAGAATCTGAAGCAGGCTCCAGGCTCTGAGCTAGCTGTCAGCACAGAGCCTGACACGGGGCTCCAACCTACAAGCCATGAGATCATGACCTAAGCAAAAGTCAGATGCTCAACCGACTGAGCCACCCAGGAGCCCCAGTATTTTTGTGGTTTTAATCAAGTCATGTGTCCAGGGAACTCAATGCACAAGAAAAGTAAGGTTTAAATGACAGGCACTTTAGAGATTCTTACAATTTGTAAACACTTCAATGGCAATAATAATAGGAATAGGAAGGAACAGATACATGAAATCTATCCAGGGTTATTTGAAAGAAATACAAATAATGGCCAGAATAGAATATTTTATAGCCTTACAAATAACAAGTGGTGTGAACTGTATCAGAAAATGGGGCCAGATTTAAATAGCATTGAGTAGAAAAAGCAGAGACTCGAAATTATAGCCTAATTACAAAGTGAAACATTAGCATATATAGAAACAACAATTGGAATAGAATAGGACAGGTACATAAACAGTTGATAACAAAAATTTAGAGATTTTTGTTTCTTTAAAGATGGTAAAGTCTACAGTGAAGTCATTAAAAAAAAAGAAAGAAAATCATCCACGAGGTCTGTTCTGATCTTTGTTCCCGTCTGCTCTGAACAAGCAGAAAAGAAGATGGCTGAGTGATAGAGAGCCCAGGCTCTCCTGGATTCAGATCCCAACCGCATCCTGTCCATGTGACCTTGGCCCAAGCACTTTTATTTCCTTATTTGCATAGTGGGTATAAGACACCAGTTCCACAGAATTGCTTGGGGGACTAAATGAGGTGATAGAAGTAAAAGGTGCTTTGCATGGTCTACTCATTATTGTCATGTAATTAGAACTTATTAGTATATGCAGATGCCTGGGAGTAGAAGCTTTCACGTTTTTTTCTGAGATAAATGCCTCCACCTCTAATATGATATCTTTTGCTGTTACAAGTTGCAAGTGAAGTGAATAAATATTTGTGGCACTAATGGTTTTGCAGCACCTTCTTGTATTTACCTTGCTTTTTTCTATGATATAATTAGATTCACTGCTACTAAAATAAGTTTATGTCATGGTAATTCACAGTCTTTTCAGTCCTTTATTTGTAAGAAGCAATGAGAAGAGACAAATAGAAATAGAGTTGCCCTTAAATAGTGTGTGTGTGTGTGTGTGTATGCGTGTGTGTGTGAGAGAGAGAGAGAGAGAAAGAATGAGAGAGAAAGGCAAAGGCAGAAGAGACAAAGAGAAAAGAAAAACTGACGAATTGTATGAGATCTGAGGTCTGCGCTAGACCTTGGCTCTCTACTTTTAATAGCTCCTTCATTCAGTTAAAACGAGGCTGTTCCATATTCTGTCTCCAGTTTGATAACCATCACCTTTGATTACCTCCTGGATGGTTGGCACTATTAAGTAACGCTTATTACAGTTTTTCTTCCTCCAAGCTTCCTCTTCCTTTCGTGGCAGTTGGATATAAATCCAAGATGATGTTAAGTTTTATTAACATTGGTCATACATTTTCTTTAATTTCTTTGATTTTTTTTGCTTTTATGGTGATATTTACATGCTAAGGAAGTCAGGTTTCAGTACAAGAATTGAATCTCCTCTCCAGACCTTCAAATAGGATTCAGTACCCCCCTCTCAACCCTCAATGGCACCTGCCAAGACTTCTTTCACAGCACGAATCATAGTGTTTACTAAGTGTCAACTAGCCCAGCTTTCCAGCAGCTCCTTGAGGACAAATAACATGTTTTTCCATCTTTATTCCTAGTATGTAAGCCATGCCTGGCACAAGAGTGGGAAGTGAAGGACTGGGGTCAGAATTTGTAGGAAATACCAAGTAGTGGGTTATCTATGGATTTTTTTTCCCTAGTCCTAGTAGAACTTAGTGTAGGAAGAGATGATTCTGGGTTTAAATTCCTGCCTTACTACTGACTAGTGATGTAATAATCCTTGCTAAATCATTTAACATCTTGGTGTTACTGTTCTCCTCTGAGATTGCAGAATGGAGGCAGGGGAAAGCAGAAAGGCAATGAAGTTATGAACAATAATGAAAGAACTTAGTGATATATGGCCATTTTAAATGTGTATGTACAGAGCTGGACTAGGTTCTTCAAAAGAGGTCAGGCAGATTCTCAAAGTCGCTAAGTAACCTGATAAGAATGTGCCAAATTCAAGAACTGAAAATGCCCGGGAAAACAACAGTCACATAATGTATTAGAAGGAGAGTATGATTTTCCTTGTATGGTAGGAATTGTTTTCTGTTTATTGTTTAGAATAAAAATATTGGGAATAACTGCCTCTGTTACTGGCTCCAGCTCTTCAGTCCACACCAGTAATGCAGGTTTGGTTCCTTGGGATTCTGGCTTCCCTGCCTGCAGCCTTCCCCATGACCTTACTCATGTCCGTGGCTTTACCTACCGACACTGAGCTGAGGTTTCCCACCTTTGTTTCTCTAGCCCACTGAACAGCTCCGCTCACATGTTTCTCAGGCTGTTTAAACTCAGTGGACCTTCAAATGGTATTTGCTTTCTGTCTTCCCAAACCACTTTCAGTCCTTCATATGTGGGAAACTTAAATTACCATTCACCTAATTAGTCATGCCCCAAACTCGAAGATCAACCCCAGACTCCTCCCCCTCCCTCCCCACTTTCGTACCCAGTGGGTATCAGATCCTGTTGATTTCTCTTTCTTTAGCATCTTCTATATCTGTTCCCCTCCATCTCTACTGCTACTGCCGTAGTTCTGATCATTATTACCGCTACCCTGGGCCACTGCTGGATCCTCTATTCTGATCTTCCAGTTTCCAGACTCACCTTCCCCTATTCTGTGTACCACTCTCTACTTCGGAGTGACTTGTCTGAAATCTGGTCAGATATTCCTTGCTTACAACTTTTCAGTGATTCCCCATAGCTATAGCATAACACCCAAGATCTTTATATGTCGTATGAAGCCCTCCCCGACCTGACCATGCCCACTCATCCTAGCCTCTTAATCTGTGTTCCTGCACCTCCAGTAGTTGCTCTATCTCAGGGGGTCCTACTGTCATGATCTTCAATGCCTTTGCTTCCAGGGCTGCCTCCATCCTAAAGCCCTTATTACTTACTTGTCTGTTTGGTAACCCCTTGCTTATATTTCAGGATTCACTGCTCTTCTGGTAGACCAGTCCTCCCTTTCATATGTGTGCCTGACACATGCTAGACAAACGTCCTAACCTGAATAATATTTTATTTGGCTTACTTGTTTGCAAACCTCTCTCACTCAAAAAGACTAGGAGCTCCTTAAAGAATTGTGGCTTACTTGTTATTTTATTTCACTGTCTGGCACAGAGCAAAGCAAGTAGTGAGCACTGAATAAATATTGGATGAATGCATGAATAAGTATGGTCTCAGACTCTATCACTTACAGTGACTTGGACAAATCATTTAGCCCAGCAAACAGTGCTTCTTTATCTTAAAAAAATTGAATTAAAATACCTATGGCACAGGAGTCTCTAGGAATTTATTAAAGGCAGTGATTCATTAATTCAAAGCATGGCTTAAAATACCATGATGAACAAAAACACACATGGTCCCTGCTGTCATGGAGCATACAGTCTAGTTAGAAAATAATCACAGAAATAAATGCGCTATCACAACTGTGACTAATACTTGAAAACGGAACCATATGGGGGCTGGTGCATGTCTTATAGAGGTACTGACCTAGTCAGAGACGTCTGGGAATCCTTCCTGGAGGAAGCAGTAAGTAAGCAAAGATAGGAAGAATGAGGAGTTAAGTAAAGAGGGAGGGAAGTATTTTCCAGATAGGACTTATCAGAGCTCAGCACATCCAAGGAACTGAAAGACAATCTATGTCCCTGGGATACAGAGGCCAAGGGGTGAACATGGAGCAAGAAACAGAGGCAGGTGGAGGCTGCATCGTGAAGCCCTCGACTTGGCACAAGGAAGACACGTAGCTGTCCTTGTCTCGATTCTTTCTCATCTTTGATTTCTAAAGACTTAGGAAAAAAATGGAGGAATCAAGATCATTCTGTTTTGCTGAAACTGTAGTGTCAATCTCATTAGATACCCACTCCTTCCCCAGGAAAGGTAGGACATCCTACCTACCTGAGAGTGATCCTAAAAAGGGGCAAAAGGACTGGGATTCAGAGTCCAGCATTAAAACGTCCTTAGCTGAGACAAAGAAGCCATCGTTGACCTCCATTTTACTCCACAAAGAGATTATTTAGAAGAAATGCCACCATGTTAATGACCAAAGTGAAGAAAGAGCCAGCAGTAGGTACCAGTCATAACAGAAGTTCATTTAGACAACAAAGTCACTGGATTGGCATAAGTTTAAAAGGAGATATTGCTAAGGTGGGATATGTAGCTTCAACAAGTGTAAGTGTTCTCCTTTCAGCTGACCAGTAACTATTACTGGGAGAAGAGGAAGTGCTGAGAGGTAATGTGGGCCATGGTGAAAGACAAACAGGAAAAGCAAGCAGATGCCCCAGAACTTTAGGGTATGCCTCTAAACCATGAGAAGATGGATGGCCCATCATGCCCGCAACAATGATGGGTAGTATTTGCTCTCCTGCAATAACATTGCGTCAGGCAAAGAAGAGTGCAGGGTGGAGAGCCTGAATGCTCTTCTGCGATGTGGGCAGAATTCCTGTACTGAGGTTCCCCGTTCTGAGGGACCACATTTACTCCTGCTGGCACATTCAGTCTTCTTAGGTGAGGGGCACGTCACCCCGTGATGAACACTCGCACATAGTTGCCTGTCAGTGATGGCAGATGGATTATTTTTAGTTTGGGAGCTATAACTCAATAAATAAGTTAGGATATCTGCAGGAATTTCAGTGTCAATTAACACCTTCCCCTCTGAGTTCTGAGACAATCCAGTCAGAGTAAGCCTACATGATTGCTTTATTAAATCTGGTAAACCTGGGTTGGAGGGCACAGCTTGGACCTGCAGTGGTAAAATGGGCTTCTTGCTCCTCCTGAAATGAATTTCCCATCCGGTCTCCAGCACAGCTTTGTACTGATGACAGAAAGGAGGGGTGTCCAGTTGCAAAGGAGAGTCAGAGGGGATGAGAGGCAAGCCTGGGGAGGCAGATTGAAGCTCCTCATCTCCACCCAGCAGAGGAAGGCCCGGCCTCTTCTTTCCGGCAGGGACAAATGAGGCAGAGAGCAGAGCTAAATAGTTTTTCTCCCTAAAACACTTCCAAGGCAAAAGAAGTTCCTGTTTTATGGACCTTGTCAGAAATCAGGAGAAAGAAGAACAATGGCTCAGCAAGTGTTAGCACAAAGTGCTTATTCCCCAAGACGTAGACTTTTGACTGCAGAATAAACAGGACAGTGATAGAAGGGGCCTAAACTCAATTATAATATGGCATTTTATTCAATCACATTTTATTTAAAAATTTTTGGACACTATTTATATTGATTGATCTCTGGTGCCCTCAGTTTAAAACTTTATATCCCTAGTTGTAAGAGTAATACTTTCAGACTTCAGATGGCTTCTCTTCATTTAAGTTATTAGAAACCACTTGCCATTCCATGAATGAATGAATGAATGGTCACTTTAATAAACCAGGCTACCAGTCCACAATTTTTATTGCCTCTTTGCAGAGTGTATTAAAATATATATTGAATCAGGGTTCCTGGGTGGCTCAGTCAGTTAAGCGTCCGACTTCAGCTCAGGTCATGATCTTGTATTTCGTGAGTTCAAGTCCCGCATCGGACTCTGTGCTAACAGCTCAGAGCCTGGAGCTGATTCAGATTTTGTGTCTTCCTTTCTCTGTCCCTCACCCACTTCCACTCTGTCTCTCTCTCTCTCTCTCTCTCTCTCTCAAAATAAAAATAAAAAATTAAAAAGTTTTTTTTTAATATACATTGAATCAGAGGATTTTGGTATTTGTTATATAAAATATAGAGTATAAAGTGTCTTATTTTTGGTCTGGAAATGCATCATCTGGTATTTCAGTTCAATTTCTGTTACTGTGTGTTTTTAAGCTCACTATGCCTCAATTTTCTCATCTTTAGGAATAATGAACAGTACCTACCTCATGAATCTGTTATAAGGATTGAGTTGATACCTGTAGAGAATTTAGAACATGTGTAATGCACAGTTAACAATTCACAATTGCTAGATATTATCATCATTATCAAGATGCATCATGTTCAAAATACTGTGATAGGCTTTGTCTGAATTACAGTAATGCTAGCTGCTATTTTTAAAAACATCAAAGACGTATAATTTCTCAAACACAATAGAGGTTTATTTCTTACATGAAGTCTAAAATATATGTTCCTAAGCAGTGTGCAGATTTTCCTCAAATGGTGATTCAAGAACCCAGGTTTCTTCCATATTTTTGTTCTATCATCTTTAATATAAGGTTTTCAATGTAACATGGAGAGAGACATTCAGCCAGTCGACAGAAGAGAGGAATTGAGGTACTCCCTTCTTACCCACCTCAGGCTGGAGGTGACACATATTACATCTGCTTACATCCTATTGGCAAGAACTAGTCACATCGTCCCACCTAGGCAAACATCTTTGCCATATCCTTGAAGGAAGTTTCTGCTTATTATTATTATTTTTACGGAAGTATAGTTGACACAGAATGTTACATTAATTTCAGGTGTACAACATAGTGATTTGGTAACTCTATAGTTTATGCTTTGCTCACCACAAGTGTAGCTATCATCTGTCGCCATACAATACCACTGACTATATTCCCCATGCTCTATCTGTCATCCCTGTGAGTTATTTATTCCATAACTGGACACCTATATCTCCCACTCCCCTTCACTCATTTGTATTTTTTATTTATTCCATTGTTTTGTGCTTTAGATTCCACATATAAGTGAAATTATATGGTATTTGTGTTTCTCTGTTTGACTTATTTCATGTAGCATAATGCCCTGTAGGTGCCTCCATATTGTCACAAATAGCAAGAGCTCATCCTTTTTTATGGCTGAGTAATATTCCATTGTATGTTTATATACATCATCTACTTTACCATTCATCTATTGGCAGACACTAAGTTTTCTTCCATATCTTGGCTATTGTAAATAAAGCTGTGTTTTTGTAGATAAATACTGCAATATTTTGAATAAATATGGGGGTACATATATCTTTCCAAATTTGTGTTTTCATTTTTGGAGGGTAAATACCCAGTAGTGGAATTACTGAGTTATATGGTATTTCTATTTTTACTTTTTTGAGGAACCTCCATACCATTTTCCACAATGGCTACACCATTTTACATTCTCACTAACAGTGCACGAAGGTGCCTTCTTCTCTGTATCCTCACCAATATTTGTTATTTATTATGTTTTTTATTTTAGGTATTTCTGATAGGTATAATATGATGTCTCATTTTTCTTTTGATTTACATTTCTCTGATAGTGATGTTGAATATCTTTTCATGTGTCTGTTGGCCATTTGAATGTCCACTTTGGAAAAAATATCTGTTTAGGTCCTCTGCCCATTTTTTAATTGGATTATTTGTTTTTTTGGTGTTGAGTTGTGTAAGTTCTTTATGTATTTTGGATATTAATCCCTTGTTGGATATATCATTTGCAAATATCCTCTCCCATTTGGCAGGTCACCTTTTCATTTTGTTGATACTTTCTTTTGCTGTGCAAAAGCTTTTTATTTTTGTGTAGTCCCAATGGTTTATTTTTGCTTTTGTTTCCCTTGCCTGAGGAGACATATCTAGAAAAATGTTGCTAAGGCCAATGTCAAAGAGATTACAGCCTGTGTTTGCTTATTATTGGAACAGTTTCCCCCTGAAATGCTAATTCAGTAAAGCAATATAAAAGTGGTTGTCTGGCCATCTTTACCTCTCCAATTAATGAGAAAAAGATGGTACTTTAATTATCTGGAAGATTTTTTTTTTTTTTATAGGAGTGACTTCCAATCATGCCGTCTCCCTGTGGGGATATTTGTGGATGTTTTATGAGATGCCTATTGGCTGATTTTACCATACCACTCCTCAGAGCTCAGCTCTTGGTGGTGGTGAAATACTGTGCCCAGATTTATCCACCTATGTGGTTTGTTCAGAAGGGAGTATTAAGAACACATGTAAATATTAGATTCTGAATGAAAATTACTTGAATTTCATTGACTTCACATGTTTTTTTTGGAGGCTTCCTGAGGAAAAAAAAGTAAAGAATTGGACTGTCCTGAACTGAATTTATCAGCATAGAGAGAGACTGCCAAATAGTTTATTTCTCCATCATATTTTTGGCCTGAATTATTTGCCCAGTTACTTCAGCTCTTAATCTTGCCCGTGTTGACACAGCTAAAACAGTTGGTGACCCAGCTAAGATTGCAGAGGTGGAAAGAAACCAGCCCCTCGGAGCCAAATTACAGTGATCTGTAGAGTGTTGTATAGGTTATACATCACTTCTGTACACTTTTTATTCAGAGTGGATTCCACATTCTACCAGGTGGGATGAAGAATGCTTTGGGAGGATTTCAGCAATTTTCAAAGTCAACTTAGTAAGAAATGCCCTGTTTTTGTTATAGAACAGTAAAGAATTACGCTATCACTAACTCAGCAGTTGTATTAAGTTTTAATTCTGCTGCTTAAAGGGATTTAAATTTTTCCTTTCACTTAAGTGGTACTCACAGTTGACTATAAATATTCTTTGACTGTCGTGTGGGTTCTAGCCCAAGATTTGTGAACCTGACGTTCTAATTAGCAAACCTGTATGCAGGTTTATCCCCATCTTTTCAATGAAGGAAAAGTAATAGTAACTCTTTGTTCTTAACACAAAAGAAAGAAAGGTGTAGGTGGACAAAACCTTCAGATGATCTAAAATCTTTTATTTCATCATTATATTCCATCCATCATCCTGGTGTGATATCCCTTTCTGAATGTGCCAAAAATGAAGTACCAGAGGATAGGCTGAATACTCATTTCTTTTCCTGCCCCTTGTCATTTTCTTTCATCTTCTCTTGGTGTGGTAATTAATGAGGATGTCAAGAAGCAGGGTGGAAAGGAGAAGAAAGGCAGTGAGTGAAAAGCCGAGACACATCATCCCCTGCATACCTGAGAAATGGCAAAGCTCCCACCTGCTTGTAACTTCACGTGCTTGTCCCTGCTGAATCTCAGACATAGAGGGATGGGTCAGTAGCTCAGTTGGGGACACAACAGTCTCTCCAGGAGACTCTTCACATGATGGAACAACTATTTTTGATACCCAAATATGGAAAATTTAGCTTTCGTGGGATATTTAAAAGTTTAATCCAAAATGAGAGTATTTATTCTCTCTAGATGAATATTGTTATTGATTCATTGTTATGTTATTGATTTAAGGTAAGTTCTCTTTTCCGTTTCGGTTCTTCATCAGAAATTAGCTTTTGGCAGCAGAGTATACAAAATAGACACAGAATACTTCGTCATTTTTCCCTGGAACCACAACAGTAAATTATATGATGTAATGCTATCTTTAATTTTTTCTTAATTAGGTTTAATATGATTTTTTTTTTTACTGCAACAAGAAATAAAGGATAAGACTGTTTCTTCCTAGGCATAGGAATACTTTATAGCTAATGAGATAGAATAAGCTTTAAAATATGTCTCACAGATTTGCACTTTACTGTCTTGGGGCTTTTACCTGAGAAGCCACTTAAAATACTTAAGGAATGGACAATGTAGTTAAGTCTTAATTTATGAACTACTTTACGGTAAGGAATGATATCCCTTAATTAACAAATTTACTATTATGCTAATTTATAGCAAACCATCTGAAATTCATTGCTCTGAAATTTTACTGTAACAGTATTCATTAGAGATGGAATACAGTATAAATTGGACACAACTTGAACCTCATCCAAAGGAACACGATGACTGGCGTACCAAAGAGCTCTACTACCAAGAGCTGGACCGTTTACCTGGAGTTCAGTCAGAGGGATCCCATGGACTTAGCCACGGGTTTTATAAATATTACATCTTTAATTGTTTTCTAAGTCCTAAATACCCTCATATCTAAAATGGGAAAAAGAATCCTTTGTTAACCAATGAGGGTATTATTAGTAGCTTGCTTAATGTTTGCGAACCTGAGATATTAAATAATGAAGGACAAGAGCTATGTCTCAGTCACATTCATCTTAAGGGATGAGTGTTTTTCACAGCTTAGGAGCTTCCTTGAGCAGAAAGGCAGGAACCTAAAAGATGCATTGTCATAGTTGCCTGATTTAGCATCATGTTAGCAAAGAAATCAACCAGAGGCAAAGATTTCCTCTCATTGTGCCTTCTTCTTCTTTTTTTCTTAAATTGTGGGGAAGGAGAGGAGAGGAAGAAATTAGGCTGTCATGGAACTTAATTTGGAAAGGCATAAGCTGTTATTTCGACCTTCTTTTGCTTCTTTGGTAGCACTCAAATTTCCTAGTAGAATGCAGAACTCATTGAAGGTAGTTAAATGTAAGTGTGGATAAGTTGAACAATGGAATTGATGTATAGTGAGCACATTTGTAAATGAAAGTAACTAAGGAGTAAAAAACAAAATCCCCAAGGGTAGCATAACTCATTCGAATTTAAAAGTATCTTAGGATCAGTCTAAATATGTGGAAACAACAGGTTGATTAATACAGTTTAGTTTTTGTTTGTTTTTTGTTTTTTAATATAGTTTAGTTTTTTTAAGCCAATTACATGATATAAAAACAGACTTGTTTTTATGTTCTGTAGATGAACCATCAGTTGATTGACAAAAAATGTTATTTTCCTAGCAATTATGTGCGTCCTCAGCCTCCAGATATAAAAAGTAGTTTCAGCACTGTCGTCTTCAAGTGTTCTATTTGTTCAGCTTTTATGAAATTCTTTAGTGTATGTATTCTCAGAAGTGATTATAAAAGGCAAAAGCAATAAATAATGAATAGTATACTCGAGTCTGAAGTGAAATGCTTTTTTGACAATTTAAAGGTAGACATTCCTTCTCACTGTGTTTCTTGTGGTCCCATAATTTTAAAAAGCACAATGCAAAATGACAGGAATCCATACATGAGTAATTCTTCTGAGAATGTCTTGTCATATCCACAAGAAGCATAATTGGAGCTGCATATAAGCCTTTTATTTACTGATAAGGATTATTGAACATGAAGCACTTCAGTGAAGATTTCACCATATGGGAAAAGCCACCCCATTCCACTGTTTATTTGAAATTTATGGTGAGAATATTCACAGTGAAAGGATAATCTTTATGGCCTCCAGCAGCCATTTGGCACTTTATTATGAAGTATTTTCATGGCTGAAGATACAGCGTTCTTTTGCTAATGTTCCTCAAACACTGCCATGCCTATGCAGTATGTGGGCGTTTAATAAATACTATTTGATGATAAGACTTAAATTAGGCATGACATTTTATGAATGCTTATGATTCACACACCTCTATGGCGCTCACAGATGCACTTGGGTTTTAATTTTGTGCCAACTTGGCACCTTAAAAAGCAATGCCTGTACTTCTTGTACATAGTTCAGACTGATGGGTTTACCAGCAGTTCTTGGTTATTTTTGGCCTGTTTGGTGAGAAACCCACTGCAGACCCCTGCAGAGGCCTATGGTCTTTTAGATTCCATGGCTACCGTGGCTCCCCCTGCCTACTCTGCCACTTTGCAAATATGGAATCAAGATGTCAGTTGGGGAATGAGAGTATAAAAGGGTCATCGCAAATCCATCATAGCTTTTAGAGAAATAATTTAAAATACAGATCCTGTTGGCGATGGGTGACTTTGATACAAGAAGAGCATGTCATTATGTAATTCTTTAAGTAAAACATTCAATGATGGCAAGGCTTCTTGGAAATAGACTTGATTTGAAAATCTAAGTCTTTATTTTTATTTCTGAATATCTGTAGTTGATGTAATCACTGTTAATGCCTATGAATCTCTAGTTTATGAAAATAAAGATACATATACACATACATACATACATATGTAGAGCTTAACCATAACATTAAGGTTTTCAATGATAAATTCTGGGAAAGAAGCATAGATACGAGTAGAGATCTGAGAATATTGAATTGGCCTCAATGCAAACTAGATACATTTGCAAACCCCAAGAATCTCAATAAAAGGAAACCATGCATTAATCATCGAAATCCCAAGTTCTGTATTGTTTTGGCTTTTGCTTCATTTATCTATTGTGTTCCAGAAAGCTAGTGTCAACTATCCCAGACAATCTTTTTCTTAAAACTTGGACTTTCTTATGGCCTTACTCCCTCTGTTTGGGGAGGGTGAGACTCCTATCTCTTCCTGTTGCCATCTTATCCATCTATCCAAAAACCAGCTCCTCTCAATTCCCCTCCATGTCCCACTGGTCAGAAAGGCTGGTTTTCTCCTCTGCATTCCCACAGCACATTGTCCTGTATCTTCTGCTCATTACCTTTCATCCCAGCTATCACCAATGTACTGTAAACTCCAGGAGGGCAGCAGACTACCCCTTCCCTTGGTATTGTGAGATGTACTTGTTGATGCAGTGGATTTTCTCCCCCTAAACCAGCCAAGAGGTGCACAGGCCTTTGATGTTTAAAGGGTTTCATAGACTAAAGGCAAAGAGAAAGAACTCTTTTTATCTTACCTCTGTTTAGTTTATTCTTAATTTAGAACAAGACCTGCATGGCTGATCTTACAACACTGTATTTCAGCATTCTCAGCTTCTCACCCCCCTGGGACCCGTTCTGTAAGGAACGGGTCCCCGGACAGTTTTCATCAGTTATTCTGGAATTCTTGAGGCAAAACAACTCATTGCTGGGGAAAATGTTCACCAAAAATGTAATTAATTTATTTCTAATGAGGTTTAGTAGTAAGTCTTTTCATATTCATGTTCATATTATACAGGCTAAGAGAAGTGTTTGCTGTGTATTGATATTGAATTTATTCAGGTGCCAAATCAAAGAACATCATTCTTAAAGTATGTGTGTTACTGGTGTTTTGAAAAACCCCATAATGGAGATTGCAGTGCGTAATGTTGTGCCTCCATGGGAAAGAGTTTCCAGCTATCACTGTTTTCACATGACTTTTGCTAGCTACCCTAGACATAATTTCCATTCTTTTTAGTAATTGTCTTCATCAGCTCAGGCTGCTATAACAAAATACCCTAAAACGGGTGGCTTATAAACAACAAAAATGTATTTCTCACAGTAGTGGAGGTTGGGAGGCTGAGGTTGGGTGCCAGTGTCGTCCAGTTCTGGTGAGGGCCCTATTCTGGACTACAGACTTCTCATTGTGCCCTCATGTGGTGGAGAGTAGACAGCAGCGAGCACTCTCAGCACTAAGGGCATTAATCCCATTCCTGAGTGCTCTGCCCTCAGGACCTGATCTAAGTCTAATTACCACCCCAAAGTTCCACCTCCTAATACCATCACATTGGAGGGGTAGGGTTTCAGTATGTGAATTTTGGGAGTTACATTCAGTCCGTAACAATAATGAACACACAAAAAGTCAAGCAGTATAACATCATAGTTAAAAACAATTGCTTTACAGGGCACCTGGGTGGCTCAGTTGGTTGAGCGTCCAGCTTTGGCTCAGATCATGATCTCACAGTTCATGAGTTGAAGCCCCGCATTGGGCTCGCTGCTGTCAACACAGAGCCTGCTTCGAATCCTCTGTCCCTCTGTCTCCCTGCCCCTCCCCCACTCACACTGTCTCTTAAAAACAAACAAAAAAAGCAATTGCTTTAGAATCCAACTATCCAGGTTCAGATTCTTCAGCTGCTCACAGGATGACAAGTTTGTCCAAGACACTCCTACTTTTAACACTGAAAGGCCTACGTCCTGGAAAAACCCTTGGTTGTGGGCAAACCAAGATGATGCTAACCTTAAAATTATGTGATGCTGTGTTTAAGCCACTCACGTTCCCTAATTCTCAGTTTCTTCATCTATAAAATGGGCACAATAATAGCACATGCCTCACAGGCTTGTCACAGAGTTTATATGAGATAATGCAGTAACAGCTATCAGCCCAGTGCTTAGCACATAGGGTTAAATAAATTGATTATTGTCATTCTTTTTATTAGAAAATATAATTTTGTTTAAGTGAGACACATGGAATTACGTGACAGGAGGGAAGCAGGATTAGTTAACGTGTTAGTGACAAGGCTCAAGGCCCGCACTAGAGTCATTTCGTGGCTGGGGTTCCCCTCCCCCCATCCTTGAGTTATTGATAGTAGAAACTGGGGTGGAGGAGATGTTTAGTCCTCTAAGTACAGTCCAGGGCCCTGTGGCATGTGGCCAAAACCAGACCAGATCAAGAGCCATGATACATCCACCCTTCTGAGGCACAGCAACCCCTCAGTTCCCACTAGTTATCCAGCCCAACCGAGGGCAAGACAGATGATCTAAATTCTGATTGTAACCACTGCACCATTACCAGGACTTTGGAAAAGGTTGTCTTAAAAGATGTAGCTGCTTGAGGTTTTATCTTTTTGCTGCCAAAGAAGAAGGAATTTCTTAAACATTTGGTGAATCCTACTCTGTAATCATTCAATAAAATTTATTGAACTCTTATTAAGTGCTAAGTTCTGTGCTAAGGGTACAGAGACAATAAGACCAAGCCTGCCCTCAAGAATCTCCCTGTGTCATATGACTATAAGACAAGGTAGACACCATTCATACGGTCCATCACTAGCCGGTTAACTGATGTATGTGGCTTTTCACATTAAGGCGATAACAATGGCACGCATCCAGAGAGATCAGGTACTCCAGGAAGGGGCCTATCCCAGGACGTGCTTTAGGGGTCTAGTAAATGCACCCTGGTTTGTGAGCAAGAGTAAGAAAAACAGTGCAGTCAAAACACAGTCAAGGACAGAGAACTGAAAGCACCATAGGGAAATGTGAAAGCTACACATTGCTTGTCTCCTCTTTGGGTCTGCCCTCCTCAGAGTGGCCTGTACATCTTCTCTAAAGTAATCCGCCCTCCCCACTGATAGCCTTTTATTTTTTCTCTTGTTCGTTTCCTTCAGAGCACTTAATGTAACTAAGTTATTTTATTTATCTTTTTACTGCAGCACAACTTACACTGCTATAGCAAAGAGATACGAAAATAAGAGTGATTCAAACAAGCTAGAGTTTTATTTCTCTTATTTAACAGTGCAGAAGCAGGTGAGGGGCTGTGCCAGGAGGGCATCCAGAATTTGATTCCTTCTGTTTTGAACCAGCATCTTCTTTAAAGATGTGATCCAGAAGCAACACACATGGCTTTTGTTCACATCCAGTCATGTGGCCACATCTAAGGGGAGGTTGGGATCCCCCTAGATATGGCCACATGCTTCTGGACAGTTAAATAAAAGAAATGAAATTCTAGCTTGTTCGAGCCACTCCAGCTAGTATTTAGCTGGCTGACCATATGGTGAATTGCTGGGTGTTGGGGGTTGTCTATTTCTAAAGAAGAGAAAGACGGGATAGACACAGGGGACAATTAGCAGTCTCTGTCATGCCTGCATAGTTGTGTTTTTCTTTGTTTTTTGCTTCTGTCTTCTGCGGGGGACTATACATCCATCTCTTTCACTGCTATTTCCCTCAGAAATCAGGATAAGTGCCTAGCACATTAGCAGCATTCAGTATATATTGAAGGAATGAAGTTTAAAAACACTGAGAAATAGGGGTGCCTGGTGGCTCCGCTGGTTAAATGCCATACTCTTGATTTCTGCTCAGGTCATGATCTCACAGGGGTGAGACTGAACCCCATATCAGGCTCTGCATTGGGTGTGGAGACTGCTTAAGATTTTCTCTGTCTCTCCCTCTGCTCTGCTCTTTCCCCACTCACTTGTGCATTCTCTCTCTCAAAAAGAAAAAAACACTGAAAAATTAACATTGATTTAAAAAATTTTTTTTGAATGTTTTATTTATTTCTGAGAGAGAGAGAGAGACAGTGTGAGCAGGGGAGGGTCAGAGAGAGAGGGAGACACAGAATCCAAAGTAGGCTCCAGGCTCTGAGCTGTCAGCACAGAGTCCGACGTGGGGCTTGAACCCACAAACTGTGAGACATGACCTGATCCGAAGTCGGATGCTTAACCAACAGAGCCACCCAGGCACCCCATACATTGATTTTGGAATACAAATCAAGTTTGTTATATCATTGTTAGGTTTGGCTTTAGAATATTTATTGATTGGCATGACGGGAACCTTAAGTATTAGCATGGTGACTGGCAGGTACACAGCAAGTATTCAACTAATGGTAAAGTTCTTTCCATTTCTTTTAGTCAATAAGAAAAGATTCATGCATAGGATATAAAGATATGTTAAGAAATAATATTGCAACTATTAATTTTGCCATTCACAGGAGAAATCTGAAACATTAAATAATTGAATTAGAGAATTCCCTTAAAGGGTATCATTTTCAAAAATCAGGTCTCTGGAATCATGTGATGAACAAATAGCACAGCTAACAGACACCTGTGTAGCTGTTTTAATCCTTGTTTTTTTTTTCAGAATGTAAGAGCATCTGTATTACGCACTTCCAAGTAAATAAAAAATACAGCTGACCATTAAACAACATAGTTTTGAACTGCAAAGGTCTACTTCTATGAGAATTTTGTAGATAAATATGGTACAGTACTGTAAATGTATTTTTCTCTTATGATTTTCTTAAAATAGCTTACTATTTTTTTCCTCCAGTTTACTTAGTTTAAGAATACAGTATATAATCCATACAGCACACAAAAATGTGTTAACTGTTTACATTACTAGTAAAGCTTCCAGTCAATAGTGGAATTGACTATTCCACTATTAGTAGTTGAGTTTTAGGGGAGTCAAAAATTATATGTGGATTTTCCCTGTGCAAGATGTCGGTGCCCCTACCCCCCACTTTGATCAAGAGTCAACTATAATATGTTTGAATAATATGCATGAGTTTGGAGCAAAAATAACAAAACAAAGATAGAACAGAAGGTATACATAGACTCTCGTCTGTTTTCGACACACTTTAGAAAGAGGAAACTTGATTCTCGGTTTTCTTTCCAACTGCTCTTTTCAAGAAACATTTATTTTGAAAAACTCCTTTGTGTTGAGAGGCAGATTAAAATTCTAGCTAACTATTAACCAGTTTTTAAAAAACATACACTTACATAGAATTGACTTCTGTTTGTGGCCCAATCTGTTAATTCGGTCCTTAACTAGAGCAAAGTACAGTTCATAGGAGTCATGATTAGAGAGCTCTGAACACCAGATGCAGGAGATAATGTCCTGCAGCTTATTTTAAAGAGTTTTGAAAAACTATGAAAATTTAATGCTCATATTGAATTATTGACATAGTAATTGGCTGCTGGTTCCTCTTCCAGGACACATTTGGTTGTGGCTTCTGCTCCCATTTTCTGAAACCTTTACAGAAAAGAAACACAATATACTCTGCAAGCTCTTATTTATTTATGGTTTTACCCAGACTATTTTAACTGTTCACATACTAGCTTGTTGAGGGTTTAGTCAACTTTTTTTTTACCTCAAACATGTCAGATTCCTTTCAGACCATGCAAAAACCATGACTGCGAGACAGTGTCCAACCTTTAGATGGAATATATGGAAATTTAGAGAACTTTGTGAATGTATCTGACTGAACAGCTTCAATACTTTCATCCTCAGAAATTCTTTACCTATTTTTTGGCCTATATGAATCTTCCACATCCTTCAAGGTTGAGCTTCAATCCTTTCAATTCTGTGAAACTTTCCTAATCAGGCCCTTCTGTACCAAAAAGTCTTTCTTTTGAACCCACCTTCTCCAGTCTCTTTGACAGCAATTCTGTCTGAAGTCTGGAACTCCAGGCTCTACTTAAATGCAAGTCCTGGTGGATGTTTACTATTTTTTCACAGCATCTGCTGAAACCAGCCCTTTTCTTAACCTCTGCATTGTTGAATCCTGCTCCTTCTCTGTTTTCTTCTGATTCCCCAGTTTGACGTACAGGTTTGGCACAAAGAAGAATGTTTTACTAGGCCGTTTTCAAATAGCTATGTAGTAAAGTTCAAAATAGTTACATTCTTGAACTTAAGTGATCTCACAAAAAGCTATATACTCAAGGGATGTTCATTGCAGCATATTTTTTTTAAAAAAATGTTTATTTATTTTGAGAGAGAGAAGGACAAAGCGCGAGTGGGGAGGGATATAGAGAGAGGAATACACAGAATCTGAAGCAGGCTCCAGACTCTGAGCTGTCAGCACCAACCCTGACACGGGGCTCAAACCCATGAACTTTGAGATCATGACTCTGAGCTGTCAGCACCAACCCTGACACGGGGCTCAAACCCATGAACTTTGAGATCATAACCTGAGCCAAAGTCGGCCGCTTAACTGATTGAGCCACCCAGGCGTTGCTGCAGCATAATTTTTAATAGCAAAAGAGTGGTGGCATCATAAATGTTCAACAGAAGGGGAATGCCTGAATGAATTTGAGAGCATTCATTCTATGGAATACTGACTACTAAAATATAAAGCAGATTTCTCTCAGAGAGAAACTGGGAAGTAGGGATATGGAATGCAACATTTAAATTTGTGTATGTTTATATTTTTAAAAGCTTTTTTAGGGATCGTGTATTATTACTTTTATAATTTAAAAAATCTCACATTTATTTGACATGATTCCCCCAAAATCTATATGCTGCCATTGTGGAAGCAGTTTTTGGACTAGAACAATCACTGGATCCCAACTTTTTTTTTTTTTAAATGTTTTATTTATTTCTAGGAGAGAGAGAGAGAGAGACAATGTGAGCAGGGGAGGGTCAGAGAGAGAGGGAATCACAGACTGAAACAGGCTCCAGGCTCTGAGCTAGCAGTCAGCACAGAGCCCGACGCGGGGCTCGAACCCACAACTGCGAGATCATGACCTAAGCAAAAGTCGGACGCTTAACCGACTAAGCCACCCAGGTGCCCCGACTGGATCCCACCTTTTAAAGTCCTCATGCTGGTTCAGCTACCCCTTCTGGCCTGAATTCCCTCTGCTTCCCAAGCATCCCCTCCTGTTGGAGTCAGGATTCTTTCCTACTCATTATTTTGCCCTTGACTTTGCTATTATTTCTGCCCCTGAAATAACTTCTAACTGCTTCCCTCTGCCTCTCTAAAATCATACCTACTTTGAAAGCCCCAGAGCAAGTCTTACTGTCCTTTCAGTAGCAGCCTTTCTCCAAACTCCTAAAAAACAAAGTATTTTTTATCAATCATCACGTAGGTAGTATACATGAGAAAAATGCAGTATTTTACTTACCCCCTTAGACTATGCAGGTGATTGACATTTTGGGTGAATGTCAGAACTTATGAGTGTTTTTAATTATTGCTTATTGTTTATTGTCTTTTTTTCTTCCTGGAGGATAAAAGGAAAGAAAGTGGGAAGAAAAGAAATGTTGATATAGTTTCCAGCCTTAGCACTGAGCGCCACTTGGATCAATACTCCCAAACTGGCACATCAATGGCTGAGTTATTGTCTTGCTTTAACACCTCAGCCCATAGATCAGATAGCCAGAGGAGCAAAATGAATGCTGTTGTTGATAAAGGACATTAATCTTTCTTGTCACTTCCCTTGGTTAGTATGGCTACCTCTGGGGTCTGTTTTCTGTACACCTAGTACAATAAATTATATATTTTGATCTTGACTCTCGGTGTGTTTGTGTGCTTGTGTGTGTGTATGTGTAAAAGTCAAAAGATTTGCCTGTGAGTCTCCCAAGTGATGCGCCCCAAATTTCAGTTTGAATCTAATTTGCCCCAAGATGTCATTCACCTATTTCTGTTTTACAAGATTCATTCCAATAGTAGATTATGTTTGAAATTAACAATGCTCAAAACACAAAATTACATTTCAAATATTCCATGACTAGCAAAACATAGGAGTTAGATTTTGAAAACTCAAGGAAGAAGAAATGCTGTATAAAGGCAAAATGGTAACTAATGATAATATTGAAAATAAAATATGTCAAAATAAATTAATATTTCAAAATAAAAGCCTTCTCTTCTACTCAGGTACCTCAAAAAGGCAGTCAGGCTAAGAGTTTTTAAAATCCACTTTGCTACACTCTCAGTTAAATCATAAGTCCTAGAACACACACTTTCTTGCCACAGCCAGTTAACAATTTATGTAAGAAATAAACAATGATCAGCCATTGAAGTCTACTTTGTGCAGATTGTGCAAGACAGTTTCTTCCCACTTTACTGCATTCTTAGCTATGACATGGCTCCAAATCAGATCCATCTAGCTTTGCTTAAGAAGCCAGCCACAAACCGTTTAGCCTACTTTAATCCTTGTAGCAAGTCTGAGAATAGTGCTAATAGCATCCGCTTTCCAGTCCAATTGCTCTAAATCCAACTTCTGGTCCTATCATTTCTGGTTGTGTTTCTCAGAGAAAGTTCCTTAACCTCTCGAAGCTTCGGTATTTTCTTCCATAGCATGAGTGTGATTTTAAAAATGTCTCATAAACTATTGAAGCTGGAAATGAGATAATCCATTGAATGATCTTGTTTGGAGCCTAGTAAGCGTGTAACTTACATGTCAGTTGTTGTTGTGATCTTCCTCTTTTCCTGAGAGTTTAATGACATTAATGATCAGGAACTTGATGGAGATGGAACTCCAAGTCCTCTTGACGCCTGTGATTTTTCTGTCACAAAATGCCATATCCTGAAGCACACCACACAATACGCCATGTCCTGTCTTGTCATCATGTCATGCTACACACACCGCACCGCACACCACACCATACCATGGCGTGCCATAGCATACTTCCTACCACATCATGATACGTCACATGCCATGTCATCTTTCTAACAGAATTATCCCTCGGTTGTCATCCTCATTTCTCCTTCCTTATGTACCTCTCAAAGCTGTACGTGACATTGTTTTAGATCCCAGTGACCTATGTGACTTATGTTCCATTCCCAAAACTGGCATAAAACCCAAGACCTTCAGCAGAGGATGCAAGACTGTAGCACAGGTCTGTGTCCACCAGAAGAAGAATATCTTTTTTTCCATCAAGACACAGGATGGACTGGTGGTAGGCAGGCCTACAGGGATGGCCCTATGCTTTGTGGCCATACATTTCCCTTTATGAAACATATTCTAATGTGAAGTCCCTAACTCCAGCATTAGCTTGATTTTGTGGATTATTCCAAACAGAGGTAAATTCCATTCCTGGCATCTTCTTCAGTGTGTTCTAAATGATAGATGCAGATGAGAAAGAATGAAATCCTGCCGTTGGCAGCAACGTGGATGGAACTGGAGGGTATTATGCTAAGTGAAATAAGTCAGTCAGAGAAAGACAAATACCCTATGTTTTCACTTATATAGAGAGCTTTAGAAACTTAACAGAAGACCATGGGAGAAGGGAAGGGGAAAAATAGTTACAGAGAGGAAGGGAGGTAAACCATAAGAGACTCTTAATGAGGGGGGGTTGATGGGGAGGTAGGGGAGAGGGGGAAATGGGTGATGGGCATTGGGGAGGACACTTGTTGGGATGAGCACTGGGTCTTGTATGTAAGCGATGAATCACGGGAATCTACCCCCAAAACCAAGAGCAATGTATACTGTATACAATAAATTATATTTTAAAAAATGATAGATGCAGGTCATAGGCAATTATCATGAAAATTATTTACATCTGACTTTGATGTCTTTCAAGCTTATGAAATACAGCCAGTGCTATGGGTTAAGTGTATTTTGAAATTAATGCAGCTGTTTCAAAAAAAAGAAAACAACAACTTCTATACCTACAGGTTTTGGTTAGGTGCAAATGCAACATGAGCTAATAGTGCAAGGCTGCAGGTATACAAGCTTGTGAATCAAGAAACAGACTCTTAACTGTAGAGAACAAACTAATGGTTACCAGAGGGGAGGTGGGTGGGGGAAGAGGGGAATTAGGGGATGGGGATTAGGGACTGTACTGGTTGTGATGAGCACTGGGTGATGTATGGAGTTGCTGAATCACTATATAGTACTCCTGAAACTAATATAACACTGTATGGTAACTATACTGAAGTGTAAATTAAATTAAATTTAAAAGTTTGTGAGTAAAAACAGAAAGTTTAAGTCATGGGTGTCAAAACTGGTAGGGGAAATTATCATCAGTTTATAGTCAGGTCCAGTTCAGATTTTAGAGGGAAAAGGACATATTGCAGTGTATTCTTCAATAGAAACCACCAGTATGATGAACCTGGAAACATATTTATTCACTCTATAAGTATTTGCCAAACAAAATCTATTTGCTAGCAAGTGTACACAGCATGAGGGAAGCAACGTGGTACAAGGCGCAGTCTGTGTCTCCTAGGAACTCAGTGTGCAGAGAACAGAACAGGTGAAGGAGAGAATGAAGAAGGTTTAGCCTGAGTCATGAGAACCTCAGAGCGGACATATTTGTCTCCACATCTTTGAGCGTCTATGATGCGGAAGAAGGAAGCTGGATTGGGGGTTCCCATCAGAGTTTGTACAACCCCGTTACTATCATCCTACATTATTTTTTGTTTTCTTTGATTTAAAATGAAATTAAAACTTTAAATAGTATACATTCATTTTGTTGAAAAAGGAAAACAGTTTTTAAAAAGAAGGACAAGATGAAACGTCTTCCTTCTACTTCTGTTACTCTCTATCCTGTCCCAACCCCATGGTTAATAAATAATTTCTCATGTATTCTTCCAGTTTCTTTATGCAAAATATGTTTGTAATGCAAATATGTTTTCTTATTTTCCCCTTTTCTTAGAAGAGATTTATCATTCCATATATCCGTATTTATTTCTAGAACATATTTTCTGCATCTTAATTTTCACTTGACAATATTTATCTGGAAATCTTTCTGTATCAGTGCATGCATGTTGTCTTCATTACTTCATACAACCACTCAGCATTCTATATGTTGAAGTACGTAATTTTTTGACCCAGCCTTGATTAAGAATATTTGACTTGATTCCAATTTTTGTTACTTTAAACTGTGCTGTGATGAGTAGCTTTGTTCATATTCATTTTATACATGTGCAAATATGTCTGTAGAATAGCTTCTGTAAGTAAGAGTGCTGGTTCAAAGAGTAAATGAATTTATTATGTGTATAGACACTGCCAAATTGCCCTCCTTAGGGATATATCACATTCCAATCTCCACTCAGTATGAGAATGCCTGTTTCTCCGAGCCTTACCAGAGTGTATTGCCAAACTTTTTTAGTTTTTCCCAATCTGAAAATGGAGAAATGTCATTTTAGGTTTGTTTTAATTTGCATTTTTATTTTCCAGAGTCACTTATATTGATTTTCCCATGCAAAGTGTTTATTCTTGACCTTTGTCTATTATTAAGTAAATGGATTGGTGGCTTTTTCTTCTTTATTTCTAGGGACTCATTATATATTAGGGAGATTAGCTCTTTATATGCTGTATTGTTTACTAACTATTTGAGATGTCTGTTTCCACAAACCTGGGACTAAAGGCTGAAAGCAGTAGGTGGAAGATGGAAGACATGAGGCAGGGAGCCAGACACTCAGGAACTGACCACAGTCATTCAAGTGGAAGGTGTATAGAGTCTCCCTGAGGAGGTAGCCATGCGGTGGGAAGTAACACAGAAAGATCATGTAAGAGGAATTATGGAGATTAGCTAGATGATTCTACGTGGGGGGAGGGAGCAAATGAACCATTAAATGTACAAAGTTATACATATATCTTTTTTTTTCTTTTTTAAATGTTTATTTTTGAGAGAGAGAGAGAGCATGAGCATGGGAGGGTCAGAGAGAGAGGGACAGAGGACCAAAACACACTCCGCACTGACAGCAGAGAGCCCAGTGTGGGGCTCAAACTCATGAACCATTACATCATGACTTGAGCTGAAGTCAGTCACTCAAACTGACTGAGCCACGCAGTTGCCCCTACCTTTTTTTCCGCTATTACCTTTGTATACATAGCATTGAAGTAATGTGACCCAAAACAATTATTTTCCTCCTTGAAAATCAAAGAGCAATATTTTACCCACAAATGATAAATAGAATGGGATAGTTCTTTTTTATGTTCCAAAGAGAATTCTTTACGTGGCAGAGGTAACGTAGAGCATTCTCTGCATTGACAGCACTAAGAAGAGAAGGCATCTGAATTAAGTGGGTGGATTAGATAGTGATAATGGTTGTATAACTGTGAATATATAAAACCTGCTAATTGTATACTTTAAGAGGGAATTTTATGGTTTGTGAATTATCATTAAAGCTGTTAAAGGCAAAGGGAGGTCTACGTAGAGTTTTATGGACCTTTTCTGAAGGTCTAAGTAAATTAGAAATATTTACCTCCTCTCTTCCTCCAAAAATGCCCCCCTAGGAAGGCCACAGAACTGTATGTTTACCTTGGACAGCAGGCAAAAATGTATCTCACACCCCAAGCTCTTCAGAATTTCTCATCCCATTTCATTTCCACGCTGTGCAGCTTTGTGCTTTCCAAAGCGCTGCTGAGAATGTCTGAGAAACTTAGACAGTGGTTTGTCTGCCAGGCCAGGATTTTTCTCTTACAGAATATTCTGCTAATGTGGAAACTCACAGGCAGTGTAAGCCCTGGTTCTTCATACAGGAAGACGGACAAAAAAGAAGAAAAAAAAACCCAAAAACAAAACAAAACAAAAACCTGCCAAAACCAAAACTTGCTGAATCATTTTTTATTAAATGTTAATGTCGCAATCTCAACAGATAAATCTATTATCCTGATAGAGAAGCTTTCAATAAGTCAGCAACTTGGGGAGAGAAAGAGTAGTTACTCATATTCTTAAAGACCCCAACTTGCCATCAGCTTTGGCTTGAGTCTTTTGCTAGAGAATGCAGGCTCATTTTTCTTCTTTTTCACTCTATTAACTAATCACCTAGATAAAATTTTAAAGAATGAGTGTACCTGGATTTTTCAGCACCCATTTTTCATGTTAAATCACAGACCATTTAACTTCAGAGGGAGAATATTTTCTAGGCTCCTACAAGCCTCCGTGATATATTCATCCTTCATAAATGGCTCTGTTGTCAAATGTGTCACAGCCTCCGTTCTGTAGGCCTGCTGATATCTCCGCACTCTGAAAAGATGAGTGGGAGTTTCAGGGAAAAAACCTTACAGCCTAAACTTGGTGCAGGCTACCGCCATCCATGACACCGGCAGCCTAAGGACAGACAATTGTGGGCAAAGGGAATGCAGATTTACTTGGGGTCAGTGCTTCTGGCCTTTAAGTCTAGATTTTTGATATGGATCTCTCTCTCCACCCCTAGTGTCATTCCAATTTTTTAATTATACCCCCTTTTAAAAACATATTTCTCAATTTAATGGGATTAATGTCCCTAAAATCTGTAAGTTTTGGCTCTATTCAAACAATAATTTGTGTTTTCTGTTTTGTTTTGTTTTGTTTTGTTTTGTTTTTAATTTAGGAGAAGGGTAAATTTCTCTAATAGAGGACATCTACCTCTCTGCTCAGAAAACTTTCTTTGGTATAATCAGCCTTTCTTTCTGGCACACTCTGTTTCCATTCAAAGCAGTAAGGGGGGCTTTATTGAATAATAAAGCATCATCTTAAACCATAAACTCCTTCTCTTCACCCTGAGGAGTCAGAATGAGCTCTATTCACAAGGGAAACGCTCATCCTTGGACACTGAATTCTGTTCTTTTACTGTCTATTGTCTTGTTAAGTTTCAACTTTCACATTCAAGTCAGTCATCACTATATCCATGAAGGGATCTATGTCAGTTGTATCACTAGAAAGTACTTAAGGAACAACTACCTGCTGATGATGCTGACCAGACAGCCATGGCCTTGCACTCTGGGGACTTCAGCATCTAAGGCAGACCCCAGAGTGCAAAATGAGGGTGGTTTGGCTATATTTAACTCTTATCCCATAGGACCTTGATCACACTCATTACAGATAAAGTACCAAACTAATAGACAGATGAAAGTGTGTTGCAAATGACTAGTATCCTCTTTGGAAAATAGAGGTAATAATCAAATCTATAGCTCTCATCTGTTGAGTGTGTACTCTGTGCTAGGCACAGAGCTAAGTGCATTATGTCCTTTAATCCTCGTAACAGCCTGATATAAGAGGAGTTATTACTGCCCCCATTTTCAAAGTGAATAAACTGACGCACAGAGGGGCTTTCACAGAGTCTCCCACCTGATAGTAGCAGAGCCACAATATTAAACTAAGCTGTAGGCCACCAGTCCATTAAGCTCAATTCTGTGAGGATGAGTCAAAGTTTAGGAGCTAAAGGATTTTAGGATTAAGACTTCCCTTGGAAAATGGAAAAACCATCTCCCGCAAGTTACCACCTCATTGCTTAGTGTTGCCAGAGAATTAAAAACATAAAACAAAAACAAAACGCCCTCCCTTTATGAAGTTAGTGAAGTTGTCTAACTCATGATTAGCATTTCTTTTCTTTTTATTTTTTTATGTTTTTTATTTATTTCTGAGAGAGAGAGAATGAGAGAGAGAGAGAGAGAGAGCATGAGCAGGGGAGGGTCAGAGAGAGAGAGGGAGACACAGAATCTGAAACAGGCTCCAGGCTCTGAGCTAGCTGTCAGCACAGAGCCCGATGCAGGGCTCGAACCCATGAACCATGAGATCATGACCTGAGCCGAAGTCAGATGCTTAACCAACTGAGCCACCCAGGCGCCCCCTGTGATTAGTATTTCTGACCTAGGACATGGATGGATGCAAGAGTCTTGATTTTATCCCCACATGTGCTTCAATGACAATAGTTTTAGCTTCTTTTCATTCTTTTTCCTCTTAGCTTTTGGCTAGAAATAGTAGCTTATGAATCATTTGGTTTTTTTATTGTAAAAAAGTTACTTGTAAATTGAAATTTTTAATTTCAATCCCATTTAAATGCATCCAGGTAGCTGAATTTGCTGTGCCCTGCTGTGTAGCCACCTCCCAAGACAGCATCTGTGGGTTTGCACATTGACTCTCAGAAGGACATCTGCCTCCATGCAAATAAGACTTCTAGATGACCAAGGAAACAGCTGGAGAGAATGAGGAAGTCAGACGTTCCAAGGAATCTTTGGTTATATAAAGAAAGTAGTAATTTCTAGCCCAGACAAGGAAGCACTTTTATTTGGTGGATTTGTATTTAGCAGTGTTCCTACCAGGGGCAACTGGCTTTTTGCTCTCTGCCTCAGTTCTCACATCTTCCAGCTCTACAGGAAGCACCAACAAGGATTCGTTGGCTTTCCTGAGCCTTGAGGCTCAACCTCAGTTCTAATAGTCCCACAGAACTCTGCCCTCACATAATTTGCTGTCTGAAAGGACTTTGGGTTTTCAAGAGTTCTGTCTGATAGGCACTGTATGATGTATACGCATTTCAGTAAGTTAGAGAAACTTTCAGGGCATTTAGCTCAGTGTAAGAAAATGGGACATCAGTTGTTGTTTCTACAGGGGTCCTGATGTGGTCCCACCTAAAACGTGTGGCTTATACAAATGACTGTTCTTCTTCCTCTTGTTAGTGGTGTTTATAGAGTGTGGCAAAGGGGGCCTTCCGATTTGATGTCAGGCCCTTTAAGCAAGACAGAGTTAGTAGGATAAGAATTTCAGGGGTGGGAGTTATTCCTTTTTTTTTTTTTTAATTAAAAAAATTATTTTTGTTTATTTATTTTTGAGACAGAGAGAGACAGAGCGTGAGCAATGGAGGGACAGAGAGAGAGGGAGACACAGAATCTGGAACAGGCTCCAGGCTCTGAGCTGTCAGCACAGAGCCCAACTTGGAGGTTAAACTCACAAACCGTGAGATCATGACCTGAGCCGAAGTCAGACGCTTAACTGACTGAGCCACCCAGGCGCCCCCAGGGGTGGGAGTTATTCCTAACTGTTGATTCTATTTATAGACTGGCAGATGATGTAAATGCACTCTAGATTCTACTCCCTTAATTACCAACGTACATCTGGGAAGCCCCTGTTCTTTGTGACATAACCTCAGGGAAGATAATATTGACTCTCTTTTACAGGTTAGGAAGAAGTAGAGGAGCGGTGCTTGGGTGGTTCAGTCTGTTGGGCCACTGACTTAGGCTCAGGTTATGATCTCGCAGTTTGTGAGTTTGAGCCCCGTTGGGCCCTGTGCTGACAACTCGGAGTCTGGAGCTTCAGGTTCTGTGTCTCCCTCTCTCTCTTACCCTCCTCTACTCACACCCTCTCTCTCTTTCTCTCTCTCAAAAATAAATAAGCAGTAAAAATAAATAGGTAAAAAAGAAGTACAGGAGGTTGTGTCTGACGACAGGAGCAGCCGATCAGTATAAATAATCATATAAAGTTGGAAGGCACTTTTGCAGTTGTCACAGCAACTTCCCCCACGTGCTTGCTCCTGCCTTGACAGATGCTGGGTTTGTCTCTAGCTGAGTGGCCACAGGGATCAAAACACTCTTGTTCCTGAGATGCCGCACCATCCCCTTGTTGAATAACTGGAATTCTAGACTGTTCTTTCACATGATAGATGAAAACCATCGTCTCTGTAACTTGCATCAGTTAGTTCTAATTTGTTCTAAGTAGCTGTGTCGAATATGTCTACTCATTGATCAATTGGTCCATTTATTCATTTTGTATCAGGCACTTACTACGTGCAGTATAGGGTGCAAGACATGAGCCTCAAATTCCAGGAGGTGACAAGTTAGTAGGACATAACATGGACACATGCCACATGAGCGGAATAAATTAGCTGCAACAGGAAAGAGAAGGGAGGAGATAGGAAGGGGTCAGGTCCTGATAGTATGGTCAGCAAATTCATCCTGGAGGAGGAAGCATTTAAAGCCACTTATCATTGGTACTAATGGCTTGAGGCTAAAAGGCAGAGATTTGGATGTGAAGACCGGAAGGATGAAGTGTTGGAGAAGTGATGGGTACTTTATATTAGCCAGAGCTCAGAGTTTGAATTGGTGCATGGAGGGTAGGTCTACAAAAGCCGGTGGAGTGTGAGATTGGGAAGGGCTTTCTGCGCCTGGAGTGGAGGGTAAGTGAGAGGAGCAGTGGAGACAGAGTTGTGAGTGAGGCCGTATGGCCTTCACCTCATCTCTAATGCCAGCCTGCAGAGTTAAAGATTCTCCAGTGAGACAGGGCAGAGCCCTGGGGCCAGTGGCTGAGCAGTTGACAGTTTTGTGTAATATGATACCTGATGGCAGGAGACTGGGGCAACATGCCAGTTGTACGTGTTACGGGCCAGGAACCCTGAGGTGGCCCCTGCAGTGGCAGTGTCAAGTGGGAGTTGAATGACAGTGACTGTGCCACAGCCGTGGAGACCACATACTGCATATTCTCCAGGGAGCATCCTCGTCCCCATGGCCCACACCTCCACACTGATTATATTCATGGACAAGACCCTCCTAATTTCTGGTGAACAATTACTTACTAACACTTGGAAGTGCTTCCAGAGAATTGTGGTAGAGAATCCCCAGATCCGGATGTCTGTAGTGAAATACCTCAGGATTGATTTCCCTGCCTCTGCTGAGGTCTGGATGTAGGCTGAGCCCATATAATGAAAGAAGCTTTTAAAATACTTCAGGATAGAGGTATGTGTGCATATATGGATTTAACTTGAACAGTTTCTCCTTCGATCATGTATGCTTTGGTAATAAAGTCCATCATTACCATTATTCCTTCTGTTATTGAGCTTTTTTTTTTTCTCATCTAACCTTAAAAAAAGGAGTTGCCATGGGTAAAGGAAGTACAATTAGAAGCTTCGTTGAAATATACAAATTTGAACTGACCTGTTGTTCACAAAATTTAGCCACTTGCTCAATAGAGGTTCATTTGCAACTTTGGGGAATCTTCGAACCTGTCTTCTCACACAATCCTGTTATTTGTGTTTTATTCTAAACTTCAGATTACCGGGGTGCCTGGGTGGCTCAGTCGGTTAAGCGTCCGACTTCAGCTCAGGTCATGATCTCATGGTTTGTGGGTTCGAGCCCCGTGTCAGGCTCTGTGCTGACTGCCAGCTCAGAGCCTGGAGACTGTTTCAGATTCTGTGTCTTCCCCTCTCTCTGACCCTCCCCTGCTCACACTGTCTCTCTCTCAGAAATAAATAAAACATTAAAAAAAATTTTTTTAAATAAACTTCAGATTACCTTCTTTTATTTTGCAAGTATTTATTGAGTACTTACTATGTGCCAGGCTGTCTTCTAGGTGTTGGACTGCCTTAATGAATCAAGTATTCAAAGATTCCTGGTCTCATAGAGCATACTTCAACAATCAATAGATAGGTAATGAATAAATAGATTAATTGAGTGCTATTTTAGAAGGAAACAAGTGTTAGGAGAAAGAGAAAAGGTAGATGGGTAGGAAGGCACAAGATCGCCAGGGAGTAGGGACTAGAGGGTCGGTTGCAATTTGGGACAGAGTGGCCAGGGCCATCTTCCTTAAGAAGGTGACACTGAGCAGACTTGGTGGTGAAGGGGTCAGGTAAGCAGGTGTCTAGGGGAAGAGAGCACCAAGGAAGGAAAACGGCAGGCACAGAGGCAGGAGGTGTAGAGGCGTGTGTTTTTCCTTTCCCCATAGACTAGCAGTGGCTTAAGCAACCAAGGAGGAAGCTAGGAAAAGACAAAAGTCAAGTTTATTTGTAATAAAAATGGCTCAAAAGTACTTTAAAGAAAACTTTACAAACTGATTGAAGGTGGTAAAAAGGGTATTAGGGGATGTTTCTTGACTTTGAGACTTAATGGATTTGAATCCTGGCTGGGCCACCTTCTCCTTGTAAGATCTTAGGTGAGTTATTTGGCCCCTCTGTTCCTCTGTTTCCTCGTCTATAAAATGTAGCTAATGATAGTACCTATCTTCTAGGAGTACTTTGATGATTAAATGAGTCAATGTT
Source organism: Proteles cristata cristata (assembly GCA_017311185.1). Taxonomy (NCBI): domain Eukaryota; kingdom Metazoa; phylum Chordata; class Mammalia; order Carnivora; family Hyaenidae; genus Proteles; species Proteles cristata. The sequence continues at coordinate 252,504 of JAESUZ010003747.1, read as the reverse complement.
AATTAAAAGCTTAGAACTCTCTCTGATGCATAGCAAGTGGTCAGATATTAGCTATTGGTATAATTCTATCACTGCTACTTCTTTTTTTGTTTTTACGAGTTGGTGCCCTGGCATATTCTCCAAGTGTGTCCTAAGGGCTTAGTATGTATTTGTGCGTGTGTATGTGTGTGATGTGTTGGGAGTGTGGGGCTTAGTTTATAAAAGAGTTGTGAGAATTAGCTAAAATCTCACTGCTTAACACATGATAAGGCCTCAATAAATGTTAGGTTCCGCCCCGCCCCGGCAGCATTTTACAGCAAAGAAAAATTACAGAGAACTCCCCTCTGCTGCTCGCTATTAGTGAAGTTTTGGGCTGGTTTATGAGCAAGAAGGCCAGGTAAAAACATTGCAGTGAGTCAAACTTTAGAAATTTGCTTTGTTCTTAGCACTTCCAGTGGAACCAAGAAATTCCCATGGGTCATTTTGAATATCACTGGGAGGTAGAAAATGGGCAGTAGGTGGGTGAATAAGGAAGGAAACAAAATGAGGGAAAAACTGAAGAAATAGGGACGCGCTTATTAAGACGATACCACTTTGAGATGAGGCCATTGGAAACCTGGGAGTCCCTGTCTCTGAAGACCTTTAAAAAGAGAAGGGACAGCATGAATCCAAGTGGAGCAGGTGTCCCTGACTGAACGGGCCAGGCCAGCGGCCTTTCCCAGCTCTCTGAGTCCCTGAGAGAACACCCCCTCTCCCCACTTGGCTATCCCATTGTTGGATTTACAAACTCAAATCAGTGTACATTTCCAGCTCTATTTAGAGTCATTAACACATGAGATACAAAAAAGGCCAAGAAGGACCAAGTCACTGTATATTGAGATAGCAGATGTTGAAAATCAGCTTTCTAGTCGTCCGGGATCTGTCCCCAGCATCTCTGGGTGCGGCAGCTTCTGTGAAGCCGTGTGCTCTGCTGCGGGGAAAACAGCAGCGCTGTGGGCTGTGAGGGAGACAAGGAAAATGCACCTGAGGGGACTCCAGGGGCTTCAGGAGAAAGGATGCCGTGTCTCCACAGGACGGGGTGGGTGATGGGTTAGGCAGGAGAGAGAACTGAAGCCGGACACCCACTCCCTGTCTGCTGCTTGTTTTGCTTCATAGGTGCGGCAGATGTCTCCAGTGCCACGGATCGTACCTTTTCAACAGCATCCAAGGATGGGGAAGGATCGTGTTACACGTCTCTGATTTCCAACATCTGTTACCCCCCTCGGGAGGATTCTACATATTTCACTGGAATTCTTCAGAAGGAAAACGGCCATGTCACCACTTCAGAGAGCCCTGAGGAGTTGAGTACCCCGGGGCCCTCCTTACCGGATGTGCCTGGGACAGAGCCTCGTAGCTTATTTAGTTCTGATTCTGGAATAGAGATGACTCCTGCAGAGTCCACTGAAGTGAACAAGATCTTAGCAGACCCCCTAGACCAGATGAAAGCAGAAGCCTATAAATACATTGACATAACCAGGCCAGAGGAAGTAAAGTTTCAGGAGCAGTGTCACCCCAGCTTGGAAGAGAAAGGCTTGGACTTTAAGAATAAGGACACTGAAATCTCAACAAAAGCTGAAGAAGCCCGTGAACCGGAGAAACCAGCTCCTGTGGAGGGAAAAATCCTCAAGGACCATTTATTTGAAGAATCAACATTTGCACCTTATATAGATGATCTCTCTGAAGAACAGCACAGTGCTCCTCTGATCACTGCCCCCGTCAAAATCACGCTGACTGAGATAGAACCTTCTGTTGAAACTGCGACCCAAGAGAAGTCCCCCGAGAAGCAAGATATCTGTCTGAAACCAAGTCCTGATACAGTCCCCACAGTCACCGTCTCAGAGCCTGAAGATGACAGCCCAGGATCTGTCACTCCCCCATCTTCTGGAACAGGTAAGGGAGCTAGGGTTCCTTGCCTTGGGAAACCCCACGATTTGGAAACCTGAATTTTAAAGGGATGTAAATCTGAATTCAAAATATTTTACTATAGGGTCCCTTTAAGTCTCAGTTTAACTAATTTAATTAACATGCAACTTTTTCAGTCTTTTTAAAAAAATATTTATTTATTTTGAGGGAAGTGGGAGAGGCAGAGAGAGAATCTCAAGCAGACTCCACCTTGTCAGCCCAGAGCCCAACATGGGGTCCAATATCACAGACTATAAGATCGTGACCCAAGCTCAAATCAAGAGTTGGACGCTTAACCGACTGAGCCACCCAGGCACCCTAGCATTCAACTTGTTCAGTCTTCTGTCCATGGTACAAAGGTTGAGATCGGGGATTTTCCTTAAAGTCCTATCAGATTTGCCTTATAAACTGTTTCGTTCCTCATTTGAGGAGAGAGGTGAAGATGACGCACTGAAACATGAAAATCCTCATGTGGCTTCACTATTCAGAGCAGAGAGGGAGGCGCTTCCTGCTTCTAGGTTAGCCTTGCAGCTGGACTTCCCGGTCACCTGGAGGCATCACAGAGAGAGCACCTTAGCTGTTCTCCCCACACCAGCTCAGCCACCTGGGACAGGGCATTTCACATTCCTCGTCCCAGCTCCAGGTCTATACAATGAAGGAGGCCTGGGGTGGACTTTAGGGTCTTTAGAGAGATGTGAACAGTGAGAGGAAACCTAAAAAAAAAAGGATACTCTTCCCCTCCCTTCAATCTCAGCAGGGTCATTTTGGTCTTTCTCCTTTGTTGAAGTGCTGCATATAGTTTTATTTCTTAAACTTATAGGATTTATTTGGTTAGAATAAAAAAGTTCCAAATTCACTAAACTTATGATCTTTTTCAACTTGAACATTCTCCTGCTGTGACCTAAGGCTGGATGTTAACCCATACTCAGTATATCCTCTCAAACACAAAGGGGTCTCCTACCCCCCCGGGTAAAAGGCTAGTGTGGTAGCAGGCACGTCCCCACACCACCCTGGGAAGCTCATCCCAGGTAGCAAAAGTGGAGCCTCTGGATCTCCATCTCTCTGGAATGTTCACGAGCTATCAGGATGGAGAGGACCATAAGATGTCTTTGGATATTCCCCTGCCTCTGGTGGCTGGCATTCGTGCCCAATCAAAAGCAATTTACAAACCTTTCTGATCAAAAGATTTGCAGTATGTCAGGCGAAAGAGCTTTTACTGAAGTGTTAAAACAGATTCAAGGCCTATTAGGAGTAATTGCTCTAAATCCTGATAATGTAGTAAGTCCAAGTGTTAGAGGGAACTTCATGGAAGTCCCTCCTGCCCTGTTTCCCTAAAGATTAAGCATCAGTTCTTCTCCTTCCCCAACCTGAGCTCAGACTTATTTAACTATAGGGTTGAAGGGTTTTAAAGGTCCACTGCATCACTTCCCTGATTTTCAAATTCATTCATTCACTCAACAAACATACTTTCTTTTGGCCGGGCACTCTGCTAGGCACCGGTGAGGCTAGAACTGAAAAAACAAAAACCCAGTTTATGCCATCTGTCTAGTATGATTTGTGTTCTGAGAGAGGGAAACATAGCATGCTGTGGAACACTGGAGTCCAGCAGCTCCCCAGGTGAACGGAGCAGGAGGAAATAAACAGGTGAAGGGGAGGGGTGGCCTTCCAGTCTGAGAAGACTCAAGGACATGGAGGTGTGAGGCCGCAGTGAATTTCCATGCAGTATAAATTGTGATTTGGGTAGTGACGACAAATAAGGAAACTGAGGCTCCAAGTGAATTAGATGTGACTTGTTCCAGATTACAGCATGAGGTAGGGACATATCCGAGTCTCAAAGCCTCCTTGTGGTCTTTGTGACAATGCATCGTCAAACCCTTCTGTTATCCAATGACTTAAAGATACTGATGCTTGGAAGATGTAGGCTATATTATCTGCTGTGTTTTCTCAAGCTCCAGGCTTGCCTGGTGATCAGTTTAGAAGAGCTTCACCCCGTCTTCATGAAGAGTGAAATGCCCCAGGAATACAGGTCCATTTACATGGCACCTGTCTCATGTAAAAACTACAGTTTACGGAGCTGATGAGAAAGATCTGATATGATGTAGGGTTTATGAATTTTTTAAGGAATTTCCTTCTGTTTTTCTTTGAGTGGCCATAGGCCAATGGGATTTTAGAGAAACTTCAAGATAAGACAAAGACAGGTCTGGCCGACGTGATCTTGGGGTTTTATGACCTTGGGTTGTCCACTTGAGAGCATGGAATTAGGGCAATGGTTTTCTCTTCAGTTGTTCCAAATAAACATTCTAAGCAAAGCTTATTGAAGAAAGAGAAAGTCCCCAGACCCAATACACAGTCCTGTCCCACGTTCAGCTCCTCTCTCCACACACACCTCACATCATAACACCGGAGTCCAACAGATAAGAATAAACCTAACAGGAAAGATAGGAGGAAGTAGCTTGTCCCTGAGGCCTTTCTCCTTGTTCTTTTTATCTTAAAAGGTTACCATAACTCCCTCCACATCTTATGAGCCCCTGGCACTCCAGGCATGTGACACTCTCATAATAATGATTCTAATTATTATTAATAATAATTCTAATTATCTGTACAATTCTAATACTTCTAATTATGCAAATTCTGAATCAGGAGAAATTCTCATTTAGAACGATTTTAGCCACACACCCTGAAGCTTAAGCAAGGACTCTAATATATTTCCTTCACTTCCAATAAATTATTCCATTTTGTAAGTTTCTCCAAAGTACTGAGCTATTTTCATCATGTTAAATAATATATTCTGAGGCACAGAAGCAAAAATTCTTACAGCTTACATATTGGAAATGTCTTCTCAGCAAAGACCAGTCATGAATACAAGTGAAGCATTCTAGGAACATGTACTAATTGCCCTACAACACACCAGACCATTGGCCTACTGGCACCACATTGGTTTTGACATGGTACCTAAGAGTAGGTTATGGAGGTCATGGATGTTCTTCAAGGTGTTAGCCTCAGAAAGGACAGAAATTGAGAGGTCAGTGTTAAACCACCCCAGCTTCCTTTAGCAAAAAATAAGCAATAAAAAGTAAACCAATTTCACAGCATCTGAAATTCCACAGAGTCTGATTATAATAAGTAGTGAGAGAGTGTTGGGCATGAAGGGGTTAAAGATGGCCTCTCTGAGGAGGTGACATGTGATTGGAGATCTGAATGAGGAGAAGGAGCTTACAGTTCAAAGGAAGGGGTTAAATGGGGACCCCAGGTACAGAGGATAGCAAGTGCACAGGCCCCCAGGCTGTATTGTTTGGGAGCCGAAAGATGATGCAAAGAACTGTTAACCTTAAACATAGCTATTTTGCCAGAAAACATTGGTTTATTCAGGAAGGGTAGAGCGTTACAATTCAGGACATGCTATCTATGGTAAAACCATAGGCAAGTGCAACAAAGGCCAAGAACATTATTTTATGGATAAGACCAGGGAAGCTGGGAGGGGTTGTTCTGAATGAAAGTCCCTGGAGAAAAGCAAGAGTTCAGAGACGGCTTCTCATTGACTGAGTTGCAGGGGTAATCAGCTTCTTCTAGAAGAGTCAATGTACATCTTTTTCTCTTGGGGCCTGTTGATGGTTCTTCTGTTGGAGTCTGCAATTGACAGTTCTTCCTATAATGGACACTGAGTGCAATAGCACCCCTGCTAGCCTGTCAAGTTGTTAGCAAGGTTTCCCTTTATTAACTTTTACAGGGACAAAGGAAAAGTATGGCATAGATCAGAGTTGGAGAGGGGGGCAGGGCCCAGATCGTTCAGGGATTCACATGCTAGGATGAAGAATTTGGATTTTGTTCCAAATGCATTGGGAAACTGCTGGAGGGTTTTAATCTGGGAAGTGATATCACTCATTCAGTCATCCATTCACTTAATGAGTATGTGTTGACCATTTACTGCAGGCCAGGCATTGTCCCATCACCACTGAGGATACAATGCTGAAACCTAACAAGCTTTCTTCCTGCATGGAACCTATATTCTAGTTGGAAAGACTTACATACAAGTAAATAAATGTGTGATATAATATTAGGTATTTATAATGGTAATGAAGAACAATAAAGCAAGATACAGTATAAGAAGGTGATGGAGTAGTTGTGAGGAAAGTCTTCTTGCTGATGGCTCTGAGCAGAGACCTGAAATGAGGTAGGGAAGGAGCAAGCCATGAAGACACCCGAGGAAGAGGTGCCAGGCCTGGAGCTGGGAATACTTTGTGTGTTCAAGGAGCAACTGCAAGGTCAATGTGGCCAGACTGGGGAGAAGGAAGGGAAGAGTGGCAGAATCAGATGTGTGTTTTCAAATGATCCCTCTGGATGATGAGTGAAGAATGAGCCAGGGACACAGGGGAGATCTGAATGGCAGCATCATTCACCATTGGACGGTGGCATCTGTGACTTGGTAAACTGGCCCGTATTCACCTTTCCTTTTATCATTCTAAATTATATTGCCATAATTAGCAGCAGCAGCAAACACATCTCCCTGGGCAGGGCAATTCTAAGCTTCTCAGTTTTTATAATCTGTTCAGTTATTGTTGTTGATTCTTTCTAGATTTGCTGGGTCAATTGTGACACATAATTACCAATATCTTAGCTAGATGCCCATAAATTTTTAAAGTTAGGGTACAAACACTTCTATTTCATTTTGGTTTTTTTCCCTGATTCCTCTTAGCATTCTGTCAAACTTTCGGTTCCTATTAAGAACAAAGGATAACATCTATAATTTCTACTGAGATGCTTTTAACTCATAATAAGGATGGATCTTTTTCAGGGTCGTACCTTCACCTGCCGAAGATGAAACGCATTAGGCCCTTTCACCTCACACCCCGCCACTGTCTGATACCATCCTATTCTTGACTAATAAAGCAGCAACCTTGAGCCTTTTCTGACCTCCGTACCTCAGTGATTTGCAGCTGAGATAGGGTTGCCAAATAAAACACTCATATTGCATAAGATATCCTTACACTTAACAAATTCAAAGTTTAGTAGAGATTCAAATATGACTGGATGTCCTGTATTTTTATTTGCTCAATCTGCCAACCCTAACTGGAGGTGACTTTAGAATTACCCTTGGAGTGGGGCACCTGGTGACTCAGTGTCTGACTTTTGATTTTGGCTCAGGTAATGATCTCACGGTTCATGAGTTCAAGCCCTACGTCTGGCTTTGTGCTGACAGTGTGGAGTCTGCGTGATTCTCTCCCCACCCCATGAGTCCCCTCACTTATGTTCCCTCTCTCTCAAAAATTACAAAAAAATTAAAAAAAAAAAAAAAAAGAATTACCCTTGGAGATACAAAATGCAGATGGTTAGGCCCCTCCAGACTTATTTCTACTAAGTTAGAATTTCTGAGGGCAATTCTGAGCCATACATGTGATTAAGAACCACTGTCCAAAAGATGTGAGCTAGTCCTCACATCAGCTCTGCTTTATTGAGGACCTCCTGTCTGCCAGATATTGCACTAGGGGCTAGAGATATGACCAGTAATAAAAAGATGCCAGTTGCCCTTTGCCCTCCTGGTGCTTTCAGTCTGGGGTCAGAGAAAGCAGGGGAGGGTAAAGAGACAGACATTAATGAAATCATCACGTAAACAAATACAAAGCCACCCAGGGCTTCTAGCTATGGAAGATGAGTAGACACTAGCCAGTATCCTGAGCCACGCAGCACCGGGCGGGCTTGCACACAGGGCAGGCTGCCTTGCAGGGCCACTTGTAGCCTCCTGAGCCCCAGGCCCTGCCTGCCTGTATCATGGTTTCCTAGGAATGGTGTACATGCAGTGGTGACTCTGGTCTGACCCTTTGGGCTTCCTTGTGATACCTAGAAATCATCACAGCTCCTACCTCCGGGCCTTTGCACTATCTGTTCCCTTTGTTTGGCATGCTTTTTCCTCTAATTATCTTCCTGATAATTATCAGGAAGTGATAAATATCTTCCACTCTCTTACCTCCTTGAATGTTGAATATAGGTTACCTTCTCAATGACGTCTATCTTGACTATCCTATTTAAAATTGCAGATTCATCCCCAACCCATCCCAGCACTCCTGATCCCTTCACCCTATTCTTTTATTCACAGCACTCAACATCTTCTTATATACTATATACTTTACTCATTTATTATATATAATCGATGCACTGCGTTTTCTCACTAAAATAAAAGCAGAAATTTTGTTACCGATTTCATTCATTAATGTATCCTAAATGTGCCTATGAATTTTTTTTAATGTTTATTTTAGAGAGAGAGAGAAAGCACTCGAGAATACAGAGGAAGGGCAGAGAGAGAGGGAGACAGAATTCTAAGCAGGCTCCAGGCTCCAAGCTATGAGCACAGAGCCCCACATAGGGCTCAAATTCACAAACTATGAGATCATGACCTGAGCCAAAATCAGACATTTAACAGGCTGAGTGCCCCACCCCCCACCCCCCACCGCCAATGCCGTATAAGAAAGCCCAACATATAATAGATGTAAGAATGCTGTCAGGTTAAAGGATAAAATCAATTCTGCTCTATAAAGAATTAGACAAATCTAAAATGTTTTGTACATTGAGGTTCTCCCACAGTCCTGAAGCAACAGACTACCTAGCCATAGTGTGCTCTCCTCACCACCCTCCCAAATCAGTGGCCTCAAAGCTTTGGAGAAATGCCTAGTATTTCTTGCTTATAAAAGGGCCACTGTCTGGGATAGTCTGAAATAAAGACCTGCTGTATGGCAGGGGAAAAACCAAGCTCCTGAAAACTGTTGTCATGGTGATCCCAGGTAGTCTCCTCTAAGGGAGAGAAATATCAGCAAGATTGCTGGTGAAGTTTCTAGGCCATCTGGATAAACATCAGGCAGAAGGCAGGCATTCACCCAGGGGACTGGGGGTGATTCTCAGGTTTTGTTCTTCTCAAGAGGAGGGGAGGAGAGGAAAAAGAATGATAGTGGGCTCCACCATCCATTAGAAGCCCAGGGGGCATTGTGCTGCAATCCTCACAGCCTGCATGGTAGAACTGGCAAAAACTTTCTCTTATATTGTCCAATTGGTTACACTTTTCACCAAAAATGAGTACAAGTATTGATTCTTAGGGGATATGTAAAGCTCAGAAGTCATTGTATGTACGGATCCAGAATGGAGAGAAAGCTTTCTTTGTCTCACTGAAGGCGGAGCGTGTAAAGCAGTGGACAAGGCGTAATGGATGATGTATAACAGATTTGTTGATATTGGTGGGCCATATTAGAGAGTTATACGCAGCACATTACCTGATGAAATCCGTGAACTTGGAAAACTCCCCTGAGACAGTGTATCAGAAATTAAAACCATGCTTTCCAGAATGTTTGCCACGTTGAAAGAGAAAGGCCAACCCAGGCGCTGTTGCTAAGAAATTGCTTTGTCATTGTTTTAAAGTAGCTAGATTAAGATACATAGGTATGTAAAGCACTGATTAATTGGGCCATAACAGTAATTAGCCTTCTCCTTCAGGTGGCCTGCCTTTTCAGCATAGCCCTGGAAACAGACTATTTTTGTGCTAATGAGATAAATGTGTTTCTCCGGCAACAAGAAAACATCTCCCCTAATGAAATTTTGTTTTATTTCTTCTCTCTGTGTCCATCTGTCTGTCTGTGTGTGTGCCTCTCTGGCTCTTTCTCGCTTTGTGGGACGACAGAACCATCTGCCGCAGAATCCCAGGGGAAATGCAGCATCTCCGAGGATGAGCTGATCACTGCCATTAAAGAAGCAAAGGGTTTATCCTATGAAACGGCGGAGAGCCCACGGCCGGTGGGCCAGGTGGCCAGCAGGCCCGAGGCCAAGGCCAGGTCCGGGCTGCCAGCCATCCCCAGCCCCCTAGACCACGAGGCCAGCAGCGCCGAATCGGGGGACTCGGAGATAGAGCTGGTGTCCGAGGACCCGCTGGCCGCCGAGGACGCGCTGCCCTCGGGCTACGTGACCTTCGGGCACGTGGGCGGCCCGCCGCCGTCGCCCGCCTCGCCGTCCATCCAGTACAGCATCCTGAGGGAGGAGCGCGAGGCCGAGCTGGACAGCGAGCTCATCATCGAGTCGTGCGACGCGTCCTCCGCCTCGGAGGAGAGCCCCAAGCGGGAGCAGGACTCGCCCCCGATGAAGCCCGGCGTTCTGGACGCCATCCGGGAGGAGCCCGGCGCCCGGGCCGAGGAGGGCGCGCCCGGCCCCTTCCCCAAGCTCACCCCTGCCACCCGGCAGACCGGCCCGGAGCTGTCCTCTGGGGACGGGCCCCCAGCGCCAGACGGGCCCGCCGCGCAGCAGCGCCAACCTGCGGAAGCGACGAGCTCCGGCCCAAGCCCGGCGGTCGCCACGCGCCCCGAGCCACGGGGTCCTGGCGTCGCGCCCCCTCTGCTGTTCCTCACTAAGCAACAAGGTAAAGTGACCGCTTTCCTCCTTGAAGCGACTTGTCTGCGCAGTAGTGTTCTTCCCATGGGTGCGCTCAGTACTCAGCACAGTAAAGGTACTCAACCTGGCCTGGCTGGTCGACCAGTTGACCAGAGAACAACCAGGGGACGAGGGGGAAGATGTGCCAGGGACGGTGGGCTTCCCAGCTGGGACTTGGGTGAGAGGCACGTGCTCCAGGGGCAGCGCTGCACTGGCTCACCCCCTGAGTCCCAGGTGATGAGCACTTTTGTGTAGGAGCCTAGATCTCCTGAATGGAGGGAATGCGTCCTTGCTTTCATCCCGGGGTTGAATTTCCTTCCTTGTTTGGGAAGGGGTGGATTTTTTTTTTTTTTTTGTAATTGTCAAGGCTCATTTCCAATCTCCCACCCCTCAGTGATGGAGAGTGGCTCTGTCAACCCACCATCAGCACATTCATTTGCCCCCTAAAATTGTTTCTTAAATAGTCCCTGGCGGATCTCAGCTCTAACCCAGGGAACAAGGCATTTGGACCTTGATTCAGGTTTCTATGTCCCAACTAGTCAGGAAAGACAGAGACCAACGTTATTTCCAGAATTTCTCTTGTTCTTCAAACAAGACCTAAGTTGATTCTTAAATTCACTTATAATTCAGAATGATTGTAATTTGGCCATTATAATTTTCCTGTGAGAAATCCTGAGTTGAAGTCTTCAAAAGGGTAAATGGAAGTCGTTGTTTTATCTTACAGACATTGTACGTGAAGAACGTGTAGCACTCTTCACGTACTCTTCTTCCCAAATCATCTACTATACCTGACTGCAGTTGTATTATAGAATTCAGGAAAGGAATCAAGGGGTCAGTGAATAAATTAGGCCCTGTGCAGTTTAGGTCACGGGCTACGTTGAGGGAAGGGAGGGAACCTCTCTCCAGCTCCTGGGTGGAGAACCCCCAGGAAGAACTTTAAAACAAACCCTAAAAGCACAGCACTATTCAAAGTCCCCTCCCATCCATCTCTTTTGCTTGTTGCTTCTTTAGGAGTATTTTGCTTTCTAGGGTAAATGATTTCAAGAGTACATCCTTCTTCCTGTATATATGCTAACTTTAGTGATCTTGATAGCAATTAAAGTGCTTCATATAAAAATAAAGGGCAAAATCTTTCCTATTATAGATTGAAAGATTGCTTCTAAATTCTTTAAAATTGGAGCAGGGGAACACATTGGAACAGGGGAATCTAGAGGGATATAATAAAAAGATAAGCCTGCTGCATGTTTGCTGGTGGCTTAGACACATGGCATCATATAGGGGTATCATATATGTAATTGACTTTTGATTTCCCAAATAACTCTTAAGTGAGAGTTTAAAGTGTATTTAGTGTGTGCATTGGTGAGGGTATTTGATGGCAGATTTAACAGTGGCAATGTGTTTGTTGGATGAATATTGAAACCAATTTGGATTCTTTTCCTACCACTCTGACCGTGATGGGGACGGACCCTGCAACTTGCAGGGAGCCCTGAGAAATAGTGTAAGCACAAACCGTGTTCCATCCCTTTTGGTCCTGAAGTGGTGGAGCTTGAATCTGGCTAGGCCTGAGTTCCTATCACTGTATTTTACAGGACTCATGTTTCCATTTTATCCCCTAACTAGCGTCCCTGAAATAGTCACCATGTGTGCAGTGCTGTTCAAGTATATATATTCTCAGAAGCAAATTAATCGGGAGGCTAATAAGGAGAAAATGGAATTGTGCAGGCCCATTTCTCTCCCTAGTAAATCTGAGAGATGAGTAGGACAGGTGGAACCGACTCATGAAGACATCTCATGAAGAGCTAAGGCGATGGACAACCGCAGCTGTGAATGCAAAGGCTTCTGAGCCAATTCTGGTATCATTTGAATCTCTGTGCAAGTTGCCCCATATCACTTGGACCCTCTGCTGCCAGGTTTAGATGTTAGAGAGAAAAGAGTGGCAGTCTTTTCAAATGATTCCGGCATGCCAGGGTGAATAACCTCTGCTCTCTGCCCCGAGGGGTCCTTTGAAATCCAGTCTCCCTCTGAAACTTACTGCTCAGCTGCATTATCTATAGAGAGTCTAAAAGGCCGTTCTGGGGGCAGCCAAGCACCAGAGGTCTTGGGCGGATGACTCAGTGCTGCCAGCATGTTATTTGAGCTCTGAGGGTCCTCCTCATCTCACCTGCCCCATCTCAGCAGGTGCTGCCCAGCATCCCACAGCTGTTCTTAATCACTGCCAGTGGACAGTAGGATTGTGCGCATGTCAAGCAGGACTCTATCAGCAGTAAAGTCAGGTCAGCTTCTGTGGTTTCCTTCTCTTTCCCACTGAAGCCTCGGGCAATATAAATGCATTCAAGTTCAAGTATTCACAGCATGCTCATCTCCCTGGCTTTGGAGCCATGCTGCGGATGCTGAGCTAAGTTGCAGAAAGGTCCAGAAATACTTAGAATAAGGTTTGGCAGATACCTGATGGCATCATAATAGGTACTGTCGAGGAGTTTCAGGGTTTACTGGTGCACGTGCCCTGAAAAGGTCTATTTTTGGAGCTTTTCACCCTTCAGAGTCCTCTAGTGCTATTGCACTGGAGACAAAAATGCAGTTCGTCGTATTCTAGTTCCCTTCCCCTCTGCACCCCTGAACTTCTGCTGCCCTATAATTCTGCTCTCCCACACCTTCCAAGAAGGTCTGTGAGGAACATCAGAATCTGAGAGCATAGATAAGTTTTCACTGCCACAAGTTAACCCTGACTGTTAGGAGCATCTGAGTGAAAAGCCAATACAGAGATTCTTAATAAAACACGAATACCCAATGTGACCCATCAGGATGAGTGTGTGGTATTTACCAAGCCTGTAGGTTTTGTTTTGTTTTTTTGTTTTGTTTTGTTTTGTGTTTTTATCAGTGTTCCTCATGGTTCATCTTCTGGGAACACATTTTTGGGAATTAGTGGTCTCTAGATACTTACTTTCACTCCTTACATTCTGATTTCTTTACCTTGCCGCTCAAGAGTATGGTCCTTGGACCAGTCACGTGGGGCTTCTGTGAGAGCATGTTAGCAGTGTCACTCCGTCCCAGACCTACGGAATCAGAATCTGCATTTTGACAAGATCCTCTAGTAATTCCTAGGTCTGGCAGAGCTTGAGAAGCAGTGCTTTATAGACTATGGCAGCCAGCTTTCACGTTTCTACCTGTAACCGTCCTGATGAAGGTCACCAGTGACACCTTCTTGCCCCCAAAATGGCGTCTTTTGAGCTCATCTTTTTTTTTTTTTTTTTTTGTCCTCTCTGGTAATCTAATATCATATGGCTGGCGAGTCTTGAAAACACTAGAGAGAAAGTAGTGTATATTCATAATAAGACATTTAAGCTGCACAAAATGGTGCAAAATAAAAGTTACAGTCCCCTACTCCACCATCCTGATCTAATTCTCAGAGATATTCATAGGTTTTAGTTTGATTTTGCCATTCCTGTTCCTTTCAGAAATTTTCTTGAAGTTTTCGGGCACATACAATGTGTTACTGCCCGAGCGCTATCACATTGTACAGACTGCCTCGTAACTTACTTCCTGTAACAGTAAAATCCGGGACAATACCCACTCTAATGAACATCGTTCTCTCCTTCTCAGAACGTTTTTCTCCCTTATCTCCCTGGTGTGTCCCCTTCCTGTTCCATTTCTTACTCTCTGACCTCTTTTCCGATCTTTTTTGCGACCTTCCTTCCAGCTCCCCTGTCTTGCCTCTGAATTCTGTCCCTGTCTTTCCTCGTCCTGTCATTTCCTTGTTGTCTTCTATACAGGGTTTCAGCCACTGCCTTAGGTGCCCCACCTTGCAGATCTCTGGCTTTGGGGAATTCTGCTCAGCTCTATGCCCATTTCCCCACTGTTGGCTGGACATCCCATAGACCCTTCAAATGCAATATGTTGATGTTACTTGTCAAAATCTGCTCCTTTCCTTCCTCTATGCCCTTCCTGAGCTAATGACAGGATATCATTTGGGCTTCACTCTGGCTTGGACATTCAAATCAGGTCTAGATCTAAATAAAGACTTCCTAGCCTGAGACAAAGTTAAAAGTACAATCTGAATGTAAACACTTCAGTGGAAGTCTTCTGGTAGTGTTTGGTTATAAAATTATCATCCAGGTGATCCAGAATGTTCTTAACATTTGAAGGATTATCAAAATAAAAACTACGAAATGTAAGAATTCTCTTTGTGGCACTCTTTTTTTTTTTTTTTAAGTAAGTCTGTGGGTTTTTTTTTTCTTTTAACGTTTATTCATGTTTTGAGAGACAGAGAGAGACAGAACGTGCATAGGGGAGGGACAGAGAGAGAGGGAGACACAGAATCTGAAGCAGGCTCCAAGCTCTGAACTGACAGCACAGAGCCCAACGTGGGGCTCGAACTCACGGACCGTGAGATCATGACCTGAGCTGAAGTTGGACACTCAACCAACTGAGCCACCCAGGTGCCCCTCTTTGTGGCACTCTTAAGAATGCATCCAGTGACACCAGTTTGAGAAATATCGGGTTAAGCCAATGGTCCTCAAAGTATTGCCTGGGCACCAGGTTTCTCAGAATCTCCTGGAGTACCGATTAAAAATGCATGTTCCCACTCTGCCTGTACCCCAGAACTGCAGAGTCAGAATATGCCAGGGCATAAACCTGTATTTTCAGTGAGTGCGTTGAAGAGCATTATGGTTGCAAGCAGATGAGCTGGGCAGCCCAGACTGCTAGTAAAAAAACACCTTGGTGAGTGTGCCCTAGGTATATGTTACTTTTTAATGAGAGAGACTGAGGGGGCTGTCGGCTGTTTCCATCCCTTCCCGTGCTTCCCTTCCCATGCTCTAGGAAGCAGGCCCCTGCACCTTCTCTCTGCAGACACTGGCTGCAGCAGTGTGATCTTGCAGGGCTTATCCCCTTCTGGCACGGAAAAGCTTCTCTCTTCCTTGGGGGTGATTTGCAGGAAGGCTACCTGATGGAGGTCTTCTAAATAGACCTAACATTTATGATGTTTATTATTGCTTGTTATTATTAGGCCAGATATTGCCTCTGTCCTAAGATATTTGAAGGCAACCAAAATAAGTGTGACCTATTTACTTTTCTTCCCATAATTAAAAAAAAAAAGTGCCATCCTCTTAGGCCCATGTTTTATTTGCTTTCATGAGACTGAATTCATAAGTCAAGCTTTCAGGATTCTTGGAAAGTCTACCTTTCACAGTAAAGATTTCAGAATCATTCTGAAGATTTACGGCTCCTTCCATTGTAGCTGCTCCCCACCCCCGCGCCCCTGCCCCCCCCCGCCCCCCAACCAAACCAGCTTTCAACAAGATGGACTGGTAACTTTTGGATAAAGTGTGACTTCCCTGAGAATGAATGTGATGTAATACTTAGATGGAGATGCCGAGCCTTACATCTTAGACTATTCAAAACGATTAAGCTACTTTTGTGAGACTTTGCCCAGTGATAGAGGGTGCTGTCCCGGCTCAGGCATCCCAAATGAGGCTGCCAGTAAGCCGCTCACCTCACCGGCTTCACCTTTGAAGTAGTCACAAGGTTAGCATTGGCCCAGATTGCATATTGACCTACGTTTTTAAAATGGTGACTTCAAAACCCTGGGGAGATTTTCTTCTCAGGCTGGGATAGAATTGTTCCACCTCTTGGAGGCCCCAGAGCTTATTATTTCTAGGGACAGATATTCTTGATATTTATATAATAAAGATCTGATATGGTTATTACACCTCTATAATATTTCATTGCCGTTTTTGGGGGATGCAGTAAACTCCAACTCCCTAGTAAATTTTGCCTGGGCACAGAGTGGAGCATAGATTAGCTCCTAAGATGGATTCAGGTCAACCTTTAATTTGCCTGTAGAGACAGAGTTCACAGATGGCAAACATTATGGTGCCTCTAAGAAATAATGACCTTGTTAGATGGTGGTTCAGATTCATTATCCAGCTCTTTTACCCCTCATGTAAATCATCCTTTGTTGCTGATGTAATCATACAACTTGGAGGATATCATTCACACACTTATAATTCTCAGCACCAAGACTGGCTCTAGGGGATTCCCCACCCCTTTTAAATGCTAACCTCACCTTCTACTAAAGTCTGGGTGGGATATTCACAGATATAGTCTCTGCACTTCTGGATTCTATCTTTGCAACCCCACAAAACACTCTAATACAGAATAAAGTAAATTTTACCGAATATATGCCAGCCTTGCAAAAGCAAAACCTTACCAATTCATTTTTCCTTCTTTTGAGTCAACCAATAAAGTATACTACATGCCTGATACTATCCATATAATGGTAACTGAGGCAGACATGAATACATCCTTTGTGGGGCTTACACAGGTGGGAAAGGGGTTTCAGTGAAAAAGGAAATCAGTAGAGTGATGTGTGAGAGAGAGTTTCCTAGTGGTAGTGACACTTAGGAAGGTCAGAGAAGGAGGAAAGTGCGTAGTCAACTATCGCCATGAGATGATTCAAGAGAGGCACCTGGGTGACTCAGTTGGTTAAGTGTGTAACACTTGATTTTGGCTCAGATCATGATCTCATGGTTATGAGACCCAGCCCCACATCAGGCTCTGAGCTGACAGTGCAGAGCCTTCTTGGGATTCTCTCTCTTTGTGTCTCTCTGCCCCTCCCCTTCTCGTGTGTACTTGCTCACTCTCTCACAATAAACATTTTTTTTTAAAAAAGGGAGAGAAATAATTGAAGAAAATTCCAAGCAACAGAAAATACCAAGCCCAGTGGCAAGAAATTTCTGGGGTCATTCTAGAAACTGAAAACAGGTCTGTGTATATAGTGTGTGGTAGGCAAAGGGAACAGTGGTAAGAAAGGAGATTGGAAGGTTGGCAGTACCCTTTCATACCCAAACCAAGGTGCAGAGTTTGGTCTTTATATCAAACATTGCAGGAAGCCACCAAAAGATTGTGAAACTTGGACGTAACATGACCTGCTTTCCATCTTTTTTTGCGGTCACATTGGCTGCTATGCGGGAAAAGATTGGAGGCGGACAAGTATGGGAGCAGGAAAGCTGGTTAGGAGGTATTGTAGTAGTGGGGGCATGAGGTGATGGTGACTGGAGAGAGTGTTAGCAATGCAGATGGAGAGGAATGGGTGGATTTGGGGTGGATTTTGGAAACTGACATTATGGGACTTACTGATGCACTGATTTTATTCCCAACATCTCTCAGTTCTGTTTTCAGTCACTTAATGATTACAAATAGATGCAAAAATATTTACAAAGGGAAACATACCCTAAACTTTGATGCTAACTCATTGGTCATTGAATCTATGTTTTTGTATCTGCGGTTAGAAATCATCCATTTGGCTGCTGATGACACTGAAATATTCTCACAGTCTGAGCTGTATATCTAGTATATTTCTGCGGCCAAGCAGCTGAGGGTCTAAGGGTCATCAGTGTGTGTTTAGATGACCGTGATGTTTGGGTGGCTGAGACTGGAGATGGAATGAGGGTCAAATATGGTACCTGTGGAGATTAAATAAGGCATGTCGTAAGGGATGCAGGAATTGTGGAATAAGTAGAATTAGATAAGGGGCACCTGGGTGGCTGGGTTGGTTGAACATCTGACTCTTGATTTCGGCTCAGTTCATGACCCCAGGGTCATGGGATCAAGCCCTGCATCAGGCTTGGCACTGAGTGTGGAGCCTGCTTAGGATTCTCTCTCTCTCTCTCTCTCTCTCTCTCTCTCGCTCTCGCTCTCTCTCTCTCTCAAATAAAAAAAAAATTAAGTAGAATTCGATACAAGTTTGGGTAGACCCTGGAACTCAGAAAAGCTTCAGAAATCCTGAAGTACAGTCCCAAAAATGAATAAAAATTATACTAACAGGCAAAGAAAAGATAGCAGCCTGCCAGAGAGCAGAGGTTAAAGTCAGAGAAAAGACAGGTTTAAGGCAAACACTCAAATAGGGTCTGAAGGAGGGACAAGCACACCATTGGGTCTAGTTACCTTAACCCAAGGCTACAGCTGACCATGGGCTTTATCTGTGATTACTCAGTGCTTCTGAGTCAGTACTCTCTGTAATAGTCCTTCTGAGTTTTACATGACCTAGGCCTGAGGCACTACTCATCTTCTGCCAGGTGAACTATTGATTCAGGAATTTTTTTCTCTCCTTGTGGAAATTTGGGACACTTGGTAGCAGAGAGGGTTAGGTCCTCAGTGGAACGCTATGCTTCTTGTAGACAGCATTTTTCAAAGTGTTGGTGGACCATTCATGTCAGAAGTTGTTTGTTAAAATACAGATTTCTAGGCTCAACCCACAATCTTCTAGGGAGGAGCTGAGGAATCTGCTTCTTTAAGTAGCTTCCAGTGAATCCTAGGCGCACCAGAATTTGAGAATTCTGAGGGAATTTTCAGGCAGAAGTTTCAGAACACTCAGCGTAATCTTTGGCAACTTTTTTCCTGACGTGCCCCCAACTTCTTCAGGGCCTGAGCCGGAATCCTGAAAGTTGGCTTTTCTGTTTGGGCTTAGATCTTAATTAAAATGGTTCACGTATGTAGTTAAGAATGAAATTTGTGCGGTTCACTCTGAGACTTCCACCTCCTCATGGGAGAAGGGGAGGTCATGTGAGTCTCACGAGCTCACTTTGGAGAATGCTTCCAACATCTCTGCACCTCACAAAGCCTCTGGAACAAGACCCCAGAAGGACATGGTGGAAACACAGACAGCTAACCATTCACATTCCCTGGAGTTTAGGGCCTCCCGAGTCAGAAGAGTCCTCTAGGTGGCCTCTGTTTACTGCTTGGAAAATTCATGGAAGAGAAAAAAGGCCTGAGGGTGGAGCTGAGCTGTACACTACCAGGCACAAGTGAGGACTTACAAGCTACAAGCTTGATCTCATACAAGGTAAAAGATTTCACTGCCGCTAATAATTCACTTCAAAGCTGCATGTTCTGCTAAATACGGCATCCTGGCTTAAGTCTTCCCTCCTGGCAGTTATTTTCTTACAACTCTTGGCTGAGCACTCAAAACATGGGGGATTTTTTTTTTTTACACACAAATCAGTTGCAAAAGCAGATTATGTGTTCCCAAACTAATTCTTTTACTTCCAAACTCACTTATTTTTTTTTTTACCAGCCCCTAACATCTCAAGGAGATTTGATTCTATATCTAAAAATCCAGAAGAAGTCAAGTAAAGCAGTAGAGTGGTTTTCTTATTGATTATCTCAGCTGAGTGTTAATGTCTGTTGCCATCCAGTGGTTGTGATGAAAATATCCAACCTTTACTTTTTAACCTCATCTCAAACTGCCAGGATTTGAAATTTACAGATCTCTTGGGATATGATGTAAGAAAATATGTCTTTGAATGATTTTATGGTGTCCACTAAATGGCTAAATAGCTGGACCATTTATGTGGTGTTTGATCAGTTACATCATTAACCATATTTTTTTTTTGGAACAAGCACAAGGACAGAGTTTCAAAAGATATTCCTAAATGGGCGACGTACTTTTTATCAGAATTAATTTTTTTTTAATGTTTTTTATTTATTTCTAGGAGAGAGAGAGAGACAGCGTGAGCAGGGGAGGGTCAGAGAGAGAGGGAGTCACAGACTGAAACAAGCTCCAGGCTCTGAGCTGGCAGTCAGCACAGAGCCCGACGCAGGCTCGAACCCACGAACCGCGAGATCATGACCTAAGCGAAAGTCGGACGCTTAACCGACTAAGCCACCCAGGCGCCCCTTATCAGAATTAATTTTAAGCTATACTATTTGGCCTGTACCAAAACAAAATATAACACCACATAGAATTTATGAACCATAGTTTCCTACTCATTAGAGTTTTTGGATCAATGCTCTCATTTTATTTTATTTTTTTTATTTTTTAATGTTTTATTTATTTTTTTGAGAGAGACAGACAGTGTGAGCAGGGGAGAGTCAGAGAGAGAGGGAGACACAGAATCTGAAACAGGCCTCAGGCTCTGAGCTAGCAGTCAGCACAGAGCCCGACGCGGGGCTCGAACCCACGAACTGTGAGATCATGACCTGAGTTGAAGTCGGACGCCCAACCGACTGAGCCACCCAGGTGCCCCTCCTTTTAAATTGAAGTAAAAAACTGAGGTATAGTCAGTTGCTCCAAATATTTCAGGGGTAGGACAACCAGGATTTGAAATAAGTTCTGTCTGACTCTCATCTAGTGCCCTTTTCCAACTAAATTGATTTCAAAGTAGTTGAGTTGTTTTTAAGAAAATCTTAAAGTTTGTCCATGCCAAGTTACTTTAGAATTTGAAGATGTAAGATTTACTATCATAAATGTATATGGACATAAATAGGACTTTTATAATAGTACAGAATATGTGTAGCTGGGTCAAATGTTAACATCAGTCAGCTGGAAATTTAGTCCAGCACCCTGGAAATGACTTAATTTTTCCTTAATTTTAGGCAAGCCAACTGACGATGAATCAGTTTTACATAAAGTCACAGTTTTCTCCAATGTTGGAAATAAATAAAATCATAAGTAATTTGATTCTAGATGATTTTGACGTGGGTAAAACGGCCTCATTGTCAGTTCGTCCCTTGTATTGTCTTACTCTTCCCTTTGTTGGAGTCCACATTTTTAGGAGCTCTTTTATTCCTCTGAACAGAATGTTGAAATTCGGGGTAGATTTTTTTTATATTCTGCAAAGATGTGCTCTAATTCCAAAGCCAAAAATCTTTGGCTTTGGTTTCTAAAGCCTCTCATGGTTCACATTCTCATTCCTGTGGATACCACAAGAATGAGACCTTTCCCTCAGATCCCCTTAGTGTGGCTAAGCATACAACAGGGCTCCTGGACTGAGAAGCCCCTGAGCCAAACCTGGAGGCTGAGAGCAAAATCCTCGTGAAGAGACACTTTTCGGATTTCAGCATTACTGTTCATGGGTCACATCTGGACTACTATGCCTCTAGAATGAGATACAGACCATTCACTTGAATTGTAAGTTTTAGAGCTCCAACTGTATATGTTTGCCCTTATAATTTATATGATGACTGTTTTGTGATAGGTAAAGACAGATAGTTTCCCACCATGTTGATACTTCCTCTTCCGTAGTACAGTCGTTGCTGGGAAGTGGCTTCTCAGCTCAGCATTGCGTTTCCCAGCCTTCTTTGCATGTAGGTGAAGCTATGAGCCTCATTCTTATCGATAGAATGTGACTGGAAGTGAGATGGGTCACATCTGGGGCAATGTTGAAGACACAGTTTTACCTTGTCCTCCTTCAAGGCTCTATAGCTAGGGAATGAAAAGGGGAAAAGAACTGAGGCCCCAGAATGGCCACCTGGAGGGAAGCTGCTTGCTAAAGCACACCATGTTGATCGATTCCGTTAGTTCAAAATAACTTACTCCCATGGTAAGGCACTGAAATTTTGGGGTTGTTACTATAGCTAGCCTCATCCTGACTGATATGATAACATGGAACATGAGGTTGAGAAAAGCCTACAGTTAAAACGTATGTTGGAACACATGTCCCATAGCTGTACAATTTTGTGTCTTCTCATTCTCTATACCTACTTTGTACTTTCCTTTGCTGGTGGTAGTCAGTCCTGCCAGAATTACTGGTAGCGTAATGCTGGATCTGTTTGAAAAAGACAATCCTGTCTTCAAGATGTTGTGTTGCAACTTAGTGAAAAATTGTCATAAAAATGGAGGAGATCTTTAATAACCACAGGGTGAGTATCCAGTGACCTCTGGAATTGTGCAAAGCAAGAAGAAGCCCTTGTAGTAAAAGGCGAAAGATTTCTTCGATCTGAAGAGAAACCAGAGTATGAGAAGTAGCCCTTGTAGTGACCATCAGGTTCACCAGAGCAAAAGCGTATGAGGTGTTTGTGAGAAAAACTGCTGGGAACTAGAAAGGTCCCTCTGGCTGGGGCTAGCCCCAGGCAAGAAGTAGGACATAGACACAGATTCTTGGGGTTCCCTGCCTCTGACCACTCTTGCATCCTTCGCCTCCACACTGTCCTTCAGCTGCTTGAAGGCTCCCAGGGCTTCTGAGCTCACCTTGCCTCCCTTTTAAAACACACATTCCCTACATTCCATATCCTCAGAGTCCTTTGTGCTTCCCATTTCTTAGGGTGTACTATACAGGGTTAGTTTGATAAACCAATCAAACTTTTTCATGTGTTAGTGACCAAGTGTATGATTTCTCCTATGCAACAGATCTCCAGAAGGCTCTGAAGGAATGAGCCACCTTAGGGTAAGTCTAATCCACTGTTTTAGGGAGTAGTAGCCTCAGTCCAAGACTCCATTCCCAGCAGTATGTGTTCTGAAATACAAACATATTAGAATCTGAAATAAACTAGAATGCCCTTTCTAAATTTACAATGGACATGTACCAGGAGAACTCTATCCTTGCGTGGAGATCAGTTCATTGTTGCCTGGTATAGAATTAGAGCAAGAAGAGTGGATGGCTTCATCAGAAATTTGCTGTCTAACTCTGGCAACCTGTGAACTGTTCTCTAAGGACTGGGACCCTCAACTAGGATCAGAACAGGATCCCTGAGCCAGGCCTGAGGTCCTTTCCTCTCCAGTGGCCCCTTGTCTGGATTCCCCTTCTCTGGATTCTGTATGATTTTGATTGTATATCTCTCTCTTCACTGGAACAAGGACTCAGGGCCAGCTGGGTTTGTATCCTATTCCATTATTTACTACTACCTGTGTAATTTTGGCCAATTTAACCTGTTTGCACTTCAGTTTTTTCCTCTGTTCAAAGGGGAGAATAGTACATGCATCACAGGATTTTTCTGAGGGTTCATTGAGATCATTTAGCTTAAGTAATTACTCTCTTGTTTTATTACTATATAAATGTTTGTGTTAATAATAATTATACAATGAGATAGGACTTGGGAAGAATCTAGCCCCATTACTCATTTAACGCAGGAGTTCTTTCTACAACATCTTTTTTTAAAAAATTTTTTTTAATGTTTATTTTTGAGAGAGACAGAGAGAGACAGAAGAGACAGAATGTGAGCATTGGAGGAGCGGAAAAAAAAGGAGACACAGAGTTGAAACAGGCTCTAGGCTCTAAGCTGTCAGCACAGAGCCCAATGCAGGGCTCAAACTCACAAACCGTGAGATCATGACCTAAGCTGAAGTTGGAAGCTTAACCCATTGAGCCACCCAGGCACCCCTACAACATCTTCTTTCATAAACTTTTAATTAATAAATTTTTAGGTTTTCTTCATATGTCACAGTTTGGCTGCTTTCCAGTGATTTATAGGAAGTTGATTTGATCTCACTAATAGGCTCCTTCCCAAGCATATTGCGGGACAGGTTGCTTCTGGGAAAGCTTTTTAAAGCCAGCTGGCCCAATTTATCTTCTTCTGTTGAGTGTTGATTTTTTTACCCAAAATATATATGCTTGGATCCCACCCTAAATATTCCAGAGTATAATCTTTGGGTGTAACATCCGTATATCAGAATTTTGTGGAATCCCCCAGAGTGATCTAAAATGTCCGTGTAAGTTTTGAAGCCACTGAGTTAACCCCAACTATGTTAACCGAATCTTCAGTCCCACTTATTTTCTCTCCGTAGGCTCTGGCATTTATAGTTTTTGACTCAGTCAGGCCATATTGGAGTAACAACCCCCTAAATCTCAATGGCTTAGTGCAACAAATATTTATTTCTAGCTCCTACAAAATCTCATGTTGGTTGATGGGGGTTCTCCTTTGTCAAGCTATAAAGGGATATATCAATGAATGTTTTCCCAGGTTGCCATGCCAGAAGAGAGAGCTGGAGGAGCACGCTAGTTCTTCAAAGCCTCCTGGAAGTGACATGTGTCACTTTTGCTAATGGTCCATTGGCCAGAATTAGTAACATGATTCTCCACTGATGCATGGGACACACTAGAAATTCAATGAGCATTAAGTCTTTATCACAGACCTCTTACACAATTATCTCTTCCGTTAGAACTTTATCACACTTATCATTACCTACTATATTGTACGTACATTTGATTATTTGTTAATTGCTGCTTGCTACCGTGTAGATTTTAAGTTCACACACTTTGATTTGCTGCTCTGTCTCCAGTGACTGCAATGGTGCCTGGTAAGTAGTAGGGACACAACAAACATTTGATGAATAAATGAATAGTGACACGAGACACATAAATGAAGACACTGAAGTATATCGTGGGATTTTGTTGTACGTCAGTGTGTTTTATAGCTGTGCTCTTTCCCAAGAGCTCATTTAAATGTTATTGAGTCCAGTGAAAGGTTAAAGAATAATAGGCCAATTAAGAAGAGAATATTGTGTATGGATCCCCTACTGTTACTCATGAAGAGCGTTTACCTCTTGGCTGTGCACTCCTGGAGAGGGCAAATGGAGTCAGCAGAGAAAGATGCTTTTCTGAGGTTCAGCTGACATAGCCAATAATAGATTTGAGTTGACAAAGCAGAAGGTGACGACATCACTGTAGGCCTGGGTTCAACCTTTCTTTGCTGAGCCTATGGAATTTGTACAGATCCAGCCTACTGAAACTTTATAACCCCTATAAAATGGGAAACCTTTCTGCAGTGAATGCTTCTTGTAATTTTGAATGCAGCAGAACCCAATTTAAAAACAAGACGTGTTATTAAGGTTGGTGTGGAAACGGGCAGTATTATGTGGTGCCTAAGGCATGAGCTCTGGAATAAGACAGATACGGGTTTGAACCCCATTTCACCAGTTGCTGACCTAAATTTTCCCAAGCCTCATCTCATAAAATGTGGCCAATAATTCCTACTCTTAGACTTGGAATGAGATTTAAATTGAATTCATTAAATGATGTTTTGAAGGCCTTAGGTTAGTAGAAGACCTGGCACATTGTAAATTGCAGCAATTATTATCACATTCAATGGCTGGATCATGTTTTCTGTGCTAGATAAGACTGTACACCCCGGCTAGAGTCAGTAATGGGAGTTGCCAAGGATACGAGAAAATGTGAGGCAGTGGGCATGGTCTCCCCTCAGTGAATCAGTGCCCTCGCCTTAGAGGCTAGCCTCAGTATGGCAAGTCTCTATAGCACCGTGGTGGCAGCCCAGCCACGCACCTGAACTCCATCAGCAGCCCATCTTCCTTCTGCGCACCCAGCATTACTGTTCCCCAGGATGGGGAGGATCCGAGTGTGCTGCTTCATCACCATCCAGTGCTCACCTGTCACAGCCCTATCTCAGGGACATTATTCCCTTCATCAACATTCAGCTCAAGCCCTCAACACCAGTCCTCTCAGGCTAGCAGCATGGATTCTTTCCAACACAAAAGAATGACCAGGGTGTTAGCAGCTTTAGCAGAACCATTAAGGCTACTTTCCTTTAAAAGGAACTGAATTCATGGCAAGCTTAGAATTGCAGATT
The DNA here is from genome assembly GCA_017311185.1 of Proteles cristata cristata. Lineage (NCBI taxonomy): Eukaryota > Metazoa > Chordata > Mammalia > Carnivora > Hyaenidae > Proteles > Proteles cristata. The sequence continues at coordinate 226,884 of JAESUZ010003747.1, read as the reverse complement.
CTTCCTCCCCAATTCCCAAAGCACAACTCTACAGACAAAGAAGATTCATCCTTATGATTTATTTTTATGGAAAGCTACTTTCTGAACAATCAGATTCTTTAGGACTATTTGAAATACTGTTTGGGGAGAAGGTTTAGCCCTATTGTCACAATGATAAACATGGAATAACCTCTTTAAAATGGATAGACATATCCTTGAGGGTGTGTTTCTTACATAAAATGCTTCAAATGATTGCCATTTCTCTCAAAAATCTCTTCCATTTTTGTTATATGCTTTCAGTAATCCTAAGTAGGAAGGAAGCAGTGCCTTCAATTCAAGGCAGTCTCTTGTCTACGTGGTCCCATATAGTCAGGTGGACTGGCACTGAGCAGATAGGATTTACACAGAATTTCTATCTCCATCTCTGGAGTTTTCTTGTAATGTCTTGCTTATTTAGTGCATTTTGCCTCATCTTTCTTTTCCACCATTTTCATACTGTAAGGCCACAAGTCTAAATGTCTCAACCAAACTGACTCCATGACAGGCTTTAAGTTTTCCCTCTGAACTAGAAGGCCTGAGTTTCAGCTTTCCCGAAACTATCAGGCAGAGACACATTGCCCAAGGCAGGAGAAACCACCCTTGCAACACCCAATCAGGAAAGTCCAGCGACCACCCTCCACATTACTAAGGGAGAGGCCTGGAGATAGAAACTATAGATAGGACCCTGTTACCTAATGTTAAAGTTAACCTGTTAGTCGCCGAACAAGACCCTAGGCTCGCTCTGTGATTGGTTGAATTTAAAGGTACTCTAAACGTTGTAATTGGATCCCGCCAAAAGTAACGAATACTCTAGATAATGTGTATGGTCAAACCCGCCGTCAATGATGTTGAATTATTATGATTGGATCACTGTTCCCATGTCACAACTTCTGTAACTCCCCCGTCTCAAACCCCATAAAAACCCTGCTCTGCCCTTGTTCGAGGCTCTCAGCACGGACCCAAGCGCTGGTGAAGTCTGTGAGGCCGAGCTTAACTCCGTAATAAAGCCCTTTGCCTTTGCATGCATGACTTGGTCTCCCTGGTGGTCTCTGGTCGGTGAGGATACTGCAATCTGGGTATAACAATACTTTAAAAAATAATTATGTATTAACTCCAAAAATCTATACAGGGTATTTCATAGGCATTGACAAAGACTTGTCTTCCATAACCTAGTGTGCATTTTAATTACCCTGTAGAAAAGATGGGGTTATGGGCAGGTCTTCAAACACTTAAGTCTTATCTATGATTTGGAAATGAATACTCATGGTTCTTTTTAAGAAGATATTTAAAATAGATGAATATAGAAAGTTGCATACAGATTAGAGAAAATACTATTATGAACTCCCACGTAAAGACAAACAAAATTTAACAGTCATTACCATTTTTGGACATTTGTTTCATTTACTTTTGAGGGGGGCATTTTAAAATTAAGTTACAGCCATCAAGATATTTTACCTCCGTGTACTTTAGTGTTCATCTCTCAAAACAGGAACACTTACTTCTGTAACCATGGGACCATTATTACATCTAATAAACCAAATACCTTCCATCATCGAATGCCCAGTTCATCTTCAAATTCTCTCAAGATTCTTCCAGTTTCACTTTTAAGTTGGTCACTTGTTTTTAAAGATTTTATTTTATTTTATTTTTATTTTTTACAAATAGTTTATTGTCAAATTAGTTTCCACATAACACCCAGTGCTCATCCCCACAAGTGTCCTCCTCCATGCCCACCCCTCCTCCCCCCCACATCCACCAGTCCTCAGTTTTTGTCAGCATTCAAGAGTCTCTCATGGTTTGCCTCTCTCCCTTTCCCCCACCATTTCCGCCCTTCTTCTCCCCCTTGGTCCTCTGTTAAGTTCCTCCTAGTCCTCCTATACGTGCACACATATGATATTTGTCCTTCTCTGCCTGACTTATTTCGCTCAGCATAACACCCTCAAGGTCCATCCATGTTGCTACACATGGCCAGATTTCATTGTTTCTCATTGCCATGTAGTATTCCATGGTATAGATAAACCACATCTTCTTGATCCATTCATCGTTGATGGACACTTAGGCTCTTTCCATGTGTTAGCTATTGTGGAGAGTGCTGCTATGAACATTGGGGTACATGTGCTCCTATGCATCAGCATTTCTGTATCCCTTGGGTAAATTCCTAGCAGTGCTATTGCTGGGTCATAGGGGAGTTCTATTGTTAGTTTCCGAGGAACCTCCACACTGTTTTCCAGAGGGGCTGTACCAGTTTACATTCCCACCAACAGTGTAGGAGGGTGCCCGTTTCTCCACATCCTCGCCAGCATCTAGAGTTCTCTGATTGGCTCATTTTAGCCACTCTGACTGACGTGAGGTGGTATAAAGATTTTATTTTTTAAGTCATCTCTACCCCCAATATGAGGCTCGAACCCATGACCCCAAGATCAAGAGCTCTCTGCTGACTGAGCCAGCCAGGCCACTCCTTCAGTTGGTCACTTTTAATTAGCCAATGAGCAAATATCTCTCAGCTTTTTTTTTTCCCACATATTTTTCTACATTGTCTGTAATAACATGGAACAATGGACTTTGGTTGTATGTTATATGATGATCAGATATATTTCCTTTTTCCCCAATATTTTATTATAAATTTTTTCAAACATATGGAATAGTTGAAAGAGTTGTTCAGTGTACCCCTGTTTACATGGTTCTGTTTTTAATTCTTTCTCTGACTTGCTGAGGTGACTGGGACTGGGTAGTCTCCATACCTCAGGTTCAGTAAGACAGTGAATCTTCTATGGCTTCTTTTTAAGTGGAAGCCTTAAATATTTGCAAAGCAGATAGATAGTGTTCTTATTACTTTGCACGGTTTATAAATCTTGAGAGCAGCTTCTTCTCCAACTGGCAGCCTGTAAATATTATTTAGCCTGACGTTCAGTTGACAGTATTTTTCTGGGGTATCCCCGTCACACTGCACTGTGACAGTGGCATCACCATTGTGGGTTAAGTGAGCAAATGACAAGCCACCCTAATACTGAAGCAATTGGAACAGGCACTGTGTTTACACCTTATGCAATGTCAGTTGTATTTCAACATTATCCAAAAATATCATGCAAAGGTACTTGGAAAAGAGAAAAACAAATCTGGTTTCTAAAGCGTGTCTGAGGGTTGCTACTGTTGCTATGGAGATCAGAGAAGCAGATTTTCATGGCTTTACCACACTGAGCTTGTTTTTGAACAGCTTCATGAGACTGTGGGCTTTTTTTCTCTCTCCTATTCTGGGTGGTTTTGTTAGACGTAACCTTGCCTGAATAATATTAACATATCGCTTGTGTGAAAGCACATTAAATGCTAATGCTTGGAGTTGTTTTTAGCAGAATGATTTAACAGTACAGGATTCGTTTTTCATTTGAATGTTTTAAAATAGACTGACTCTCCTAATCAGCATTAACATAGAGCTCAGCTTGGAGCATAAGGAAATGTTAGTTTAATATTTTAGTGCCATCTGCTGTAAGTTTCATGGCATTCTACCCCATGTGGTTTATTTGCAGCAATCCCCACCACCACGTCCTGCCACCACTTTCTTTTTTAGTCTTAGTAGAACGCAGCAAATCCCCTTCCAAATGTTTTATACTGATTGGCCCTCTTTCTTCCCACTGGCCACTGGATGAGGCTTTTGTCAGAGAAATCTATTCCCTTGGCTCTCGGTGTCCATTTCCTGACAACTTCTCCTTCAGCCTAGGGGCTGTACGCATGCGCACGTGTGATACTTATCAAGCAGTTAACACGTTCCTAGACCTCTCTGCTTTATCTCAAACTAAAACCTGACTCTTCATGAGTGAATATTTGTAAATTCAGCAACATCACTAAATACATAATTATGGAGAACCTATCATGTGCCAGGCTCTTTCCTAGGCAGGGTGGGTGGTGAGGGGAGAGTGGAGAACAAAGCAGACGCCCTGTTCCCATGGAGTTCCGTTACAGGGGAGACAAACAGTATCCAAGTGAACACATACATTACAGCATCATTGGTACTGTAGTGGTGGTACTGTAGTGGTACTGTAGCAGTGGTAGGGCTGTGAATTAAAAGATAAAGGAGGCAAAGCTACTTTAAATAGAATGGTTCAAAATAGATGATGGGATTAAAATATTGCAACGGACATCTCTCATGTATCAAGTTGCTAGCAAGGACAGCAGATGTGTCCTCTAACCCAGTGCCTTGAGGCTCTTATTAAGGACAGATACTTATCGTTAATTAGTTAGTTTTGAACATTAACCAGCAACATTGCACAGATGAAAAACAAATCTCTTCTTTGAAAGCTGTGGAGTCTGTTATTGTGATGGAACTAGGTGGACCTTGAACTCGACTCATGTTGACAGTTCTTGAATTCAGCGTAGGGTTATAGCTTCTATGTGTTGTCTAGTTCTTTGCTGGGGGATTCCATGGGGGAGCACCAGAGGATTTTAAGCCAGAGCCTGCTCTTCACCAGTTGCTTTTCACTGAATGCTTCAGCAACTCTCAATCTATCCAGGGGATAGAATAAATGCATATGGAACATTTAAGTAAAAATACCAGGCACAGTTACAATTTCTCTAAAAATGCTAACAATCTTAAGTTAGCATAAGTCCATGTTGGACTTCAGGGAAGCGAGAAGTATTAAATGTCCCATGCATTTCTCTTTACCTACTCTTTTTAAATGTCAGTTTGAGCTACACATTGAGCCCCATGGAAATTACTGATATTTCTGTAATTAGAAACAAAGGAGATTCTGAGGTAATTAGAACCATGAGCAATCCATTGGATTCCTCTCTATTTGCGTATGTGTGTGAGCGTGTGTGTGCACGCACGTTCACAGATATTGATGGACTCACATGGGCTTGTTCATTCATTCATTCATTCACTCATTCATTCAAGAATTAAGTCTCAGGCACCTTATTGCATGTCAGTGACTGGGCTGTGGCTGAGGAACCTAAGGTGAATAATGCCCACAGGTATTTGTAGGCATAAGAATATAGACAAATTGGTGCAACAAAGTGTTACAGGAGTAATGAAGCTATACTTGTCCTAGCCCTGTCTCTGTTATTGATTTATGCTGTATTGGCTGAGACAGTACATGAGTATTCTGACCTTTTTGTGCCTCTTTTCTCATTTCTTAAAAAATCTGGGGCAGAGAGAAGTGGCAGCAGAATGATTCTTAACCTTTTCTTACCTTAAGGAGGAAGGTTGAATTGTTCCAAAGAGGTGAGAATATTTGTTTTGGTTTGCTGAAAAATAAGCCATATGAATAAAATCAGTTTTTTTAAAAAAAGCTTATTTATTTATTTTGAGAGATTGTGGGGGAGGGACGGAGAGAGAGGGAAAGAGAATACCAAGCAGGCTCTGTGCTGTCAGCTCGATCTCACAAACTGTGAGATCATGACCTGAGCCAAAATCAAGAGCTGAATGCTTAGCTGACTGAACCACCCAGGTGCCCTTAGAATCATTTTTTAATTTTTTTAATGTTTTATTTATTTCTGAGAGAGAGAGAGAGCATGAGCAGGGAAGGGTCAGAGAAAGAGGGAGATTTTCTGAAGCAGGCTCCAGGCTCTTAGCTAGCTGTCAGCACAGAGCCCGACACGGGGCTCGAACCCATGAACCATGAGATCATAACCTGAGCCGAAGTCGGACACTTAACTGACTGAGCCACCCAGGCTCCCCTAGAATCATTTTTTATGAGCTGGAGTACCATTGTCAGATGCTAGAGTGCTAGCACACCAGTGGGTGAGAAGCAAATGATGAGAATGTATTGTCTCCCTGTTTTCCTGTTTATACAATGTATATGGAGTTACTGGGTAACGTTAGAGACTCATTAGCTCTCTGTACTATTAAACATAAATGCTCACCTCAGTAGAGGCTGATGGCAGCGTAGGTACAAATTGAGGGTAGTGGGTGCTCTACTCCTTCCTGAGTATGCACTCTCCTGCCGTGTGCCCGGGAGCCTGCAGTAGCCTGCATGGAAGCAAGAGTAAAACTGAGTTTGGGGATGGGAGGAGGCTGGTAAGTGTCTTATTTATTTCCTACTCTCTGGAGTGCTTCTAATGTGATTTTTCTGGGCCTAAAAGAGAGATTTAAGTCCGCCATATTACCCTTACTGTATATAACATTTCCATCAGTTGAATACCACTTTGCATAGCCAGGGATATATTTGCTGGGCTAACTAAAAGCTGTAAATATGGCTTTTTGCTGAGTGTTTATATTGATTTTCCAGCCCTCTGATTACCTACTTCTCCTCCTTTCCCCCAATCCAATATGTTTGATTGGCATCAAAATGATATTTCTATGGTCTCTGGCACAGCCCTTGTGAGAGATGGATTTCCCTCCTGATCACAGCGTTGGGGAAAATCAGGGAAGGCAGCAGCAAGTCAAACTCCAGGACCACCAAGGGCTCTCCCCAGACAGTCTCTTTGCCATTTCCATATCTTCTCTCCTCTCTGTCCGTAGCTGGCAGCTTGATGATTTCCCTCCATATCCCTTTACTTCTGTACTGTCTGCACAGGACAATGCTGAATTCAAAACAGAAAATGTCAGCCATCACTTCGTTCCATTGCAGGGACACCCTGTCATTGCAAACAAGGACTAGTGTGTAGATTCTAGTGACTCCCTGCCTTTGGGACTCTGAAAGCTGACTCTTTCGGTGCCAGCAGATTTTCAAAGCTCTGTTTCTGTTTCTCCTTTTCCTGATGGCAGACCATATTGTGCTCACTGCTCTTTCATTCTGTCCTCACAAAGACGTAAGGAGTAGTTTGCTGAGAGAGAACATTGTTAGATATTGGATGGGATTTCTGAGCAATGCTAAATAATTTTCTAGTAGATCTTTGAAGTTGACAGAGATTTAACTGTTTTAAGGGCATTCCTAAAGGGAGTAGAATTCAGAGATTCTTATGCTGGACCCCTCGTATGGTCTGGATATTTGTAGCCCCCACACCCAAATTCATCTGTTGACACCCTAATTCCCAAAGATGATGGTGTTAAGAGGTGGGACCTTTGGGAGGTACTTAAGAAACCATTGCCTAATCCAGGGTCACAAAGATTCATTCCTGTGTTTTTTTCTAAGACTTTTATAGTTATAGCTCTTATACTTAGGTCTTTGGTTCCTTTTGAGTTAATGTTTATATTTAGCATGAGACAGGAGTCCAACTTCATTCTTTAGTATGTGGATAACTAGTTGTTCTAGAATCATTTGTCAGAAAGATTATTTACTTCCCATTGAAGCATCTTGTCATCCTGCTCAGAAAACAATTGACTAAATGTTAGGACTTATTTCTAGACTCAGTTCTATTACATTGATCTGTATGTCTAGCCTTATGTTAGTACCACATTATTTTGATTGTGCAGCTCTGTAGTAAGGGAAATCTGGAAGTATACGTCTTCCAAACTTGTTATTCTTTTTCAATATTATTTTGGCTATTCCAGGTATCTTGCACTTCCATATGAATTTTAGAGTCAACTTGTCAATTTCTAAAAAATAGAAATTGATAGGGATTGCTTAGACCTTGGTAGAGACCCATCGTTAGGGATTGCACTGAATCTGTAATTTGCAGAATATTGCCATCTTAACAGTATTAAGTTTTCCAATCCATGATCATGGCATCTCTTTCCATTTATTTAGGTCATACTTAATTCTTTCAACAATGTTTTATAGTTATCCTTGTATAGTCTTGTACTTCTTTTATTAAATTTATTCCTAATTTATTCTTTGTGATACTATTTTACCACTACCTGTTTTTAAAATACAATTTTATTGGAACACAGCCACACTTATTTGCTTATATATTATCTTTGGCTTTTGTAATGCTAGGACAGAGTTGAGTGGTTGCAACTGAGACTATATGGCCCACAAAGCATAAAGTATTTACTACCTGGCCCTTCACAGAAATAGTTTGACAATCAACATAATTTATTCTCAGAATATGCTGATTCTCTTCTTTTTCTCCCTCAGAGATTCTGTACTGTAAGATGAAAGAAGAATCAGAATTATTTATTTGATGGTGAGAAGTATAAGTGATATTGGATAGGATGAGTTTTGGAGTAAGTGAGACCAAGGTTCAAATCCTAGGCCATCACTTTTTCCATTTGATTTCTCTGATATTCTGTTTCTCTTTCTTGAAATTTTAGTATCCTTTTCTTATGAGGGAAGAAAGTGACTTGCTAATGTCATATATAAGAGCCACTGTCAGTAACTGGACCCAGAATTCAGCCCAGAATTCCAGAACTTCTACTTTTTTGTCCATTTTTATTTCCATTGCTTATAAGTTTATGTCTCTGACTAGGAGATATAATTTAAAAGTTGCTCCTTCCCCATTTCCCCACACTTCTTTTTTTTTTTTTTTTTTTTTTTTTGAGAGAGAGAGAGAGGGCGCAAGTGAATGAGGGGCAGAGAGAAAGAGAGAGAGAGAATCCCATCAAGGGCAAGGAAACAGGACAGAGAGAGCGAGAAACAAGGCTCATCCAAAATGGGGCTCTTGCTCATTCAATGCGGGGTTCATGCTCACCTGATGTGAGACTCAAACTCATGAACCAGGAGATCATGATCCAAGCTGAAGTCAGATGCTTACCAACTGAGGCACCCAGGTCCTCCCTCCCCCCCACCCCCACATACTAAATTCTTAATAACAGCTTGGTAGCGGTGCCTTTATTAATTATTTATACCATTTGCTTCTTTTCCATAAAAATTTAAGTGCTAAAAAATATGTTGGTTGCTCAGTATTAGGTGATATTGGAATAAGTGTTGTTCTGTTTTTCTGTCCCCTTAAGGAAAAGATGTTACTTCCATTTCTTAGTAATGGTGTCCTGGTTTGGCTCATAAACATATAGGACATATTTACATTAGACTTAATGAAATGGAAAACATAGTGGTTTCAGCCACCAAAAGCATGTCTCTGCAGTATCTATTTTATTGGTATAGATGACAACAGACTTCCAGCTGGAATATATTCAAATGGGTTTCCTCTTTCTCCTTTTTTGAATCTACTCCAGAAGAATGTTGACTATACCAAAATGGATTAAAATATTACTTAACAACTCTAGCTGTACACATAAAATTTAGACTTCCAGTCACAACTAAAAGTTTCAGAAGCCTTTAGAAGTGTAACCCTACGGTTATCTGAAATCTAGTACTTACAGAAAGGCCTTTTTCAGTCACAATATATTTTTAGCTTGATTCTTAATGCTTTACAAAAAAATAGCTGTTGTATTCTTTTAATAGAACAGCAGGCTATTATGACTACTCATTCTTTCCAGTGGGACATAATATTAGAAATGATCAAGTCCTGAGGTGCCTGGGTGGCTCAGCCAATTGAGGGTCTGACTTTGGATCAGGTCACAATCTCCCACTTTGTGGGTTCAAGCCCACTGAGCCTAGCTCTGTGCTGAAAGCTCAGAGCCTGGAGCCTGCTTCAGATTCTGTGTCTCTCTCTGTTCCTCCTCTGCTCATGCTCCCTGTCTCTTTCTCAAAGTAAATAAATAAATAAATATAAAAAAAGAAATGTTGAGATAATGTTATCTTTTTCTGGAAATAAGAGAACTTCTTTAAAAAAATTACAAACAAAAACCTTACTGATCACAGAGCTTAGAATCAGAGAACTTCTGGGTTGGAAAGAGCCTGTGTAAAAGACCTTAAGAACATTCTCAGTGACGAAGAAGTCACTGCCTTTAAACTGACTTTCCATCCTTGTCAATTCTGAAATTTATCTCATATGTTGATGCTATGTATCCATTAAATCTATTGTATCCTGTAGGGACATAAATTTAAAAGGTAACTGTCATAATAACCTTGCATTTTTGCCTTTCTAGACTCTAAATTTCCTTTGCTATCAACCAACATTGGTTGGTTGGTGTCAAGTCCATGTACCATTTATCCTCTTTTGTATGCCTTCTAGTTCCTCCAAACCCCTTTGCTGAGTGTCATGCCCAGAGAAGAACATCTTTCTGGGTAGTGTGTGAGCCAGTTAGTACATTCCACAGCAAAACCATGGCTTCCCTCACTGTGGACACCCAATTTCTACCAATCCAGCCTATGGGCATATTACCTGTTTGTCAGCTCTTTCACATTGTTGACTTGGGTTGAGTTTACATCATCTAATACCCTTAAGATTTTATCTATATGTGCTAGAAATAAGTTATATTTCTTCTGTCTCACATTATTATGGTTGGCACTTTGGAAGGAAGTACTAGACCTTGCATTTTATCTATGTTAAACTTAATCTTGTTAAGTAAATTCCATTTTCGTAGTCTGCCAAGATTTGAGAGGATTCTGTCACTCAATACATTTGCTGTCTCTGCTAACTTTTACATTATTTATGGGCATGATCACTTGCTTTTTATGTATCAATGATGAAAGGTTTGAGAGCCCAAATCCTGTGATTGGCTATTAGAAACGTCTCTCCAGATTTAGATTTAATCTATAAACATTTATTCAGCATGTACTTGGTAATGAACTATAGCAATCAGAGTTGGGAATTCAATGATGAACAAGATAAGATGTCTCAACCAAATCATTAGTTATATAAAGAGAAAGACATCCAAATAAATAACCATAGTATACAGTTGGAACACCATAACAAAGATGTGAACAAGAAACAGAGAGAGAGGTCAGTAATTACCCAGGGAGGTAAATGATGTGTGCCAAGACAAAGTGATATTTGAGCTGAGTCTTTTTTTTTTTTTTAAGTTTATTTATTTTTGAGAGAGACAAAGACAGTGCAAGTGGGGAAAGGGCAGAGAGAGAGGGAAGGAGAATCCCAAGCAGACTTCAAGCTGTCAGCACAGAGCCCAGTGTGGGGCTCAGACCCTGAAACCATGAGATCATGACCTTACCTGAAACCAAGAGTCAGATGCCTAACTGATTGAGCCACCTAGGTGCCCCCTGAGTCTAGTCTCGAAAGAGTAGGAAGTATTTGTGAGAGAAAAGAAGGAGAGGGGCGCCTGGGTGGCTCAGTCAGTTAAGCGGCCGACTTCGGCTCAGGTCATCATCTCATGGTTTGTTGGTTCAAGCCCCACATTGGGCTCTGTGCTGACAGGTAGCTCAGAGCCTGGAGCCTGTTTCAGATTCTGTGCCTCCCTCTCTCTCTGACCCTCCCCTGCTCACGCTGTGTATGTGTCTCTCTCAGAAATAAATAAAACCTTTAAAAATTTAAAAATGAGAAAAAAGGAGAGTCTGATTGTCATTCATTAATCATTATGTATTCATAAGAAAACGAAATGTTATTTTCCTGAGAGTTCTTCTGTTGAAGAGGAAATAGACCAAAAAGTTGAGACTTTACCACTATAGACAATGGTCACCAACTAACCTAAACTCCAGTGTATACAGTGATTACTTCACAATGATACAGCAATTATATTCTATCAAAAATGTGAAATTCCATTTTTAAATTTTGTAGATCATGTGTTTTCCGGGTTTTTTTTTTCTTGAGGGTGGTTAGGAAGCTCTTACTAATGAATGTTCCTTAGATTTAGGCTCTATGAGCCAAGAATAGGAAATCCTGAAAAATTGTTTCTTGATCGCTTATCTTTATTGACCGAAATCTCTCCTTTGTGACAGACTCATCCACCTTGGAGGAAAAATCTTATCTAGATTAGATCCTCCAACAGCTAGGTTTTAGTATCTTCCAACTTTTTCAAAGTATTTGGGACCCCTGAGACTCACAGTGGACTCCATGCCTCCATTGAAATTCAGGAATTTGTAGCTGACAATAAATGGATTTGTCACTAGGCCTGCCAGTCCGACAGCCAGGACCCGCTCGCGCAACTATAGTGAATAACACTTTTCATTTAGTATCACTACAAGGACAATCAATTTAGCAAGAGATTTTCTCCTTTAAAAACCGTAACAGAATTAAAGCTGTCTCTCTTCTTTCACAAAAAGACTTGGGAATATAAAAAGTACTTGTCCTTTTATTAAGTTAAGCTGCTGACCTTTTAAGTGATGTCTTGGCCCTGGGAATGATGAGTGACTCAGGCAGAAAGCCATCTGAAGACCAAGGTAATTTTGCTGCAGGCCAAGTCATTCATTTAGTCCAAAGTGTCCAAGCCATTTAGCAATGATCCCGCATCTTTTAAAAGCAAAGTCATTCTACCTGCTGCCTCAGCGTAAAGACACATGACCTCGTCCACTGCCAGGCAGGTAAATGCAGGTATTAAATTGCTGTTGACAGAAGGTAAGTGAAGTTAAAAACTTAGCTGAATTGTTGGAAACTTAGATGAATAGTTGCTCCAACTTCAAGAGAGTTACCTGCTAAATCTGTCTAAATCTCCAGGGAAGCCAAGAATAATAATATGAGTGCCCTAAAAAAGTAAACATTTCAGAACTACATTAAATTTCTGGTAGCTTGCTAGTCTTTGTAGCTTTTATCATGGTTTTTAAATACAGATTTAACCCTGTATTCATTCATTAATGATTGAGTTCTCACTCGAGTGTATGCCCGAGGTGGGCATGGATTATGTTTTGTCATTGCTGAAATGCTGACTACCTATCACAGTCTTCTTTGATGTGAAGCAACTCAGAATATAGTGGAAGAAAAGTGACAATTACTCAGCCCCTGCCTCTGTCTCTCAAGCTCGCAGCCTGGCTTCCTTATTGGTTTTGCACATATCGGCCTAGAGCTGAATGTTTCTAGAGAATAGTTCCACTGGTGAAGGTTCTTAAGGCAAAGTGTGTACCAGAGAAGAATCTTCCTTGGCAATCTCTTTCCATCTGGTCAAAAGCAAAAGCAGAAGCAGCACTAATAGACACGTGTCTAGGATGAGAAATAGTGAATGTAACTTGCATGAGTTTTCTCTCAACCTCTTCATTGCCTGTAATTTAAACCATTGATAGGGAATTCCATCATGTATATATTTCTTCTTTCACTCATCCAATAAACATTATTAATTGCCTATTATTTGCAAGCCCCATACTAGACACCACATGAAAATAAAGAATAAAAAATAAATAAAAATATGAAATTTATATAAGCATTTCCCTGTGATTGTTCCCTACAAGACTGGGGGAATAATGTATTGGTGGATATCAGATTAGAAGGTTGACCAGGGTGATTAGGAGGATTTGCTTGAAGGAGGTATACATGACGACATATATCTACACGTACTTGTACATTCAGGTTTACCACTAGTCTGTCACCTTTGGCTCTTCTGCATAAGGGCTGCTTGAGATTACCATCCCCCTCATTGTTCTGATGCACAGGCAGTATACATAGTGTAAGATTTGGGGCCAAATAAACATGTCATTTGAATATTTTTCTATAGACCCCATCAGTATGGTGCTAGAATTTTTTTTAAGATGGATGGATGGATGGATAGATAGATAATATCAGGATATATCAAAATAGTGCTGAAATAATCAAAGGTATTTTTAAGGATCAATAATTAAAATCAGATAATAATTCTCAGAGGAAAAAATAAAGAATTATCTTTCATTTGTATGGATAAAACAGATGAGAAACCCTTTTGTCACCAAGTAAGTCAGTGAGTTCTTCATCTTTTATTTTTTTATAACAAATAAGCCCCAGATCTCAGTGACTTACAACAAGAAATAGTTTTCCCTACACACATTGTGTCAGGGTTTGACTCTAATAAACTCTGTTGGGATCTGCTCAAATTTTTTTTTTTTTTTAATTTTGGAAGCCAGGCTAAAGGAGCAGCTCTATCTAGGACATGTTGTTCTTTCTTCTGATACAAGGATGGAGCAAGCGGTTCCTCACCAAGCCACACGGGCCACATTAAGTCTCTGCTCAGAGATGGCAAATGTACCTCATGTCCCATTAGCCAAAGCATGCCGCAGAGCCAAACCCGAAGTCAATGGATGGGTAAACAAGCTGAAAGAAAGGAGGGAGAAAAATAATGTGAACAAGTAATTAATTACACAGTGTAGCACATCAACATTAGAACTATAATCATACTGTTGGACTTTCTGGCATCCAGCTACATTGCTATAAAAAGTGATGTTCGGTCTTGAAAATGATCTAACTGAAAACAAAAGCCTTTTAGTTTGGTGTACACTGAGAAGATTTGTGAGGCTTTACTTAGTACTATACTTGGAACCTTGAAAACATGACGCTACTGTAGTCAGATCATTCTGATTCACAGCAAAGCTTCTGGGATGTTTAGGTTCCTCCACAATTACTGGGATTGATTGTTTTGTAACAAGGCAGAACACTTTTGATGGGTTTCTAGGGGAAAACCAAGAAACCATCCCAAGTTGTAGTAGGCAGTTTAAGGAGACACCCAAGCTGGATAACATCAGCATTGCCCAAAACGAGTACAAATGGAAATGACCCAAAACCCGTTTGTGTTTTGAGCATTATTTAGAAAATGTCCACATCACAGTGACTATTGTTGACCTTAGGCTTAAATACTTTCTTGAAATGTAAAATTCACAAATTTAGTAAGTTTAAGTCAGCACTGATCAAAGTATCTTTCTGACCATGATGGATATTATCTATGAAATGCAGACATACCCCATTTTCAAAGTACTTTGATATTGCAGAGAAATCAGCTGTGAATCATTGCAACAAATGCATCAATTATATAGTCATTCCAGATGAAGGGTAGTTCACACTCTGAGAAAATACATTGCCAATCAGAGTACACCATACTATTTAAGACATTTTTAATATGCTGCTGTTATGTCCGGGTGAGGACTTGGAGGAGATCAATCTGATCAGGTCTTGGACATGAGACACTTTCCAATTAACAATGATAAATGTTGATTAAGCCTGAGGGTCCACAAAAAGACAGAAAAACATGGATTTAATTATATCTCTGAGTGTGAATAAGTAAAATCTTTTGATCTATAAACCTCACTTTCTGCTTAGGCACATAGATAAAATGGTTGGCTGTTGTTTTTTATTCATGGCTAGTGGAGGCAAGGTATTTCTCAAATGCAAAGATACAAGTTAATCATGCTCTTTACTATAATGAAATGGATTATCATCAGTCAATGAAGGCCTCACTATCATTTTATGTTATTTGACTTGAGCCCTTCTTTCTGCTTATTTCCATCCCTCTCTCCTTCCCATCACCAACTCTACCAGGATTGATATACATCTTTGGATTTGTATGTATAAACTGAACATTTGATGTATTTTTTATTTTAAAAAGTGGGATTGTGTTACAATTCTGATTTTGTTTCTTACATTTTTACTTCAAATATGTTCTAAGTACACCTAGTTCATTGCTTCCAACTAGTACATAATATTTCATTGAATGCATACATCAGATTTCACTTATCCATTCCCTTCCCTGATTCCCAATGATGGACTCCTAGGTGGCTTTCCATCCATATACATCACTGTCATAAAAATCCTACATGTGTCATCTTATTAATCTGTGGCAGAAAGCTCTGGTCTATTCATCATATGATGGGATTGCTACCTCATTAGGTATTGATATACATTATTTAACTAAATATTACCAGATATACCCCCCGATTTCTTAGTTTACATTCCTACCAGCCAGTGTGGTTGAGCATCTCTTTAAATACTCGTTAGCTATTCAGACTTCTTATATGTAAATTGACTAATTATAGTTGACCTTCCATCTTTTTTTGTTGCTGTTTATTCTCCTGTTAGTTTAGAACTTCTAGTTTGTCACCCATTTGTTGTCTCTGTTGTGCTGTTGAACAGAAATCCTTGTCTAAATGTATATAAATTTTCACCTTGTGTTTTGTGCTTTTTACTCATGGTTAAAAACAAACATTTGGGGAACTTGAGTGGCTCCGTCAGTTTAGCGCCCAACTCATGGTTTTGGCTCGGGTCATGATCTTGTGGTTCTTGGGTTTGAGCCCTGCATGGGGCTCTGCTTTGGTAGTGCAGAGCCTGCTTGGGATTCTGTCTCTTTCTCTCTTTCTGCCCCTCACTTACTCTCTCCCTCTCTCTCTCTCAAAATAAAAATAAATAAATAAAAATAATAGCAGATTTGAGGTAAAAAGTTATTTTCTTACATTATCCTCTACTGTCTAGACTTGCCTTTACAATAGAGTTGATTTTCTCAACAGAATCTATTGAATAATTTATCTTTTTCCTACAGAACTGTGGTACCACTTTTATCATATATCAAGTCTCTCAATCTCTGTGGTTCCGTTTCTGAGCTCTGGTTTCTCTTCCATTGGTTTCGTTTTCTCTTTTTGTGTCAGAACCACATTTGTTTTTGTTACTATTGTACTTTAGTTTTCTGTCCCAATATTTGCTAGGGTGAATCTACTCTCTTTTTTTTCAAAATTGACTTTTTTGCCTGGTTTTTTATTCTTCTTGTAAGTTTTAGAAGACATGTTTTGCATTCTCACAAAATCATATTGAAATTTTTGTTAGAATAGCTTTGCATTTGTATATTTAACTAAGAGAAAATTAGCATTTTTATAACATTAACTTTTTCATTCATGCAAGCAGTATATATCTCCACTTACTGGAGTCATTTATTTGTATGATCATTCAGTAGAGTTTAGACTTTTTCCTCATAAAGTTCTTTTACCTTTTCAGGTTAATTCCAATAGTTTCCATTGCTATTGTAAAGGCAGCATATTTTGGTTATTGCTAATATAGAGGAATACTGTGTGTGTGTGTGTGTGTGTGTGCGCGCGCGCGTGTGTGTGTGTGTACATATATACATATATATTCTCTAGCTGACAAGTTTGCCATACTTGTGTGTTAGTTCTGTACCATATCTGCTGAACTCTGGGATTTCTGTAGAGTTGATCATACTTGTCTTATGCCCAATCCTAAAGGAATGCATTTAAACTTCCTCTACTGAGTATGATGTTGATCATTTGATTCAGGCATATAGCCTTTATGAAGGAAATTTCTTTATATTCCTCATTCTCTAATATTTTTAGTCGTAAAATAGAAATTTAACTTTAAACACTTCACTATAATCATGTGATTTTTCTCCTTTGGTCAATCAATGTAATGAATTAAATTGGTAGATTTTCTAAAGCTAGACAGTCTTACATTCCTAAAATAAGCTCTGGTTTGATTAACTGCTATTTTATATAGCATTTTAATATCTGTTGGTTAGCTAATGTTTACTTAGAACTTTGATATTCATATTAATAATTACTAACACAGAACATTTACTCCATACCAGACACTGACCCAGGACTTTACATATATTAACTCATTTAATCCTCCCAGCCATCTATGATATATACTAATCCTTGTCATTCTCATTTTACTGATGAGGAGGCGGAGGCACAAAAAAAGGAACATTCCCAAGATCACACAGCTGGTTGATGGTGGAATCACACTTGAACTCAGAGAATCTGGCTGTGGAATCTGTGTTTCTACCGATTGTGCTTTACTGCCTCTTATAAATGAATGGAGCCTGCAATCATTTTTTCTCATACTGCCCTCATCCCATTTTGGAATCAAGATTATACTTGCAACATAAAATTATGTGGATAGTTTTCCCTCTCTGTCTCTTTCTGGAACAATGTATATAAAATATGCATCATTTAGTCTTTGAAAGTGTGGTAGAATTGAAATGTAGAATCATCTGGAATCTGTGGGTTTCTTTTGTGGAAGAAGTCTTTGATTGCTATTTCAATTTCTTTGAAGATTATTGTTTAGTGTAAGATTTCTATTCTTCTTTATACTAATTTGTACAAAATTTTCCCAAAACATATCCATTTTATTCCAACTTTCAAATTATTGACGTATAGTTGCCACAATATTATTTGGTAATTCATCTTGGGCATGTTGGATTCTGTTTCCTGCTTCTTTCTCTTTTTTCTTGATAAGCCCTTTCCATCATTAATCTTTTCAGAGAAGCAGCTTTTTCTTTTCCTTTTTTCTGTTTCATGTTTAAGTAGGTTCCACACCCACTGTAGGTTTGAACTCATGACCCTGAGATTGAGAGTTGCATGCTGCACTTACTGAGCCAGCCAGGCGCCCCAGCAGTTTTTTCTTTTTAATCTTCATTTTGTCGTTTGCTTGTCTCTTTCATTGATTTCATATTGATATTATTTCCTTATTTCTTGTGCCTTTGGATTTACTCTGTTGTTTTTCTAACACTTGAGACAAAAATACAGCTTGTTTGCTTTTACTTTCATATTTTCTGACTGATACATTTAAAACTCTTAGAAATTTTGACATAAATTTTCACTGTCATTCACATCTAGGTTTTTATAATTTTCCCTATGGCTTTTTTAAAAATGTTAATTTATTTTTAAGAGAGACAAAGAATGCCTATGAGTGCAAGTGGGGAAGGAGCAGAGAGAGGGAGAGAGAGAATCCCAAGCAGGCTCTGTGCCGTCAGTGCAGTGCCCGTCGCGGGGCTCAATCTCATGAACCATGAGATCATGACCTGAGTCGAAATCAAGAGCCTGATGCTTAACTGACTGAGCCTCCGAGAAGCCCTTCCCCAGTGGCTTTTAATTTTATTACATTTTGGCTAGTTTTAAAAGTCTGTAATCTGGGTGCCTGGGTGGCTTAGTTGGTTAAGCGTCCAACTTTCGCTTAGGTCATGATCTCGCGGTTCGTGGGTTCGGGCCCCGCATCGGGCTCTGTGCTGACTGCCAGCTCAGAGCCTGGAGCCTGTTTCAGCCTGTGACTCCCTCTCTCTCTGACCCTCCCCTGCTCACGCTGTTTCTCGCTCTGTCTCTCCCAGAAATAAAGAAAAAAAAAAAAATAAATAAATAATAAAATAATAAAAAAAAAAGTCTATAATGTTGATTTGCTAGGATTTACTAAGGGTTTGAACCTTCCCTCACAGGTAGTTGATTTTTGTGAATATTTCTTGTATTCATAAAGAAAGCAAAAAATATATTTTCTGTTGGATGTAAAGTTCTCTATTATTTTGAATTTATTAATTTGATATTTAAATTTTATATATCTTTGCTAATGTTTGTGTGCTTGATCTATGAATTTCTGTGTAGGGTTTGTTAAACTTTCCATTGATGATGATCTCTTTCACCCCATAATTTGATCAGCTATGCCTCATATATCTTGAGACTAATTGAGCCCTACATGATAAGCCTGGGTAGGGGGGAGGTGGCAAAGGGAATGTTGTTCAGAGTAGAAAACCTCTCCTCTTACTATCCGGTTTGACTTTCCTTTCTGTTCTAGCTCCCCACGTCACTCAAGTATAATGCCACCAGGAGACCTTGTCTTTCTGGAACCTCTTTGTTTCTTCCCTGGGGAGGAGGAGGGAATGCTCTGCCACTCTGAGAAGCTGGTATTGCTGGTTTTCTGCTTCCAGTGACCAGTGGCCAGAGTAATAAGATTCCATTCCAGTCTTAACTCTGTGAGTGCCCACTCCCTCCCAGTCTGGACCGTGTCTGCTGTCCACACTAGAACCCAGCCTCTAGTCTCCCCTGAGAGTCTCCCTGTTTATACGTGAGTCTCTGAGATGTGTCAGCCCCCTCTTCCTTTCTGTGGCATCTGCAGGGTTAGCCTGGGGATGCGGGGCGGGGGGAGAAGCAACTGGTTAAATTCACAATCTTATTGGGCTACTTTGTGTTGTGTAACCAGTAATTTGCATATTCTAACTATAAACTGATCCATAATGTTGGGAGGTTGGCAGTCAATTCTGAATATCATATTAGGTTGAAGAATACAAGAGAAATGTTCTTTTCAACCTGGATCTTTGAGGCTCTGAGACACCATATGGCATTTTCTCAGCTTTGTAATTGATGTACCTTAATGTTTTTGCACGGTGCAAGTTTTCAGAATTATTTTCAGAAACCTGTAATTAACATTTCTTTTAAAGGATATTTAATAATCCTTGTCATATGAAACATATTTTAATGAGGTTCTGACTCTCAGAAGAGGAGCGCGCGCACATTCGCACGTTAGGTCTTCCCTCCATGCTCGCGATGTTGCCTGCCATCTATGCGCATTGGGAGAAATTTCCCCTTCGCCCCTCCCACTCGTCCTGAACTGTGGCTCTGCTTGTTTTTAGACAGATAATCTGCCGCATTTCATGGTCATGCCGGCATTACTTTTATTGAAAACTATGATCATAAGAGCAAAATAATGACTGCAACTGAGGAATAAGAGCTGAGTGACAAAACACCCAGCAGAAGACAGTGAACACGTTGAAGACCGTACGCTGAAAGACGGTATGCAGAATTAACGTAAGGTTCCAGAACCTAAATGGACCATTTGCTTTGAGATCCAGCTCCTTTAAACCAATCAAGGTGTGGACAATGGTGGAGAGGGAGCTGAAAAAGTTGTTTCGGTTCTGAGCATGTTGAGTCTGGCAGAAATCATCTTCAGACGTGTTGCCCTGGAACAGCCCAACTTCCTTTTTTGGCTGAACTCCTGTGCCTGTTGTGGTCCAGACTAGCCTTTGTTTGGATTCTCAGGGACTCTGTTTGCATGCATTTTTTTCTCTATGAGCATTGTCTGAGTGCTTTCTGAGCAAATAAGGCAGAAAGAGAAAAACCACTTTGGACAGTGGTATCCTTGTTGAATTGGGCTGTAAAGTTAAACTAAACTGTACAAAACTGTCAAAACCGGGAGCCATATTCAATGAGATGAACATACAGATGTTCATTCATATTCTAGTAAATGCTGCAAAAGATGAATTGTGCAAAAATTGATCTTCAGGGTTGCTTATTATTTCTTACTGGTCTTTTGCTTCACTCTGGCCCCGTACAGGCTGTCCTCCACATGACAACCCCAGAAGCTTGATTCAGAGGATGTCAGCTACTAGTTAAAAACCATTCATTGTCTTCCCAGCCCTGACTGAGCTCCTTAATGTGATTTAAAAAGCTCTGCAAGATCTCATTCCTGCCTCACTCACTGACCTTACTTTCTACCACTTTCTTTCTCATGCACTTACCTTCTTCACGTTTCTCTAGCACACCATGCTTGTTCCTGGCTCAGGGCCTTTGCGCTAGCCATTCTCTTTGCCCAGCATTCCCTCCTTTTCTCATTTTTCTATGGCTGTTTCTAGCTTGTTATTCTGTTCTCAGCCTACATGATACCTCCTCAGAGAAGCATTCCATGACCACTAAATTGAAAGTACCTACCAGTTAGTTGCTTGTACATGATCCTGTTTTAGTTCTCTCTCTGAAGTAGCTAATTAAACTTGGGGATCTAGCAGGGTTCTAGTTATATAATACATGCAGGACCTGCCCTTCATGTTTAAGAGGTATTAGATGTTTTGTGCAGACACTCTGGTTTTCAAATATTGGCAGAATCCTGCAATACTAAAAAAAAAAAAGGGTTTACAATCCTTAAATATTAGTGCTGGGAAGAAATTTAGAGAGTCCTTGTTAGCATGCTTCACTTAAAAAATGAAGGAAACGCCACAGGATTCTATCCCAAAAACCAAGAGTACACTTTACACACTGTATGTTAGCCAATTTGACAATACATTATATTTTTTAAAAAAATAAAAATAAAAATGAAGGAAACTGACACAAAGATGTTCAGCGACTTAACCAATAATTATAATTGATTTATAGCAAAGCCAGGAACAGGTGTTAATAAAACAATGATTACACATTCAGAGCGAAGTATGTCAATGGAGTTAAACTTCTACAGGTCCCTAGAAAATATCTAGAATGGCTTGAGGATCTTTTGATTCGAGATAACAAAACAAGCAGTTGTAGCCACCTCTCCTCCCTCCCATTTTCCCATTGAAATGACAGAAAATACTTTTTTTAAAAAATTTTTTATTAATTTCTAGGAGACAGAGAGAGAGAGAGAGAGACAGCGTGAGCAGGGGAGGGTCAGAGAGAGAGGGAGTCACAGACTGAAATAGGCTCCAGGCTCTGTGCTGGCAGTCAGCACAGAGCCCGACGTGGGGCTCGAACCCACGAACCGCGAGATCATGAACTAAGCGAAAGTCGGATGCTTAACCGACTAAGCCACCCAAGTGCCCCCAGAAAATACTTTTTAAACAGTAAATTTATGTATACGCAATGGAAAATATGAACTAATGAAATGAGTGGACAGGAAGTTTTGAAGATTTTTCTGAAAAACAGAAAGCAGATGGGATTGGACGGGCAGAGGAATTGCAGAGGAAACCCTAGTCCAGACCTCAGCTCCTGGTGTAGTTCATCCCCAGAAAACCAGAGGGGCCTCTGTACCATGGCCAAGTAGGCTAGAGGACCTCTTGCGTGAGTTTGTATAGATGAAACAGGATTCACTACCCTCCTTAACTAGGGCTGGTTATGGAACTTGCGCCCTTTGGCTAAAGCTAGAGAACCCTTTCCAAAGAAAGCCACCTCTCCTACTGGGGAGGGAGGGCACCTCACAAACAAGTGGGGTGAATGAAAGGAGACTATAGGTTAAAGGCATGGAAATCAGTCAGGTATCATATTTCTGAACAGTACCACACATGAGAAGACAGAGGAGCAATGATTTAAGGTCTGTGTGGAGAAACGATTTTGAACCTAGACTTCGATACTCACCCCAACTCTTATTCATATAAAAGAGCAAAATCAAGATATTTTTTCTGACTTACAGATTCTGAAAGGTTCTCTCTCCACTCAAGTACCCCATATGAAAACAAAATTTTCAAGGAGATAACCCTCAAAATCAAGTGAATTTAAGGAAATGATGGAGTAAAATATGAGAAAGAATAGTAGCCAAATATGACCTATAAGAGCAAAGACAGTTGAAAAGAAATTAGTAGAAAATGTGTTGGATCTGAATGCTTAAGGCTTTTTTTTTCTGTTGAGCAGCAGCAGCTTTAATAGCAATGATTAATTACCCCTCTTTGAGCTTAAACTCACTATTTCTGTGGTAATTAATATTTAAATAGTTATACTGTTATAACTATAAATACTATAAGTTTTAGAATCACCTTCATGGAAGAGGCAGAGAAGTCCTAATTAAAACTCTTTAAAGGAATGTAAATTTTATAAACATTGGCACTAAAAATAAAGTGAAAAATCAGTAACAGGAAAGGAAATGAGTGGTAGTGAAAGTGTACTAAACCTTTTTAAAATTTGTATGTAATAGATGTTGCCTAAAATTAATCAATCAAGAACTGAATTCATTCCAGTTCTTGCAAAATAGATTCATTTAAATAAATCATAGTAACTAGGATACATAAAAATCAGAAACTAAGTAAGAAGGATGGGGTGGAGTGAGGAAGACTTTAAGTTTTTAAAAAAGCCTATTTTAATTAAAATTTACAGAATCTTTTGCAGTTATATTATGACACCATTGCAAAGTAAATATGCAGTCTCTGTTTTGCTTGATTCATTACAAAACTTTAAGTGCAGAAGCTTTCTGAGCCTGTGAAAGTCAATCACTAAAATCACTTCTATGAAACTGACTCAAAGCACTATACTTGATAAGAGGATTGACACAAAAACCATCAAAACACTAGGGTACTATTCACAGTGAAAGGAGTTGGCTTTGACGAGAATAGAAAACCAAGGAAGACCAAATTAGATGGGTCATCAGTTTTCTTTCATGCCAGACAAAAGCCAAAAACACTTTTCTGACTAATAAGGTCAACTACCTGAAACCAAAGAGGAAATAAAGAGTAATTCTAAAGCAGGAGAAAGGAGCCCTTCAGGGGACCTGCTATTGAGCTAGAGTATCTAATCTTTCAGGAAATAGAATGAATAAACAGATTTGTAACTTGGCTCACCTGGTTTGAGGAACAAAGAAAGTTTTCAGAAATTGTGGTGAAGCCCATCGTTTGTGACATTCAATCCTACAATGAATGGATCTTAGGAAACTACCATAAAGTGTTCTGGAAGCGGCCAGAGACAGGCTCTCACCAAGATTCTTTTAATTTTGTAAAAGAAAATTTTAAAAAAAGAAAGAAGAAGAAACCCTAGTCTTAAATGTTTAATAAGTTGATAAAGATTTATATTAAATGCATATCATTTCAAATATGCAAAATACGTTTTCCATCTCAACTGTATTGCAAATGCACCGATTGTTTACTTCCCCAATCCTAGGATGATTTGGAAATATTTAGATAAATAAACTATGATATGAATTCATGAAAATTAATACCACTTCTGTACATTTTTTAAATTGAAAAAAGTTTATTTACTTTTGAGAGAGTGAGAGAGTAGGAGCAGGGGAGGGGCAAAGAGAGAGAGAGAGAGAGAGACAGTGTGAGCAGGGGAGGGTCAGAGAAAGAGGGAGACACAGAATCTGAAGCAGGCTCTAGGCTCTGAGCTGTCAGCACAGAGCTTGATGCGGGCCTTGTACTCAAAAACTGTAAGATCATGAACTGAGCTGAAGTTGGATACCTAGCTAACTGAGCCACCCAGGCACCCCTCTACATTTTTAAACTGATTAATTAATATATTTGTTCAGCGAAAAAAGGCAAAAGGTAGATGCCAATTAGTGATTTCCAGTAGAAACAGAACTTGAGATTGAGTTTGGAATAAGCATCTCTGTAAGACCAAACGAATGCATTAGAAAGAGTGAGTGGCATTGACAGATTCATATATCAACCACAGAATAAATATCATCAAATATTTGTGTCATTAGACTTTTAAAATGTTAATTAGGAACTAAGATGTCACAACCTACTGAATGAGAGAAGATTTTTTGCAAATGACATATCTGGTAAAGGATTATTAGTATCCAAAATATATAAAGAACTGATACAACTCAACACCAAAAAACCCCAAGCAATCTAATTTAAAAATAGGCAAAACACATGAACAGACATTTCTTAAAAGACATAAAGGAAGGCCAAAAGACACATGAAAAGATGCTCAACATCACTCATCATCAGTGAAATACAGTTCAAAACTATAATGAGATATCACCTCACAACTGTCAGAATGGCTAAACTCGACAGCACAAGAAACAACAGGTGTTGGCAAGGAAGTGCAGAAAAGGGAACCCTAATGCACTGTTGGTGGGAATGCAAGCTGGTGCAGCCACTCTGGAAAACTGTATGGAGGTTCCTCAAAAAGTTAAAAATAGAACTACCCTAAATGTAGTAATCACATTATTGGGTATTTACCCAAAAATGCAAAAACACTAACTCAAAGTGATACATGCTTTGTATGTATCAAAGTGATAAACCCCTATGTTTATTGCAGCTTTATTTACAATAGCCAAGATATGGAGGCAGCCCAAGTGTCCATTGGTAGATGAATGGATAAAGAAGTGGTGTATATATAAAATGAAATATTATTCAGCCATAAAAAAGAATGAAATTTTGCCATTTCCAACATCTAGGATAGAGCAAGAGAATATAAAGCTAAGTGAAATAAGTCAGTCAGATAAAGACAAATATCATATGATTTCATTCACATGTGGAATTTTAGACTAAACAAGTGAATGAAGGGAAAGAGAGAGATTGAGAGAGAGAGAGACAGAAACTAAGAAATAGTCTCTTAACTATAGAGAACAAACTTATGGTTACCAGAAGGGAAGTGTGGGGGGGATGGGTGAAGTAGGTGATGGGGATTAGGAAGTGCACTTATCATGTTGAGACTGAGTAATGTATAGAGTTATTGAATCACTGTATTGTACAACTTAGACTAATGTCAACTATACTGGAATTAATGTTAACTATACTGGTATTAAATTTTTATACTTCATATAAATAAATAAATGTAACTCAGTGGAAACCACTACCCCCAGCCCAAAGAAAGAACCAAAATGTCATTCTTCTAGCCATAAGTCAGATATCTACTTCTTTCTCTTGCCTGTAGCCTTAACTGCTTGAATAATCCTACAAGTAAGATTTCTATCAGGCAAATCAGTGCAGTGTGTATTAGAAATCGCTGTTTCTGGAAGTGGACTACAGTAGAACTAAATATAATTCTCACTCTCGCTCAATTTAAATCATAGGATTATGAGGGAACTCAGATATTATCCACTTATATCCTAAAGGATCTCTAAGGACTCCTGAACCATGTGCTTTCTAAATGCTGTTCACTTTGCCCCATGGAAATGTAGAGTTGTTGTGAAGTATCAAACACTACTCTTTGGAAATAATGAGTTACTTTTACAGTTGTAAAATGTCATCATTCTGATGCTGTAGTCAAAACACTGCAGTTTCCGTTGGTTCAGTACACATTTATTAAGAACCTCTTTTTGCTGGGACACCTGGGTGGCTGGATTGTAAGAGCATGTGACTCTTGATCTTGGGGTCGTAAGTTCGAGTCCCATGTTGAGTGCAGAGATCACTAAAAAAATAAATAAACTTTGTTAAAAAAAAAAAAAAGAACCTACTTTGGCCATGTTCTGGGTATACAAGGGTGATTATGATCTACTCCTGGCCCTCTAGAAGTTAACAGGAGAAAAGGTATAAATAGGAAGGGCATTAAAGGTAATGTGAGTGCCCCTGTGGGAATAGAGATGTCTGTACATCCAGTAGCCAGCACAGTGCATGGCATAATATTGGATGCTTAGTTAATTTTGATTGAATGAATAAAATATCATGAGAATAATATACAGGAAGTTGTAATGCCATGGGGGAAGGGAAACGAGAATTTGAACCTTGAGCTAAATCTTGGAGAATGTATAGCTTGCAGAGGAAGAGATGGGGGGATTCCGGTTGAAGAGGAGAGTATCTATCCTCAAAGAAGGAAATAGCACGTGGATTCAGGGAACCAGAATGGCCCGTTTGCTTGAGATGTTAGATGACAGTGGTGAGGCCATAGTGGATGAAGTAGGGCAGATGGGAAGTAACCAGATAAGATAGGGCATGCTAAGGAGATCTCCATTTTAGAAAGATTTCTCCATGTGAAGGATAGATTGACAACCAAGAGGATGGCTAGAAGATCATAACAGAAATCCAGTGAGTAGTGATGAGGGTCTGTTCTCTAAAGCAGTAGCAGATGGGGTGAACTTGAGAAAGATTTGGGAAGTAGAAATGAAAGTGTGAGAGTGGATATGAAGGGGACTGTGGGGGAAAAAAAACAAAGAATCTGAGGTGATCTTTGTGTTCTGATTGACTGTGTGCACTGGAGTGTTAGTTACCAGAACACAGCCAAAGGAGAAGGTAGTACAGGCAGGATGAGTTCACAGACGCCTGTGAGACATTCAGGGAAAGCTGTTTAGTGACCTGAGTCTAGAAGTCAGAAGCAAAATCCAGGCTAGAGATACAGCCTTGGTGGTACCTATGTCTGGTGGTAACCATGAATGTAACTGAGATAGTCCAGGGGAGGATATAGAATGAATAGCCCAGGTTCATTATTTCCCAGTGTGTACTGCCATGTATGTTCATCATATAGGGATGGAATTGATAGGATGTTCATTGTCTATAATCATCATTGGAGCTAGAAAAAAATCATTGGAAGAAAGTAGGATGGAGAAAAATTTGATATTATCAAATTACCATTTTTCAGGTATAGAGTTTTTTTCTACTGAAGGATAGTAACGTGGGGAAGGGAAATAAATTGAGAATGAAGTAGTTTAAAAGTAAAGTAATTTTTTTTGTTAGAGGAAATATCTGTTCATATGTCCAAATTAAGAATTGTTCCTATAATAATGCTTATTAAGTATTTGAGGGATGGGTGCATGTAGAATTCTAAATTGTATACAGTAAATATGCAGATAAAAATTATTTTTATTTTGTGTTATGGAGACTTACAGTGAAAGCAAAGAGGCAGAGAAAAGAAGAATGAGAAAGATAGTGATAGACACATCATTACTATCAGTTCAGAAATAGAGGACAAAAATAAATCTCATCCACAATGGAACCACAGAGGGTAACCACCACGAATTTCAACATTTTCCAGGCTTTTTTTTTTTACATATTTTACATCATATGTATCATGCTGTATATATAATTTTGTGGGTTTTTTACTTATATGATAATTGTTCTCCTAAATTAAGAACTTTCCTTAAATATGATTTTTCATGACATTGTAAGATACCAATCACCTTCTAGTTATTTGCTTACACATTCTTTACTGTTCAACATTTAGGGTTTTGTTTTTTCTATCTTATTTACTTCTTCATTTTTAAATATATGTAGTGTGTGTGTGTGTACGTGTGTGAGAAGGAGAGAGAGAGAGAAAGAGGGAGAATCCCAAGCAGGCTCTGAGCTATCAGTGCCCAGCCTGACACAGGGCTCCAACTCATAAACTGTGAGACCTCAGTCGAAAATCAAGAGTCAGATACTTATCTGACTGAGCCACCCAGGTGCCACAATGTTTTTTCTATTTTATTTATATTATTTTTTTAGGGTGAATGAAATTTCAGCAATTCTTTAGTTCTTTCTTTCTAGGTACAGTGCATTTTTTTTTTAGGAATAAAATTTAATGATCTGTTTTTTCTATTTTAAATACCACTCCAATGAGCATCTTTTTTATAAAGCTTTGTGTCTATTTAAAATTTTTTAAATGTTTTATTTAATTCTGAGAGAGAAAGAGGCAGTGTGAGCAGGGGAGGGTCAGAGAGAGAGGGAGACAAAGAATCCAAAGCAGGCTCCAGTCTCCGAGCTGGCTGTCAGCACAGAGCCCGACGTGGGGCTCGACCCACAAACCGTGAGATCATGACCTGAGCCGAAGTCGGACGCTTGACTGACTGAGCCACCCAGGTGCCCCGCTTTGTGCCTATTTAAAATAATTTCTTTGCATGGGTTTCTCAAAAATGGAAAATATGGAATTACCATATTAAAAGGTGCTATGGTCTGAATGTTCGTGCCTGTCCCCTCCCCAAGTTCATATATTGAAATCCTATTGCTGGATGTGATGATTTTACGAAGGGGTGGAGTCCTTATGAATGGGATTAATGTCCTCATAAATTAATCCCGTAGAGATCTTCATACCTTTCACCTTGTGAGAACACAGCAAGAAGGCATGAACCAGGCTATCAACCAGGCTATGAACCAGGCTATGAACCAGGACGAGCATGTGACCATGCTGGTGCCTTGATCTTGGGTTTCCAAACTCCAGAACTGTGAGAAGTAAGTTTCTGTTATTTATAAGCTACCCAGGCTGTGATATTTTTATAATAGGAGCCAAAAAAGAGTAAGCTAAAAGATACGAACATTTTCACGTTCCTATTGCCAAGTTGCTTTTTGAAAAGATAGTATCAGTTTACACTTCAGTCAGCTTTATATGGCAGTGCCATGAAGCTTATTATAAAGCCTGTGTTTGGGGTCATTGGGAAATTGGGAATTGGGAATTCCTTGCACTTTATTGATTTAATGAATACACTGAGCAGTTCAGATTAATGTAAAGGTGGTCTTATTTTAAACAACACTGGTCTTATTTTAAACAATCACTGCTGTCTCTTTTGTTAGCTGACCTTTATGCAAAACAGTCTTTAAAATGTAGGTCAGGGTCACGTGGCTGGCTCAGGTCTTGATCTCAAGTTTCATGAGTTTGAGCCCCACATCGGGCTCTGCTGACAGCTCAGAGCCTAGAGCCTGCTTCGTATTCTGTGTCTCCCTCTCTCTCTCTCTCTCTCTGCCCCTCCCCCACTTGTGCTCTCTTCCTCTCTCAAAAATAAACAAACATTTTTTGAAGTGTGGTTCAAAGCACAATATGTTCTGTACATTTTGTATGGTCAAGAAACTTGGAAATACTTCTCTAAATGAAAGAATGAAGAAATGTATCCAGGGGAAGAAGGGGCTTTGCTATTTTATTTGTAGTAAAATTAAACAGTATTTAGCAACAGTTTTGGAGGGGCTTTGTGGCTTCTTAAAAACAAGCAGAAGTGTCCCATTTATTTATTCAGGAGCAAAGCTTTTAGGAGGCAGTAGCTAAGGGCTATATTACTGATTGTTCCAGGAGCGCTACTCAGCTACCATGGTGATAGGTACCATGGTAATAGACACACTTTGTCAGATGTATTGTAAATGCTTTTCAGTGTGAGGGCAACAATTGCCGCAAACGTTTTATTATTGCTGTATTGTGTAGGTTGTACAACATACCGAAACTTATTTAGATTCTGTTGATAGGTTTGACCTAGATTAAAAAGCAAGGTTCTTTAAAAATTAAAAATTAAAAAAACAAACTTAACCTATGAGACCTAAATTGAAATGAGAGCAGTTTGCCAGGCTCACAGCCATCTTTTAAGAGAATAAGCAGGTCTGTGTGGAAGCTCCAGAAAATTATAGAGTATTCCAAAGAACTATGAACTTTGAAGTGTGGCCGTAGGTGATAGGCAGAATGTGAATAATTGAAATCCATATGTAATCCCCAGACTTTAGTTAAACAGATTTGCTTCTCCTCATTGTTCATTTTTAGTGCCAATGTGAAGTTATTAGCAGTGGTTACTGGTGTTAATAGCGATTTTGTGCCCTGCTTTCTTCACTGGTCAGCCCTCTTTAACATCCCTAAAAGGTCCATATGACTGCTACTATAAGTATGCCCGTTACACAATGGGGGAAATGAAGGTATAAAGAAGAAATAAAGACCTCACGGTCTCAGCTCAGAAGATGGGTGGAGTTTGAATCGATAAACGTGAAAGCCCTGAGCACCAGCCTTATTTTACAAACTTATACAATGGCAGAGACGAAACCTAAGTCAAAGGATATATGGGATTATCATCGCAGCTCTGATTAATAGATACTGCAGTTTAGCAGAGAGCACTGTGCTGTTGTTTATTTGGAAGCAGCTACGTGACTCTCAGCCCTGAGCAGGGCAATGCAGACTACTTCCCCAATTAATACCCAAGCTACTGTAACAGTTACACTAACACGTGATACTGGATGAATCAGAATTACGCTCGTCTTTTTTAGTAGGTTTCTACCCATGCCCGTTTCTTCCTAAATACCATTATCCCTCACAGTCCAATCTCTCACATTCTAAATCCCAGGAACAAACAAGACCCAGATGCTGTCCCTTGATTTTGAATTCACTATTGAACTCAAGAGCCAAGCAGATTAGAGACTAAGACTTTGCAGCTATGGTCGTGCTTCTTTTCTGTCTAGTCTATGTCTATATCTATATTCATTTTGAGAGAAGGAAAGAGCAAGCAGGGGAGGGGCAGACAGAGAGGTCGGGCAAGAGAGAGAGAATCCCAAGCAGGCTCCACATAGAGCCTGACTCGGAGCTCAATCTCACCAACCGTGAGATCATGGCCTGAGCCGAAATCAAGTGTCTGATGCTTAACCGACTGAGCCACCCAGGTGCCCCCACTATGGTCTTGACTCTTTTTTTTTTTTTCCTGGGTATTTATTTTTATTTTTATTTTTATTTTTTTACAAAAAGTTTCTTGTCAAATTAGTTTCCACATAACACCCAGTGCTCATCCCCACAAGTGTCCTCCTCCATGCCCATCCCCCCTCCCCCCACATCCATCAATCCTCAGTTTTTGTCAGCATTCAAGAGTCTCTCATGGTTTGCCTCTCTCCCTTTCCCCCACCATTTCCGCCCTTCTTCTCCCCCTTGGTCCTCTGTTAAGTTCCTCCTAATCCTCCTATACGTGCAAACATATGATATTTGTCCTTCTCTGCCTGACTTATTTCGCTCAGCATAACACCCTCAAGGTCCATCCATGTTGCTACACATGGCCAGATTTCATTGTTTCTCATTGCCATGTAGTATTCCGTGGTATAGATAAACCACATCTTCTTGATCCATTCATCTGTTGATGGACACTTAGGCTCTTTCCATGTTTTAGCTATTGTGGAGAGTGCTGCTATGAACATTGGGGTACATGTGCTCCTATGCCTCAGCACTCCTGTATCCCTTGGGTAAATTCCTAGCAGTGCTATTGCTGGGTCTATTGTTAGTTTCCTGAGGAACCTCCACACTGTTTTCCAGAGGGGCTGTACCAGTTTACATTCCCACTGGTCTTGACTCTTAAACTGATCTGCATGTAGGAATTACCTGGGGAACATGTTAAAAACAGATTCCCAGCTCTCCATTCTGACTCATTAGGCCTGCAATGGGGCCCACGAAGCTGCATTTTAACACAGTCTTCTGATGGTTTTGAAGCAAGTGGTCTGTGGGTCTCACTTTCAAACAGCTTGTCAGTCTGTTACAGCCTCATCCATGCCTGTGGTCATGGGGACAATGGGGAGTTTGGGGAGGTGGGAGGCCTGTGCCTCTCTGCCGAGGAGCCCAGCAAGGACCCTTCTGCCCTGAGGTCCCAGCACATGCTGTGATCCAGACTGGACCCATCTGTGCATGAAGAACAACAAGCCTTCAGTATTTACAGAGAAAGAGGCACAAGGTAAAACAAAAACAGGAATGCAGTGATCCGCAGTCTGAGTCAGTGAGAGTCATCTGTAGTTACTTAATGGTTAAGTCAACTTTTTTCTCCCAGAGAGTGGAAACCAGAGCACACATTAAACAAAGACGAGGCCGCAGCCTTTTAGAGAAGTGAAAAGTTTTGTGACTCATTGGTGGCTTCTTTCTTGCTGATAAGAAGGCCTGGCCAGAGTGGCTAAAATAATTGAGCTGGGCCACTGTAGTGTTAACATGCAATCCTTAGGGAAAACTTTGGAGGAAGGCCCTTTTCTCATTCCCCACATGCCCCACCACCACGGCCTAAGCGTTGTCAGCCTTCCAAATCCTTGCCGGGCCCGAAGCAGGACTTGTCCCCTCGGCTTGTTTTCCAGGGCTTATGTGACGCCCTTGTTCCCTTCTTGGCAATCCAAGTGAAGCTCTTTATCTCTGGCCATGGCCGTGGTAGTCATTGTTGTAAATAACTTTGACTAATTTATCTTTCTAAAATGCTCAGAACAGCATTTAGATGCCAAGAGACTTGGAGTGGGAAAAGAATGTTATTTTTGTAAGAAATACTATTTTAGAGGATGGCTCTAACATTAAAAGACAGAAATGGGCCAAGTGGTTTGTTAGGAAATTTCCTTGCAAAACTGCCTTATATGAGTGGGATGGTTTCTCTTGAATGAGGTCATTATTTCTGACTTGTGGCCACCTCTCAAAGCTAAAAGAGTGCATGAGTCTGGCCAAATACTTTGAATTGACTCAAGAGAAAGCTAACATAGGCGTCATTGATTTCCATCCACCTGTGGAAGCCAGGTCCTTATCTTCCTTTGGCAGAGTAATTATGACCACTTCTATCATCTCCCTTCCCAGGGCAGATTTTTGTGTTCTATAGTTTTGTTTTGGTGATTAAAAGTCTCCAGTATTAATATCATTCTTTTGTTTCATTTCCTATTACATCATATTCTATCCATTTAATGCAGTATCTGACCCCTTGAGCCACCTATCAAATTGTAAATCTCTCTTCATGCCTCCTAGTAAAGGAGGACTTTTCTTGTGTCTTTATGTATTGCTTTTGTCTTAAGATAATAACCACTGATACCCCATTGACCAGAGCAGTGAGGTACCATCATCCTTGCAAAAGGATGTCCTGAATAATCTATATTGAAAATCAAATGGAGAGGACACCTCAGTGGCTCAGTCAGTTGAGCGTCCAACTTCGGCTCAGGTCATGATCTCATGGTTCGTGAGTTCGAGTCCCACACTGGGCTTGTTGCTGTCAGTGCAGGACCTGCTTCAGATCCTCTGTCCCCTTCTCAAACCCCTTCCCTGCTTGTGCTCTCTATCTCTATCTTAAAAATAAATTTTAAAAAATATTAAAAAATCAAATGGAGAGAGCCTTTCTCTGCCGGTTAGAAGCCCAAAAATCTGAGAAAAACCAAACTGATGTTTTTTAAACTCAGAATGCATGAATACATCAAATCAACCTGACTATCAACACCTGTGGGAGTGCTCTTTATAGAAGACCCCAAAGACTGGGATTCTGGAGGAAGAGCTTCAGAAGGCACATCAGGAGGAAGAAGGAATAAGCCCTAATGACAGCCCTGAGGTGACAGCCAATGCCCTGCATTTGGGGAGACATGAACAGAGAGCAGTAGAGCAGGGGCATAGGTAGATTTGTGGTGAGGCCTGCTTCCTAAGTAGGGTGTGGTGAATATAATGCATCCATCCTCTTCATCTCATTTCATAAGGCCTTTCCAAAAAAGAACTCTTTCAGCTGCTCATCTGGCCTCCGAGAGAATAAGCATATCTGGACCTCATCACTTTCAGTGCTGTGGGTTTTTTTTTAATGTTTATTATTTTTGAGAGAGAGAGGCAGAGCATGTGTGGAGGAGAGGCAGAGAGAGAGGGAGACACAGAATCCAAAGCAGGCTCCAGGCTCTGAGCTGTCAGCACAAATCCCAACATGGGGCTCAAACTCACAGACCATGAGATCATAACCTGAGCTGAAGCTGGATGCTCAACCGACTGAGCCACCCAGGTGCCCTGTGCTGTGCCTGTTCATGAGGCTTCATGGGTTTAAGAACTAGTGGGACTTTTTTTTTCATTTCTTAATAATCACCCCAAAATCCTGTTAAAATGCAAATTCTAGGGCTTCATCCCCAGTGATTCTGGTTTGGTTAATTGAAGATGGATACAGAATTTTCATTTTAATGAATATAACAAGTGATTTTTAAAGCTGATAGTTAACAGAGCTACCGTGCCCTGCTGTTTGCTTCCTTTTTCCTCCACCGTTCATACTGGCCTGCCTCCTCTTCTGGCATTCTTCCACCACACACCACGTTTGTGTATGTGCCCTTTGCCCTCAGAAGTCTGTTCCAGTCACTAGTCAGCTAGGTACCCAGTTAAGCTTTAGCTTATCTCTTGGGGCTTCTCGCAGAATTCCATTAATTTTTTTTGCATCAAACTCTGACTTCTCTCTCAGGCCATCTAGAACTACCCGTATTAACTGAACCTGTTCCCGGGTTGCCTCCACTGCAGTTACAAATGATGATGATGGTATTCTCAAGGTCATGTATATGCTCCAGAAAATATACTGCATTCGCTGTATACGTAGAACTTTCTGAGTACCTGGTATACAGGTGTCCCCTGCTATCTGAAAGTAGAATGTTCTAATGAAATCTTTCATGAGCTAAAATGGCACAAATGAAGAAGCAATTAACATTTTGTAAAAGTGAAAAGTCTCTTTGGATTTCTTTCAGCTAGCAAAATCAGGTATTAATGTAGGTCTTTCATCAAAGCAAAGTGGCATAAAGCAAATCTTAGATAGAGGGAGAATCCTGTGTACAGAAGGCATTGACTCATCAATCTGCACAATTTGTGTGCAAAAACTAGCTAACATTACTTTTGCCACTCGCCAATTGAAGATAATTGGTCATAGATGTACATTCCAGTGTTAACTTTTTCCTACTAATCTTGATTTTAAAAATTCATTTAATGGATATATTTTTTTCAATGTTTATTTATTTATTTTGGCGAGATCAGGTGTGTTCAGGGCGATATGGCCTTAGACTATTTATTTATTTTGAAAGAGAGAAATCAATAGCAAATGGGGGAAGGGCAGAGAGAGGGAGACCGAGAATCCCAAGTAGGCTCTGCATTGACAGTGCAGAGCCCAACATAGGCTTGACCTCATGAACTGTGAGATCATGAGCAGAACTGAAACCAAGAGTCAGATGCTTAACTGACTGAGCCACCCAAGCGCTCTCATTTAATGGATATATATTTTTAAACTAACTGCCATATGTCAGGCACTGTAATAGGTGATAAAGACACAGTGATGAGCCTGCCGTTATGAACGCTTATAGTCTATTTGGGGAACAGACAAGAAGACAAGGGAAATTATGAGCACATACATGGAGGCATCTAACCCAGTATTAGAGGGGGCAGGGCTGGCAGGGAGGTGTCTTAAAAGACTGAAAGTTAAGTAGGACCAAAAATCTGAATGGGGGCTGAATATGTTGACCCTAGATTATGTCCTTGAGGATTGGTTTCATTTAAAACAAAATTCCAGGGGCACCTGGGTGGCTTAGTCGGTTAAGCGTCCGACTTTCGCTTAGGTCATGATCTCGCGGTTTGTGGGTTCGAGCCCCGCATCGGGCTCTGTGCTGACTGCCAGCTCAGAGCCTGGAGCCTGTTTCAGATTCTGTCCCTCCCTCTCTCTCTGACCCTCCCCTGCTCACGCTGTTTCTCTCTCCTAGAAATAAATAAAACAAACAAAAATAAATAAATAAAACAAAATTCCAGGATTTATTTTCTTATAATTTATATATTAATTATAAAATTGCAGTAAAGAACAGTTAATAAAAAATAACCCAGTTAGCTGAGGACCCTGGGTGTTGGAATTGGACCCTCTGAGTTTAAATCCACGCTCTACCACTTATACGTGGTGTGACTTTGGATAAGTTACTTAACCTCTCCAAATCTTAGGCTTCTCATCTATAAAGCAGAATTAATCATCCCTAAATCACAGGGTTGTTGTGAGAATTAACATGAGATGACACATGAAAAGCATCTAACGCAGTATCTGGAACACAGTAAATGCTCAATAAATTTTAATGTTCTTCTCTCCCCAACTGCTGTCATCCTCAAGTAATTAAATTTTGTACTTTAATTAGTTTCTTGACCCCCAAATCAGCACTCTGGCTTCCTGCTGAGCACTCTGACTTTTGCCTCCAAATTCCCCCGGCCTCAAAGACTTTGCATGTGTACTTGCATATTCTCTTTCCTCTCTTCCCCACCTCTTGCCCATATGCACACATTCTTTATTTGATTTAGTTTACTTATCCTTCAAGACTCTGCTTAGATACCGCTTCCTCCTGGAAACCCTTCCTGGTCCTCTTCACCACATCCAAGTTAGTCATTCCTCTCCAGAGCCCTGTGATTCACTGTCCTGCCCCCGTGTGACTGTGTGTGCTCATCTGCGTAGCCTCCCCGGCTCCCTGGCCTCATGTGTGATTTGCTTGCCTTTTTATGTCCAGCACCGAGAAGGATGCTCAGCCTGTGATAGGTTTCTAATAAGTAGTTTTGGATGAATGAATGAACAAATATATCAATTTCCCCCTAATTTTAGGTGAAGAAAGTATTTAGTTCGTATACTACAAATTTATTGGCTTCCCGTTATACCATTATAGTTTTTTACAAATGTCTTTTCACTCTTTGCCATTTGCAATTTTTAAAGTATTAATTTACCTCTTTCACTGCTTCCGACTTTTGGCCCAAGTATGTTCTGTTGTTTGCTTCGTTCAATTTAGAATTATTCATGCTCAGTTGCTTCCTTTTCACAGTATGAACCTGTGAACCTCTTTCAGTTTTTAAAGAACTTCTTTCAGTAAAAAAGATAAAGATCTTTCAGTATGTTGAATACTACACACACACACACACACACACATCTTTTTTATGTTTGGGTTAGTTTTGGAATGCCATTTGTTAAGTAGCTCCTTTGGTAGTAACCCTCCTAGCTTTAAGTAAAGCCATTGTTCAAAGCATTTTTAATAATTGGTAATTTTTAGGTATCATTAAAATTGCTCTTTATTTCTCCAACTCTGAAGTCCTTACTCAGGACTAGACACCAAATATTTGAAAGAAATGGTGATATCACCTGCATTACAATTACCTCTTTACATTTCTACCTCCCAGTTATTGATCAACACTTGTACTTTATCCATCCTTGTTTCTCCAGCACCCAGCACATGCCTGAAACACTGGGCACTCAACAACAGCTTGTTAAATAAAAATGTGGAAGAGTGCCTGCCCCAAGTGTGTTTCCTCACTGCTAGGGAAGCTGGTATATTGGTAACACACAGAGACACTGTCACCTTGCTCTCTGGCCAGGTTAGTCAATATAGCCAACAAGGCTGTGAGGAGGTATAACCTTGTTTTCAAAATATTTAGTCTTTCCTACTTATCTCCAGTGGACTTCTAAGACATGTAGGAAATAGGCCTTTTAAAAATAGAATTAAATGTGAGAGGTTTGTGCAAGGGGAGTGTGGTTTAAAAAAAGGGGTATCAGGATAGATTTTTGTGGTATTGAAACTGTTCAGTATGTTTACTGTGATGATGGATATACATACCTAAATAGGTGATAGAATTGTAGAGAACCTACACACACACACACACACACACACACACACACACACACACACACACACACACATATGCCCCAGTACTAGTAAAACAAGAAATCTGAAGACGGTTGGGGGATTGAATCAATCAATATCCAAACCCTGACTGTGCTACTGTATTTACTGTTTTATTGTTTTGCAAAATATTACCATTAGAGGAACTATACAAAGTGTATAGGATCTCTTTGTATTATTTATTGAAACTTCAACTGAATCTTCAAGTGTCTTAATAAAAATGTCAATTAAAAAACAAAGTTGGGGGCACCTGGGTGGCTCATTTAAGTGTCTGACTTTGGCTCAGGTCATAATCTTACAATTCATGAGTTTGAGTCCACGTTAGGCACTCTGCTGTCAGCGTGGAGCCCTCTTTGGATCCTCTGTGTCCAGCTCTCTTTGCCCTTTCCCCGCTTGTGTGCTTTCTCTGTCTCTTGTTCTCTCTCTGAAAAATAAATAAACATTAAAAAAACTGAAAGTTGGGGTGCCTGTCTGGCTCAGTCAATAGAGCATGTAATTCTTGATCTTGTGTTGTCAAGTTCTACATAGGACGTAGAGCTTACTTGAAAATTAATAAATAAATAAATAAGAAAAAATTTTAAATGGAAGTTAAAAAGAAATAGGAGATCAAATCCATAAAGAGAGATGAGTGAAGTAAATGTGCTATGATAAATGTTACTATAGTTCCTCTGATTTTATATTACATTTGGCTTTGAACTTACTGAACTTTTTTTTGAACAAAAAAAAAAAAGAATCAGGGCAAAAAAAGACTGCTTTATATTCATTCCATCAACACAATTATTAAGTAACTGCCATTATCTAATAAAACATAATTTATTTTATAAAAGTAATACCTCCCTTGATATTAATTTAAAAAATAATTTGCCACATGGTGTACCCTTTGTGTGGATTATATGAAGCTCAAAACACCGTGGTAGAAAAATAGTAATTCTCCTTGGAATTTAACAGTGTTTTAAAGGAACATCCTTCAAGGTTCCGAGGTAACTTACTATCATGGAATAGCTTTTTCTGTGGAGGGACACTGTCTAATTTTACCCTTCTCTGACCTAGCACCAGCTGCTGGGTACCATACCTGTGGCCTGTTTACCCTTGTGTGGTAAGCATTATCTTCTTTTTCCTGCTGATAAACCTGAGTACAGGGAAGTCAAACCATATCTGAGGGAGCAAGACTAGTAAACGGCTGAGCCAGAACTCTTTCATCTGCCTTTGCTGCAACTTACCCAGACTAGATTCACGTCCCAAAGTCTAGAGAGAAGGCGAGGCTGACTTTGGAGCCTCCCAGCATTTGTGTGTCCAACTGATCACTTCCTAATCATTGTGGCATCAAGCTGTATCGTGTCTATTTCGAGAAAGGCAAGAACCAGAGGTCAAAAGTGTAATATCTGAGCTTTCTTGTTTTCGTTTTGTGGACTGTAGCCAATGAATAGACAAAACACTGAACACACAATATCCTCTCCTTTCATTGAATTCTGAGCCCAAGTTCAGCTCCATAGAGGCTATCCTCCACCTTGGGATTGGCCTTTTCAGGTTTAGAAGCTTTAGAACCTTTGTTTGCCCAGCCCCTGGCTTCTCTGGTACAGACAGTGGGTGGTTGTTAGGAAATGTCAGTTGGCAGTGGAGTACCCTGGATCACAGCCGGAGTTCTGAAGTAGGAGAAACCTAGGTCTGAACCTGATTCTGCCTCTAAGGGTCTTTGGGGGTGGGGCCAAGTTATCTAACCTGAGCCTCAGATTCCCCTCCCCTTTGCACCTCTCACCCCCATAAAATGGAAGTATTAGCAGCCCTTCCTTATAAGATTGTTGTATTAAATGAGAGCATCCATGTAAAACATTTAGCCCAGAGTCTGTCACTTGGTATATATATTAATGAATGTGTGCTCTTATTGGTATTACTCTTATTCTTCTGGGAGTGGAATGTTTTTCTGTGCTTTTTATGTATGAGTTACTT
Source organism: Proteles cristata cristata (assembly GCA_017311185.1). Taxonomy (NCBI): domain Eukaryota; kingdom Metazoa; phylum Chordata; class Mammalia; order Carnivora; family Hyaenidae; genus Proteles; species Proteles cristata. The sequence continues at coordinate 187,196 of JAESUZ010003747.1, read as the reverse complement.
ATAATCTTCATTCTGTTATCTGACAGTTGCAAAAGGAGGAATAAGAAGGACTTTTTTCCCCACAAACTACTGATGGTTTGTCTTTAACGGAAGTTAAAAATAGGAAGTGAGAATCTTCCACAGTATATAGATACTGTATAAAAAAGGATGTTCAAAGAGGGGCAACTTTGACAGTGGGCATTTTCTCCTTTTCACAAAGTTGACTCTTTGAAGTACATCTTTGCAGGACAAACATCTCTTTAAAAACTTAAATAACAGGAGCACCTGGGTGGCTCATTTGGTTAAGGTCTGACTTCGGCTCAGGTCATGATCTCATGACTTGTGAGTTTGAATCCCATGTTGGGCTCTGTGCGGACAGCTCAGAGCTTGGAGCCCGCTTCGGATTCTGTCTCCGTCTCTCTCTGCCCCTCTCCTGCTCACACACTGTCTCTCTCAAGTAGAAATTTACATTAAAAAATAAAAATTAAAAAAAAAAACAAAAAAAACTTAAATAGCAGCCTTCTCTCCACCCCATGCAAAATCAACCCCAGGCTAAATCAGTATGTACTGCTGCAGACGGGGTAGGAGGAGGGGTGTGCGTTCACTGTGCGGGCCCTGCTGCTGGTTCTGTCTTGAGGCCTAGGTAGAAAAGTCCAGGTAAAGAATATTGTGCAAACATGACTTGCCCAACTGGCCTGTAATTTAATGACAATTACTTAGGAAGACCTGGTTAATAACCATATTGATATTTAGGAGTATTCCAAGGAAATGACTTGATTATAGTCAACACCTTCTAACATGGCTCAAAATACAATGCAAAACTAGGGGCACCTGGGTGGCTCAGACGCTTAAGTGTCCAACTGTGGCTTGGGTCATGATCTCATGGTTCATGAGTTCTAGCCCCACATCGGGCTCTGTGCTGACAGTGTGGAGCCTGCTTGGGATTCTCTCTCTTTCCCTATCTGTCTGTCCCTCTCCCACTCGTGCTCTCTCTCTCTGTTTCTCTCTCTCTCTCTCAAAGATAAACTTAAAAAATAGATTGCAAAAATACCCTAGACATTGTTTATGATAATTGGATGTCATTTGGTTTCTTTGAGCATAATGACTTAGTATACACACACTGATTCAGCCTATACCAGCACATATTTTCATCCTTAAGCACACAAATGGGCTGAAAGACCACTGTCCTCCCACGGAGCTGCTGAAACATGTGGTTGAAGGAGATTGATCAAAACATGCCCGATCTCTTTTAACTTCAAGTTTAACATCAGATGTCAGTTTTGCTGAATTACTTTTAAGTCAGTGTCTCTAACCTTCGAGACTCTTAAAAACCGTCATCACTTAGATTAAAGGAAAAATAAGAATATAATTGGAGCTCTATATTTCATACCACAGAAGTAAGTCTATGCTCAGAACATTGAAGCTGAATCAAGAAGTGTCTCCAAGTATATTTCTGAGATCAGTAGACCTTTGAGAAGTAGATCTGTGTAGATCTTCAGTTAACCATCTCCAGGAGCATTCCTGCAAGGCCCACAGCAACAACAGAGTCACGATTATAAGCATTTTTAAAAATTCACCTCACATGAGGTTTTTGTTTTTGTTTTTGTTTTTTTTTTGCCTGGGACCTGCTATGGCCACTCTTCTAAAAGAAATAATGCCTCTTCGGTCCCTAAAACTTCTAGTCTCACTGTAACACAGATACCACCCAACACACTGAAAAAGAGGTCAGTTGTTAGGTTAGTTAGGTTAGTTATGATTGTTAGGTCAGTTAACGGTGAAGAGATGTTCATATTTTAGGAAGCATATTGATTCAATCTTGGTGTTTTTATTCCTCTGAGCTCCTATGGCTGTGTGCTACAGAACTTTGTGGTAGGTTTTTTCTAGTCCCTCTTCCCCACAATAATTGACTGTTCTGATACTTTGTCTATTTTTTCCCTAACACAGAGCCCTCTGAAATTCCAAACCTTAAACAGCAAGACTCCGGTTTTATGGATCCAGGTTGCCTCTTGCTGAGAAAAACTTTCAGTGCTACTCCAGCAGCTTCCTAGGCTAGTATTTTTAAAACTTCCCTTCTAGATATGTTAGGGGTGGTTTGCAAAACTGTAAGTGTTTGCAAAAACTTACTGCTGTGCTGTAAATGTTTAATGAGATCATTTTTTAAATCTGGTTTCTGGTCCTTGTTCATTAATGCGTGTTCAGCAGAGGAAACTGTTTTTGCGTGTGGTGACTTTCTACTAATAAGGTGCTCTTGCAAAATCATCAGAATCTCCTTCTGTCACATATGGTTAATTGAAAGTGTTTATTTTACATTGATGTACAAGGCAAATTCTTGCAGTAGCAACCCATTTATTTAGTTATTCTGTTCTCTGTAGCTTTCTGTCAAACTGGTCCATGACGACCTTCTAAAATGGTTGAAAATGCTAACTCATTCGTGGTGAGAGGAATGTGCAGAAAATGGAGAGACAGAGGTTTGGTTCCTCCCCCCGGAACAAGGAGTCTATATAATAAAGTCTACCACATAAAGAAAAAAAATACAACACTGTTGACCTGGCTATAGAACTTCAGTCAGTGGGAAAGCTTCTGGCTGCAAGTGACAGAAAAATTCAAATTAGTATCAGTGTGAACCATAAGGACATTGAGTGTGCGCTTAATAAGAAGCCTAGAAGTAGGAGATACCAGAGGCACTGATGGCTCAACACACCCACAATATTAGGGCACTATACTCTTGACAGTTATCATGGCCTTCTCCTCATGATCACAAGATGGCTGCAGCAGCTCTAAGCATGATATCCTCAAAGAAAGCTGGGGGATGGCAAGGTAAGAAAAGAGTTCTCCCTACTTTTTAATCAGGAAAACAATCCTGATTAAATCCCAGAAGCCCTCCAGCAGACTTTCCTTTATATCTCATTGGCTAAGTCCTGGCCTTATTGCCATTGCTACGTGCAAGGCATTCCGGAAAATTATTTTGTGTGTGTGTCTATTGATAACATTTATACATATACAGTTAGCCACTGACCAACAGGTAGCAACAAAAGAAAAAGAAAATCTGGAGCCACTCATAGTTAGTGGGCAGGGATGTACGAAAAGCAGATCTAAAGAACCGAATCCCTAGTAAAGAAAAAAAAATCTGCAAATACAGTCATGTCCCAGGTCTGGTGGAAATGTGTAGCCTGGAAAAACCAATTCAAGTTATGTCCAACAATAGAAATTCTAAGAGATGTGATGGGAAGAGAGGACCGGGAAAGGGACAGCAATGACCTCAGGTTGTCAAGGAACTCCAGACAGCGATTTTGGCCGGAGCAGAGTTGTGTTGTCAATAGAGGCTGAGACAGAACAAGGCTGGCGTGGAGGGTGAGCTGAGTAGCAATCCAAGCTGCCATACAAAGTTGCCAGGTTGTGCCCTTTGTAAGAATGCCTGGCCAACACGGCAAATGAGGCTTGATTCCAGCTCACCCTCTGTTCACCAAGCCTCATGCCGAGATGCAGCACTGTAGCCATCTGGAGGAGGAATCTTTTTTCTAAACTGTATATAATCTCCTTTTTTTAAAATTCCAGTATAGTTAACATACAGTATTATATTAACTTCAAGTGTAAAATACAGTGATTAAGCAGTCATATACATTACTCAGTACTCATCATGACAAGTATACTCTTTTATTTATTTATTTAAACTCAAGTTAGTTAACATACAGTGTAGTATTGGTTTCAAGAGTAGAACCCAGTGATTCATGACTTACATATAACAACCAGTGCTCATCACAAGTGCCCTCCTTAATGCCCATCACCCATTTAGACCACCCACCACCAACCTCCCCTCCAGCAACCCTCAGTTTGTTCTCTGTATTTAAGAGTCTCTTATGGTTTGCCTCCCTCTCTGTTTCTATCTTATTTTTCCTTCCCTTCCCCTATGTTCATCTGTTGTGTTTCTTAAATTCCATAAAATCATATGATTTCATAAATCATACGATATTTGTTTTTCTCTGACTATTTTGGTTAGCATGTACACTCTAGTTCCATCCATGTTGTTGCAAATGGCAAGATTTCATTCTTTTCAGTTGCCAAATAATATTCCATTGTGTATATATGTGCCCCTTCGAATCAGCATTTTGGTATCCTTTGGATAGACATCGAGTAGTGCAGTTGCTGGGTCATAGGGTAGTAGTATTTTTAATTTTTTGAGGAATCTTGATACTGTTTTTCAGAGCAGCTGCACCAATTTGCATTCCCACCAACAGTGCAAAAGAGATCCCCTTTCTCCACATCCTTGCCAACATGTTTGTTCCTGAGTTGTTCGTTTTAGCCATTCTGACAGGTGTGAGGTGGTATCTTCTTGTGGTTTTGATCTGTATTTCCCTAATGATGAGTGATGTTGAGCAACTTTTCATGTGTCTGTTTGGAAAAGTATCTATTCATGTCTTCTTCCCATTTCTTCACTGGATTATTTGGTTTTTGGATGTTGAGTTTGACAAATTCTTTATAGATTTTGGATACTAACCCTTTATCCAATATGTCATTTGCAAATATTTTCTACCATTCTGTTGGTTGCCTTTTAGTTTTGCTGATTGTTTCCTTCACTGTGGAGAAGCTGTTTATCTTGATGAAGTCCCAATAGTTCATTTTCAAGTGTACTCTTAATTCCCATCATCAGTTTCACCATCCTGCCACTCACCTGCCCTCTAGTCACCATCAATTTGTTTTCTGTAGTTAAGAGTCTGGTTTTTTTTGGTTTGTCTCTTTTATTCTTTGCTCATTTGTTTTGTTTCTTAAATTCCACATATGAATGAAATCATGTGGTATTAGTCTTTCTCTAACTTATTTTTCTTAACATTATACTCTCTAGATCCATCCTTTTTTTTTTTTTTTTTTTACAAATGGCAAGATTTCATTCTTTTTTATGGCTGAGAAATATTCCATTGTATGTATATACCACATCTGCTTCATCCATTCATCTATTGGTAGACACCTGGGCTACTCCCATATCTTGGCCTTATAAATAATGCTACAATAAACATAGGAGTGCATATATATTTTGAATTAGTGTTTTTGCATTCTTTGGGTAAATACTCAGTAGTGGAATTACTAGATAATATGGTAATTCTGTTTATAGAGGAACATCCGTACCGTTTTCAACAGTGGCTGCACTAGTTTGCATTTCCACCAACAGGGCTTGAGGGTTCCTTTTTCTCCACATCCTTGCCAACATTTGTTGTTTCTTGTGTTTTTAAGTTTTATTTTAAAGTAATCTCTATACTCAGTGTAGGGCTCAAACTCATGACCCCAAGATCAAGAGTCACATGCTCTTCTGACTAAGCCAGCTAAGCATCCCTGTTTCTTGTGGTTTTTTTTTAACTATACTGACAGGTATGAGGTATATCTGTTTTTTCACTTTCTTGACATATCCTTTGATACACAAAAGTGGGGTTTTTGTAAGTCAAAAACCTGTATCAAAATTGAATTTATCTATGTTTTCTTTTATTCCTTGGGCATTTGATGTCATATTTAAGAAACCTCTGCCTAATCCAAGGTTGTGATGATTTATGCCTGTTTTCTTATAAGAGATACCTAGTTGTATCTCTTACATTAAGTCTTTGATCTATCATGAGTTAATTTTTGTATATGATGTAAGTTAGGGGTCCAACTTTGTTCTTTTGTATAGCATGTTGTCTTAGCACCATTGTTGAAAATATTGTTCTTATCCCCATTGAGTGGTCTTGGTACACTTGTTGATAATCAATTGACTATACTTCTGGATTTTCAATTTTATTTCATTGACCTACATGTCTAGCCTTATGCCAGTACCACACTGTCTTAATTAATGTAGTAGGTTTTGAAATCAGGAAGTGTGATTTCTGAAATCACACTGTTGTATTCAAAACTGTCTTGTATATTATGGCTTCCTTGCATTTCCATATGAATTTTAGGATCAGTTTGTTAGTTCTGAAAGAAAAAAAGTTAGCTTGGATTTTGACAATTTGTATTAAATCTATAGATTAATTTGGGGAATATTGCCATCTTAACAATATTAAGCCTTTTGATCTATGAACAAAAATGTCTCTTCATTTAATTAAGTCTTCTTTAATTTCATTCAATAATGTTTTACAGTTTTCAAGTAAAAGCTTTACACTTCCTCTGTTAAAACTATTCCTAAGTACTTTTTTATGCTATTATAAATGTAAATGTTTTCTTAACTTCATCTGTGATTGCTCACTGCTAGTGGGTAGAAATACAGTTGGTTTTTTTAAAAAAATGTCTATTTATTTTTTAGAGAGAGAAAGAGAGTCCAAGCAGGGGAGGGGCACAGAGAGAGGAAGGGAGACAGAGAACCCAAAGCAGGTTCCATGCTGCCAGCACAGAGCCCAATGCAGGGCTTGAACTCATCAACTGAAAGATCATGACCTGAAGTCAGAAGCTTAACCAACTGAGCCACCAGGGCGCCGCTGCAGTTGGTTTTTGGATGTTGGTCTTACATCATGCAAACTGCTGGACTTGTTTATTGCTTCTAAATATTTTTTTTTGATTCCTTAATTTCCTATATACAAGATCATTTGTCTGCAAATGGAGATAGTTTTACCTCATTTCCAATATGGACAAGTTTTATTTCTTTTCCCTGTTACACTGCCTTGGCTAGAATCTCCAGTGCAATACTGAATAGAACTTGTCAGAGCAACATCCTTGTCTTGCGCCAGATCTTAAGGGGAAAGCTTTCAATCTTTTGCCATTAGGTTTCTGTTAGCTGTTATTTTTTTCTAGATTCCTTTTTAGCAGGTTAAGGAAGTTTCCTTCCTTTCCTAATTTGTTGAGTGTTATTTTTGTCAAGAAAGGGTGATCAATATCTCCAATGCTTTTTCTTCATTGAGATGATCATGTGAGTCTTGTCCTTTAGTCTGTTAATATGATGTATTACATTGATTGGTATATTACACTGACTTAAATTTCACTGAGTTGTGATGTATCCTTTATATTTATATTGCTGGTTTCAGTTTGGCAGTTTTTTGTTGAGGAAGTTTTCATCTATATTCATAAGAAATACTGAGCTGTAATTCTCTTTTCTCACAATGCCCTTGTTGGGTATTGGTATCAGGGTGATAGTGACCTCATAGAGTGTGATGGAATGTTTTCTCACTTCCTCTTCTTTTTGGAAGAGTTGTGAAGGATTGGTGTTAAGTATTCTTTAAATGTTTGGTTGATCTTCACCAGTGAAACCATCTGGACCTGGGCTTTTCTTCATGGGAAGCTTTAATATTACTAATTCATTGTCTTTTCATCCTAGTCTACTCTTATTTTCGATCTCTTCTTGAGTCAGTTTTGGTAGTTTATGTCTTTCTAAAGATCTGTTCATTTTCATGTAGGTAACCTATTTGTTTGCCTGTAGTTGTTCATAGTATTTCCCTAGAATCCTTTTAATTCTGTAAGGTTGGTAGCAGTGTCCCCTCTTTCATTGATAGTTTTAGTAATTTTTGTCTTCTCCAGCTAAACGTTTGTCAACTTTGTTGATCCTTTTGAGGAACCAACTTTTGGCTTCATTGATTTTCTATATTTTTTCTATTGCATTAATTTCCACTCTAATTTCTATTACTTCTTACATCTGCTGGTTTTGGGTTTAAGTTGTGCTTCTTTTTTAGTCTCTTAAGGCAGGAGTTTAGGATATTGATTTCTTTTTTCTATCATAGGTGTTTACAGCTATACATGTCTCTCTAAGTATTACTTTGGCTGTACCCTCTGATTATGTGTTTCATTTCCATTCATTTTGAAATATTTTTAAATTTCCCTTGTGATTTCTTCCTTGACCCATTGCTTATTTAGAAGTGTATTGATTTAATTTCACATACCTGTGAATTTATAAATTTCCTTATCGATTTTTAATTTTATTCCAAGCAGTTGAAGAACACATCTTATATGATTTCCATTCTTTTAAAATGTGTTGGGTCTTGTTTTATGGTCTATCATATAATTGAAGTGATGTGATCAACCTCTTACCATAGCTGCTAAACAGATGAAGGGGTGAACCCTTTCTGTGGGAAAATAGCATCAACTGCCTGACTTTACGGTTTTTGAACACACATTGTCTATCATGTTATAAAAATTACAAGACATGTAAAAGAGGCAAGAATATGTGACTGATAAACAACAAAAAAGACAATAGGGATGGATCTAGAGGGTATAATGCTGCATGAAATAAGTTAGAGAAAGACAAATACCACATGATGTCATGTATATGTGAAATTTAAGAAACTTACAAAACAAATGAGCAAAGAAAAAAGAGATAAATCAAAAAACACTCAATCATAGAGAACAAACTGATGGTTGCCCGAGGGAAGGTGGGTAAGAGGATGGCGGTTATAGGTAAAGGGGATTAAGAGTACACTTATCATGATGATCAGTGAATAATGTATAGAATTGTTGCATCACCACATTGTACATCTGAAAATAATATAACAATGTATGTTAACTATGCTGGAATTTAAAAAGACAGAGACAATAGAAGCTGACCCATAGAAGATCTGGATATTGACATTAGATAGTCTTTTAAATAACTATTACAAATATGTGAAAGAAAATGGATTAAAAAATGGAGAATATCAACAGAGAAATGGTATTTATAAAAATAAATTTAAGTGAACTCTCAAGAACTGGAAAATAAATTTTCTGAAATTAAAACTTAATTAGCTACATTTAATAGCTCTTTGGACACAGAAGAAGATAAAATTAGTGAACTCAGAGATAGCTCAATAGGAAAAATCCAAAATGGTGAAAAAAACTGAATAAAAATATGAAAAGAACAGAGTATAAGAAGAATAAGTGTAAGGCCTAACCTATGAATAATTGTATTTGTAGGAAGGGGAGAGAAAATGAGGCAGAGGGAATACTTGAAATATGGCTGACATTTTCTTTTTCAAAATTGGTTAAGGCATTGATCAATATACAGATTTGAGAAGGAAACACCAAAGGAAATATAACTTTATCGTAGTCAAACTGCATAAAATCAAAGCTAATGATATAAATCTTAAAAACAGCCATAAAAATAAGAGACATTACTTTCAAAGAAACAAGGAGATCAACTGCTGACTTTTCAACCACAACTAGGATGGTCAGGGGTCAATGGGATAAAATCTTTAAGTTGCTGAAAAGAAAAAACCTGCCAAATTAGAGCTCTTTGACCAGTGACTGTCATTCAAAAACGAAAGTGAAATAAAGGTATTTTAAGATAAACACAAGCTGAGGGGCGCCTGGGTGGCTTAGTCGGTTAAGCGTCCGACTTTCGCTTAGGTCATGATCTCGCGGTTCGTGGGTTCGAGCCCCGCATTGGGCTCTGTGCTGACTGCCAGCTCAGAGCCTGGAGTATGTTTCAATCTGTGACTCCCTCTCTCTCTGACCCTCCCCTGCTCACGCTGTCTCTCTCTCTCTCTCTCCTAGAAATAAATAAAACATTAAAAAAAAAAAAAGATAAACACAAGCTGAGAGCATTGGTCACCATGACCACAACTAAAAAACAGTAAAGAAAATTCTTTGGGCTGAAAGGAAATGATCCCATATGGAAATATGGTAATGCAGGATGAGATGAAGAACATTGAAAAAGATATATATGTCAGAAGATGTAAAAAAAACTATTGAGTTTTTTAATGGGGCGCCTGGGTGGCTTAGTCGGTTAAGCGTCCGACTTTCGCTTAGGTCATGATCTCGCGGTTCGTGGGTTCGGGCCCCGCGTCGGGCTCTGTGCTGACTGCCAGCTCAGAGCCTGGAGCCTGTTTCAGTCTGTGACTCCCTCTCTCTCTGACCCTCCCCTGCTCACGCGCTCTCTCTCTCTCTTTCCTAGAAATAAATAAATAAAAAACTATTGACTTTTTTAAAACAACAAAAATTATTACATTGTTTGGTGTTCATAACATGACAACCCTAGCTTAAAAGTGTCATGGAGTAAATGGAATTTACAGTTGTAAGATTCTTTTATTGCATAGGAAATTGTAAAAGTCATTATATAAGATAGACTCCAGTAAGATAAGGATGAACATTATCATTGTAAGCTAATCACCAAAGTATTTAAAAACGTATAACTAAAAAATTATTGTAGAAAATAAATGGATTAATAAAAACATAGGCAAAATAAAAAATACTTTGAAAGAAGACAAGAAAGAAGGAATAAAGGAGCAAAGATGTGATAAATAAGAAACAAATAGCAGGATGATGGACTTAAATCCAACAATATCAATAATTACACTTAATGTAAATTGACCTAACACTCAATTAAAAAAACACACACACAAAGATTACTATCATGAATTAAAAACAAAACTCAAGGAGTGCCTGGGTGGCTCAGTCTGTTAAGTGTCTGACTTTACCTCAGATCATGATCTCCCAGTTCATGAGTTCATGAGCCCACATTGGGCTCTGTGCGGACAACTCAGAGCCTGGAGCCTACATCAGATTCTGTGTTTTTCCCCTCTCTCTGCCCCTCTCCTGTTCACATTCTGTTTCTCTTTCTCAAAAATAAACATTTAAAAAGACCCAAGAATATACTGAACATAAAAAGATACATATAGTTTGAAAATAAAGGATGGAAAAGGCATATCATACAAGCACCAAGCCAAGGAAAGCTGTTGTATATATATCCATGTATTTATATAAAGTGTTATATATACACACACACACACACACACACACACACACACACACACACACACACACACAGAATTGAATGGAAAATCGATCAGTGAACATGAAAGTTAGATGCTGTGATATACTTATTTCAATATCTGGCAGACATACAGCCAAAAAATTAGTAGGAAGATAGATTATTTGAGTAATGCTATTAACCACTGTGACCAAATTGACAGCTATAGAACACCCTTAACATTTCAGAGTATACATTCATGTCCACTTGACACATATATCAAAATAGATCATATTCTAGGCTCTAATGCAAGTCTCAACAAATTTCATTGGATTAAAATTGTGCAGAGTTTGTTTTCTGACTACAGAGGAATTAAGCTGAAAATAAACAATAGGATAGTTACAGCAATCCTTAAAAGTTTATAATTCTATATAATCAATGGACCAACGAAAAAATCACAAATGACTGTTAGAAAATATTTTGAACTGGACAAATAACATGAACATAGTGTCTCAAAACTTGTAGGATGCTGCTAAAACAGTACTTAGAGGGAATTTTATACTTTTAAGTGAATATGAATATATTAGTAAAGAAGAAAAGCTGAAAATAATCTTGAGTGTCTATTTTGTGGAGGTAATAAAAGAAAAACAAAAGTAAAAGAAGGAAATAACAATTATAAAAATAGGAATACAATAAAATAGAGAGCATATACAAAGATACACAAAAGAAAAAATAAATAAAAATTTATTCTTTGAAATTAGTTCACTATATTGATCAGCCTCCAATGAGATCAAGAAATGAAGAGAGAAAAATAAAACTTAGCAATATCATAAATGAAAAAGTGGACATGACTGTAGCTCCTTAGATTATTACAATCATAACATTATGATGTTATGAATAATTTATACCAATAAATTTGACACTATATTTAAAATGGATGAATTGATTTGAGGGAAATAAAATTTGCTAAAGTTGACACAAGCAGAAGTTAAAACTCAGAATAATCTGATATCCATGGAGGAAATCTATAATTTAAAAACATCTCACCAAAAAAACTCCAGGTCTAGATGAGTTCACTGGTGAATTCTTCCAACATTCCAAAAAGAAATGATACCACCCTACATAAACACTTTTCAGAAACCATAAGAGGGAGTAACACTCTTCAGCTTGTTTTGTGAGGCAGCATAGCCCTTGTAAGTAAGAAGGATACTACAAGAAAAGAAAGTAGAGGATAGACTTCATGAATACAGATAAGAAAAGTCTACACAAATCATTAGCAAATTGAGTAGCAGTATGTAAAAAGAATGTCACTTCAGAGCCATATAGGGTGTATCCTAGGAATGCAAGGTTGGTTTAACAGTCAAAATGCAATCTGTGTAATTTATGTATTAACTGAATCAAGGATAAAAATATCTGATTATTTCAATAGCTCCAGTAGAAGCATTTGATAAGATTCAATACCTGTTCATGACAAAAACTCAAAAAAAACTAGGGATAGAAGGAACTTGCCTTAATCTGATAAAAGACAGCTAAAATATTCACAGCCAACATCATATTTAATGTAAAATTTCAAGCACCCTTTTCCCCTAAATTCAAGAGAAAAACAAAGAATATATAACCTTTACCACTTCTACATAACATTATATGTGGAAATCCTAGACAGTGCAATAAGTCCAAGTAGAGAAATTAAGATATAAAGATTCGAAAGGAAGAAATAATACATTTGTTCAAAGAGGATATAATTATGTACATAGAAAATTCAAGAGAATCCACAATTAAAATTAATACACGAGTTTAGCAAAATCACTATCCAAAAATTGATTAACCTGGTGTCATTTTTTTACATTATGTTTTAGGATTTTCTTTTGTAAACATCCTTAACTAGATTTTTTTTCATCTAATCTGAGAGTATCCATATTTTTAGCTGGCATTATTTGGATCTATTTAGATGTTTTCTACTACTTTATTCTATGCTTTCTATTTACCAGTTCTTTGTTTCTCATGGTTTCCTTTCCTGACTTCAATTTGATTTAATGTGTTGATTACCTTGTGTATACATTTTACTCACTTAGAAGTTATGTTTTAGTTATTTCTAGTGGTGACTCTTAAATATTTGGGTCACCAAATTTGACTTTTCATAGTCTAAAACTAAGATCTCAAAGAAAAAGTTGTCTACTGTCCTGAACAGTACTAGAAAGTTAGAATGCTTTCACTTTTATCACTCCTTCCTACCTTATGTTCTATTTTTTCTCCTACTTTAATTTCACTTTTCTTTTATAACCCCCTAGTTTTTACACTTAGCATTCTTTCATGCACTTCACTTCTTCCTTCTAAGTTCGGTTTTCTTCTTCCAGAGATATGAACATTGGTAGCTTTTCCTGCAAGGTTTGCAGTCAGGAGATTCAATTCTTACATAGTTGAAAATGCCTGTATTGGGCTTGCTGGGTACAGAATTCTAGATGACAGTTATTTTCCCTCACTCCTTTGAGGACATTATTCCATTGTCTTCTGGCTTCAGTTAATGAACAGACTGCAGCTGGCCCAACAATTTCTCTGAGACAATGTATCTTTTACTTACCCTGCTTTTAGGATTTTCCCTTGTCTTTGATGCCCTGCAATTTCTCTATAATGTGGGTCAGAGTATTGATTTTTTCTTGTCTTGCTCAGGGCTATAATGTGTGGCTTTTATCAATTCTGGGAAATCCTAAGCCAAATTTGGATACATTATTCAACTGTTCAAGGTGTTATTCCTTCCCTTGAAACTCTGCAATATTTCCTTCATTTTCTGACAGTATTATTCCTTGAGTCTGTCTCACTGTCCCTTGCATCTGTCCATGATTAAGTTTCCATATCTGTATGCTCAAACTGGTGATCCCCTTTTTCATAACTCACCTTAATTATCATCTCTTCTCTGAAGCTATTCTTGAAACCTCTTCTTCCTCCAATCACTGAGTATCTACTCGTTCCTGCTCTTACATCTATCACTTGATTGTATTTATCTATGTGTAAATCTCCCCCCACTAAACTCAAGTTTCTAGTGGGCAGCTCCCTTTGTATTTACAGAAACAGGCACTGAGTATGGGCTGTATAAATGTTTGCAGACTGTATGAATGAATGAATCAAGAAAATAAAGGTAAACACTATCTACCTCGTAGGGGTTCTATAACACCTAAATATATATCATATGAGAAAGCACCTGGCAAATAACAAGTGCTAATCTGTTGTTTGAATTGAATGCAATTCATGCATTATTTTGGTACCGTGGGTTATGTACCAAATTGGTTGTTACTTTAAATTTCCTTATTCCATATGGCATAAAGCAGAGTTCTTAGTGTTCTTTGATCATAATGAAGTACTTTTTTGGTTTTGTGCCTTTTCTTCCAATTGCTATACTTTTCAGAGCATTAAACACACGCACACACAATACAAGGAGTTCTATGAGCTTAATATAGTTTATCAGCTATTACATTCTGTCCTGAAAACTCAGTGCATTTGTAAATGCTTTTCCCATACAGCTTAATGGCTTTCTCCTTTTCTCTCATTTAGTGTCTGCTCTAATTTTACCTTATGAGGTAGGCATTTGCTAACCCTCCTCATACAATCGAAAACTTCTATCCCACTCCCATTCCCTATCCCCTTTACCTGCTTTATTTCCCTCCATACACTTGCCACAAGTGAAATATATATTTACCTCTTTTATTATTATCTGCCCATCCCACACATACTAGCCTACAAACTTCTTAAAAGTAGCAACTTTGCTTCATGCCTGGAACAGTGTCTGGAATACAATAGGTGCTCAGTAAATATTTATTGAATAAATGTATCAGTGTAGGTATCACTGATTCTCATCAGTAAAATCCTAGGGCTCCAAAAAACAGACACCATACAGCCATTCTGGGCATTGTAGTCTTCAACCTTTCTCAATCTGGGATGAGATTTCAAAACCTGACTATTTTGTTTCTCCTTAGAACCGAATGCCTACAGCATGATTTCATCCTGAAAACTAAAGAAATCACTTCCTCTCCTGGCAGGCACCTAAACCGAGTTCTGAGCTGGCTGTGTACAAAGCCCGTCTGTTCTCTCCTGGTTTGAAGACAGTGGCAGTTCCTGCCTGCTTTTAGCAAGCTTGATTTTGCTTTCTGTTTTCTTTCACCACTCAAGGAAAATTTACATATCCTTTCTACCCATTTTATCATTTTGATCTTGGCAAGAGCTTTCCATTAATACTGTGTGGGTACTTGTGCAAAGAAAGTACCCACTTACACTGTCTACAAGAACTAAATTATTATTTTATAAAAGCAAAGATCCAAAGCTATAATTCATCTGTATATTATGAGAGGAAGGTCCAAAGGTGATAAATAACTTGCTGAAGGCCACAGCTAACTTTGCAGCATAAGTGGGTCTCATGCCCACATCCTCCAGTTCTCAGGCACGTTGCCCATACTTTTCTGCCTGACTTTTCTTTAATAAGTTCATTTCTGTTTCACCTACTACCTCTGCCCCTCATTCTCATCTCACTGGTGTGTATTCCTGTGGCATCAGACGCCTTACTTCAGCCTTCAGCTATCAAACTGCTATCTCGACTTTTTGGGTGTCATCAAGCTTCCGGCTTCAGATTCAACATGACTAAAAGCAATTGAGGTCTTTTCAGCTAAGCTGACATTCCGAGGTCAACTTTGTAGCCGATGGAAACGCGTGGCCCAAGAAGTCTGACACCGCTCCCCTCCACTTGAGGGAGAGCTTGCCTCTCTGTCCGCCTTCCCTCGCCAGGGGTGTTGCTACCCTCAGCTTGCTGAGCGGTTCTGTCAGATTAGCAATGAACAGTGGCTCTGGTAACTTGGTGGACACTTAATACTTGCCACTAAAGGTAACTGGGGAGGCGGCGCACCTTCTGGATTTAGGTCTGATGACTGGGCCTACCATTGGACTGGCAGTGCCTCCTGGTGGCCAAGGCTCCACAGGGAGGGGGCATGGAAATAGATCTATTAAAAAGTCACCACGATCACTAGAGCAGGTCAATTTGAAAAGTGCTTTGTAATAACTTTTTCCTTCCCGTCAGCCCCATGGTAGCTCTGACAGCTCTCCTCTTGTAGGAGACTTCAGCCGCCCGGAAGTAGCAAATCATCCTCCTGATCTCACTCTTCCTAAGCTTCATGAGTAATTTCAGTTACGTTACAGAGATATGGGGAGAGGCTCGGTTTCTCTGGAAGCTCGCCTTCTACAAGGAATATGCATCATCTCAAAGATCCTATTTTAAAGTGTACAGTCTTCATAAAAGGAAGGATAAATCATATCTACAAGCATAACCTTGAGACTACCGTCACTATGTCCTCGCTGGTACAGGATGTGCAAATGTCGATTTGGGTCTGGCAAGGAACCTCTCTGGGAACTGTGGAAGAATCGCAAAGGCTCCATTTGTCCTCAAGGGAGAGAGAGAGAGAAATCCCGTGTCACGGATAATGCCATGCCCCAACAAATAAAATGGGAACTCTTCCTTCGTTCTCAAGGTGTCCTCTGCCCCCACGTTATGTTTTGTATCCTCAAGGGTTCCCTCCACCAGGACTGTCTTTCCCCAGATACTATCCAAATTTGAGTCCTTTCTCTTTGCGATCTCTCTTTGTTTCATCAAAATGTACCACCTATCCCCTATCCGTTCTCCCAAAGCCTTGGTGTTTAATATGATGAAGTATTTCATGGTAAGGTTTAAATAGCAGGCCGCCTCCCACTGGCACCTGCATTGTAACAGAGGACTTGAATCTCTCTTTTTTTTTTTTTTTTTAATGTTTTATTTATTTCCAGGAGAGAGAGAGAGACAGCGTGAGCAGGGGAGGGTCAGAGAGAGAGGGAGATACAGACTCTGAAACACGCTCCAGGCTCTGAGCCACCAGTCAGCACAGAACCCGACGCGGGGCTCGAACCCACGAACCGCGAGATCATGACCTAAGCGAAAGTCGGACGCTTAACCGACTAAGCCACCCAGGCGCCCCATTGAATCTCTTGATTCACTGGGTTTAGAAACCAACTTTGCATCTCCCAAATGTTACACAGGGCCCACCTTCCCCTCCCCCCCCGACACTCAATCCCTAGAGGCAGAATACTCTCTTCTTCCCTGACTTCTGTCTGGGTGCCCCCACAACTGACCTTTCTTAGAGGATCAGTGCAGTGACCAATAACTCCATGTGGGAGAGTCCCAAGGGCTTTGAACCAGAGCCTACAGGCACCACATTCTGATTGGTACTTATTCATTCAAGCCACACACTGAGCTGGAGAAGAGGGGCAACAGGAGAAATACACAAGACCTACTGAGCAGCAGGATTTCTTTACAGTGATTGTGGCTTGCCAACAAAGGTTTTGGATAGCTGTGGAATATTCCAGAAAGAGGAAAAGATCTGGCGATTGCTTGGAAAATGCCAGGCAAATTACAATAAGTCGTGGCCAGAATGTAATGAAATGGGGAAGAAAGAGGTGAATGAGCAATGGGGACAGTTAGGGGAAATTATGCTGAAAGCCTGACATCTATACTGCTATCAACCGCGTCTTACCCAACAGGTTTCTTGGGTGTCTAAGAAATTTCTAGAATATGCGCCCGCGTCACGAACTCCCCGGAACAGCCCGAGTGCCGCACTCTGATCCCCACCCTTGATCCTTCCGTGCCTCCCGGGTCAGAACCGCTTCAGCCGTCTGCAGGGCAGGCTCCCAGGACGCACGGCCCCGAGCCGGCGCTCTCGCATCGAGCGGCGCCCGCGTCTCTGTGCGCGCAGGCAGCCCCGGGGCCGCGCCGCGCTGATTCGCTGCAGCGGAGACTGCGGCGCCCGCGACGCGCCCGCCCCTCGCCGCGCGCCGGCTGGTGCAGCCTCAGTCTGTCTGCAGCCGCGCGGCCACCGCGAGCCCTGCCGCCGCAGCCGGGGCGCAGACCCTGAGGACCAGCCCCGCGCCCCCGAGGAGAGCAACGGCGAGGCTCCAAAGCCCGCACGATGCAGGCCACTGCCGATTCCACCAAGATGGACTGTGTGTGGAGCAACTGGAAAAGTCAGGGTATTCTCTTTATTTCGGTAGTGCATGCCTGCGGTGCACGGGAACCCCGGGACCCGGACTCGGCCATTGTGCATCATTTCACCTGTGGGACCGATGCATGCTTTATGCCCAAGAGCTTTCTGTTGGGGGGAGTAAACTTGTCATGTCAAAAATCACAATGGATGGTGTTTGCATTCTTTTTCTTTTCTTCTTTTTAACCCCCACCCCCACGCCTTTGTTTTCTTGTTGCAATGCTAGAAATTTAAATAATGCATCAGTTGCCTCCTCCGGGAGCTCTTTTGGGATGCGTTGATCATTCAGTACTTGTTTAATCTCTTCTCCTCCCCGGAGTTAAAATGCTTATTGTTCCCTGCATTTCATTTCTGCCGAAAGGTTGCAATCTCCTGGTAGAACCACTGAGACGGTGGTGCATCCTTTTAAGAGGGACACACCCATTTCAGTGTGGTTATTTGTGGCCACACAAAGGAGACTGGAAATGCAGTCGGGTTCTCGAAATCCTGAAAATATGATGGCGTAGCCACCTATTAGGATGGTTCCCTTTGAAATATTTCAGGGGTTTTGTCTGTCATTGGGGTAACCTGCAAGTACGATTTATTAATAATGGGTATCTGTGGAAGAAGCAGACGGGAAATAAAAGCGGTGTCCAGTACCCTCTGGCATAACAGATTTATTTTGAAACAGTCCATATTAGCACTGGGTGTGGCCACCCTCCAGCCTCGCTTGGATTGCTTTTCAGCCATTTTTATGCAGCCTCCTACTTCACACATCCATCTCCTTTGTTACATTAAGATTCTCTCCTTCACCTAGCTCAGTTTGAGATTATGAGGAGAAAGAGAGAATTTGGAAGAATGAATTATGTGTTGTCAACTCGGGTGTTTGTAAAATGAAGTGTCTTTTAATATTTAACAAATAAGGTTCTAAAGAAGGCGCTTTTGACTTAACCTGAAGGGTTGCAGCGTCCCTCAGGGGACCAAAAATACTCTGGAGCAGAAGCTGGTTTTTTTTTTTTGGGGGGGGGGGTTTGCTTGGTTTTTTTTAAACCTGGAATCTTCCCCTTGTCATTTTATATCAGAAGGAATAGGATGACTTTTCATCTTTAGAGCCCCTATAGGATTTTTTTCAGTAAAATTTTTAAGCAAAGAAGAAGTAAACATGAATCTCAGAATTAAGAACACATTTGCTCTATTCCTTATTTGTTGGCTTGGGTGGCAGTGACATAAAATAGAACAGTTGAGTTCAAATTACGTAGGTCTATTGGAAATAACAACTGTCAAAAGTAAATAAATGGGCCTAATAAATTTAAAAGCTAGGAAATAAATCTCTGGCAATTCAGGGGCATAATTTTAGAGAATGATGACAGTGACATGAAATAGCATGTTTTATTCAAAGGCAGTAGTGAAAATTCTTGGTGATGTCTCATTCTTATGTGTTAGACTCATCCAGTTTATTTGATATACACACTTAAACAACTATAGATTGATATAATATCAAGTTTAGTTGAACACGAAGACATAAAAAAGTTGGTTTTTTGACTATTATTATGGGTTTCGTCTATTCTTACCAAAACATGGCAGGTTTTCGGTTTTCTTTGTATACCATATAAGACACTCTTTCATTACAATCCTGTGGGTTTTGCCTCATTTGACCTTCTCATTGCAGGAGTTAAAAAACAGTACGTGGCTGTTTACAGTCAGAAAATAACACAAATGTCATAATTGGCCTATTGAAAACAATCATTGTCATTTTCAGTATAAAGCCACTTGTGAAAATGAATGCAAGATCGTTGAAGGTCTTTTACACTCTGTGACCTTTAGTAGTTTTCAGTACCATTGATTTCCTTTTGTCAGAACAAAGCCATTATCTTGAAAATTGACTAATAACTAGGCAGGTGGCTTTTTGAAACCCATAAAAGAGGAATAGTAAGAAGTGAAGTATTCCTTTTTCTTTCCTCTAGGAGAACTTTTCATTTAAACTAAATCTACAATAAGATTTTTGTGTAGCATTTTCAACGTATCTTCTTAGCTCCCTCTTTAAGAAAAACAGTCCTTAACCATGGGTACCCATTAGTATCATCTGGGGATCTTTTAAAAACACAAAGGATGCCCGTCCCTAGGGGTTCTGATTCAATTGGGTCAAGTATCAGAATTTTTAAAAAGATCCTCAGGTGAGTTTAATACATAATCAGGGTTGAAGCGCTGGTGTGTAGTGATTCTTAGCGAGCCCAGTCCATAGACCTGCAGAGCAGGGTTGAGTATACAGATGATGAAATGGGTGTGATCTAGCAGCATCTGAATACCGTTGCAGGAGACAGCGCACATTGCTGAGAAGGTCCTCCACAAGTACTATAGGTGAAAGTTTTCCTTATACGAAGGAATAAAGGAAGTGAGCCTCAGGTTTTTTACATATTATTAAACATTCCATGGAGAAATTGCAGCCCATTGAACATTTCATGAAGACTCTATTGAAACTAATACAATTGTCATAAGAACTATAGTACGCATGCAAAAGGAACCTTATATTTACTTTATTAATATACATGATTTCAGCTATGTTCAGACAAGAACATTTAAGGGGAGACTAAAAAGTCCACATTATACTAGTCCAAAAATTTTGTAATACATTATAGAATGTATACATGATCATATACATTACAGTACATTAGTACATTAATGCATACGTTACGAAGATTTTTCTTCCAATTAAAAAAAATGATACTACTACCAATATTGGTTCATAAACCAAAGCCCACCCAACTCCGTGAAAATAAAAGAATAAAACAGTAACCTAATAAAACACCTCTGTTGATAGTAATCTTACAGGTCACAATAATACTCATACTTGGGGAGGGCACCTTTACCGAATGCTTTACTTGGATCATTGCATTTAATCCTCACAAATCCTATGATGTGTAAATTTTATTATTATGTCATTTTCTAGGTGATGGGCTGAGATTGCCAGCAGAGGCTAGATCCCCGCTTAGGCTCTCTGAGCTCAGAGCCCCTCACTTCTCACTGCTTTGCCATCTGCCTCAATTGGGTAGATGGCTTTTTTCTCAATGGTTTTTCTAAGAATATGAATTACGTAGGTGATGGTGATTTTGTCGGCCTCATAACCCCTCACATTTACATAGTTTTCATTTGCTGCATGTCTTCTCATTTGAACCTTCACTTTACTTTTGGACGTCATGAGTCTCAAAGAGGATAAGCGACTTGTCCAAGGTTTTTTGATACGTGGCGAATTGAGTGGTGAAAAGGCGACTGCTTTGAGTCAGAACTCTTCCCGTGACAGCACTCCATCTCTTTCACTCATGCTGAGCTCTGGAGTAAACTTTCATGTACTTCTGCCGAGACATTTTCACGTGGTTTCCCCCTTTCCGGACAGCCAGATTTCAGTGATCTTGACCAGTTTATGCCATTGTTGTCATCCTTGCCAGCATCAACTTGTCATCCCGGATTTCTCCGTAACTATTTGCTATGTCCCAGTAGCTATCCTGAATGCTTATTACATGTCTTACTCCCATTGTACAGAGGAGGAAACAGGGTTTTGAGGCAGAGAGGGCCAGGAATTTGCCCTCGGACTTACTTGGGTCCCAAACACAAGACAGTCTGATTCCGAAACCTGTGCTCTTAATGACTTTACCATACTACCTAAATCCAAATTGTGTTAGGGCAGGGGAACAAATCATTCATCCATATTATTCCATTCGTGCCCCAAAGATAGTGTTTTCCAGATATCATTGTACTTAACAAATTCATCTGGCAGGATGCTTGGTAATACAGGGGGGTTGATACGTGTCACCTGCTTGGGGCTCCCGGTCAACTCCCTCGTGACTCTGTATTGCAGCCTTCTGTAGTTGTAGCTTTCCTGGCATGTAAACTATTACTGAAGGGGAAACACTCTGCAGAGAATATAGCCTAAAAGTACTTCTGGCTTTTTATAAAATAAAATATTTTATGCTGGTCTGCAGTGCTCTGTGGAAACGCTATTCATGGTGATCCATTCTGAAAGATGCTAGTTCAAAACAGCCAAGCATTCCAGACTACACAGAAAAAAATATCTGTTTTAGCTACAGTAATTGAAAGAAACGCTTGTATTTTGAAAATATCATTTGGTAAAGATAGTATATACATAAAGGCAGATCATTACCACCTTTATAGTTGAACTTTATAGTTTGATATACCACTTTATATCACTTTATAGTTGAACTCAGTCTCATTAGAATACGGTACAGATATTACAACATAAGCATTACACTTGCAAACTCCCTCTCTGCAGATTGTAATGAGGTCCAGAGGGGAAACTGACTTGGCTGGGGGATCTGAAGATTTTTTTAATGAAAGAAAACTCTCATTATACAGATAATATACCAAATATGGGTAGTTACTACTCCACTGAAAAATAAAACTCTACTTTGTCACAATGTATGATTATTTCCAAGAGAATGTTTATAAGGGAATATTCCAAAGTTTGGGGAGAGAATAATGGCTTTATTTTTCTCTTAAAGTGATACATGCACAGTATGAAAATTTCCATTTGTACAAAGAGAGGTTCAAATGAAAGCCATAAATCACCCAAAGTCCTACCACCTGCAGTTAATCAGTGTTAATATTTGCTGAATATTGCCCAGTATCTCCATACCATGTAACATGAAGTTAGAGGACTGGGTTGGTGACAAAAACAGCTTTTGAGAAACAAGATTATATGTGTCTCAAAAAATACTTGAAGTAATTTAAAGGAAGAAACTGATATGAAACTCAGAGAATTGCTGAACTTAAGATACATGTTTCTTTACTGTATGAGCTGTTCCTTCCTAAAATTAAGGAAAAAATCTATGAGGTATATCACTAGATTAGGATAATTTTTTACTTTCATGTTTGGGATTTAGATTGAACCAATGGACTGTCTCTAGTGTCTAACTTTTTTTTTTAATTTTTTTTAATGTTTTATTTATTTCTAGGAGAGAGAGAGAGAGAGAGAGACAGCGTGAGCAGTGGAGGGTCAGAGAGAGAGGGAGTCACAGTCTCTGAAACAGGCTCCAGGCTCTGAGCTGGCAGTCAGCACAGAGCCCGATGCGGGGCTCGAACCCACGAACCGCGAGATCATGACCTAAGCAAAAGTCGGACGCTTAACCGACTAAGCCACCCAGGCGTCCCTGTCTAACTTTGTTTTTAAAGGAAGATCCATCATGAGTGAGAAAAATTTGACAAAAATGGTGATCTAAGTCTACATCTCCAAATCTATTACTTTTCTCAGATTTCCCTGAATTAATATTTCATTAAAAAAAAAAAAAAAAACAGGGGTGCCTGGATAACTCAGTCAGTTGATCACCTAACTCTTGATTTTGGCTCAGGTCATGATCCCAAGGTCATGGGATTGAGCCCCGCATCCGGCTCTTCACTGAATGTGAAGCCTGCTTAAGAGTCCCTCTGCCCCTCTCTGCCACTTGCACAGTGAGGGCTCTCTCTCTCTCCAAAATAAAATAAAATAATTAAAAAACAAAAATATTCCTGATACTCTATGGCTAAAGCATTAGGATTATGATTACAGATTCCATCCTTGATTAGCAGGCCCTCTTAATCATTTTTAAAACGTTTCTTTCTCCCTCTCCCTCTCTCTCCCTCTCCTTCTCTCTCCCTCTCCTCTCTCCCTCTCCTTCTCTCCCTCTCTCCCTTTCCCTGCTTCCTTCTCTCCCACTTTCTCCTTATATTTGAAATGATATTCTTTACTCAGTTCACTTTCATATTTAGACTCATTAATACATTTGGGAACAGAATCTATGTAGAAATTGATATATTTTAAATTACCTTATAGTAGAGTTAAATCCTAAAATTAACTGAATCCAGCAAACAAAAGCTAACATGAGTGGATAACTCCCAGAATATCACCTTTCTTTTTGGAAATAATTAAATGTACATCACTGCAAAATTTTCCATATCCTTCTGAACTTGATCTCCTAAGATGTATACACATGTAGTCATGTATGAATATTTAATATTGTCACCTTTCCACTTCTTATGGAAGTGCATACAACCATTCGAAGAAACAGGATTGCCTTATAATTAAGTTTACAGTTCCAAGAATTTGACATTAATAATCCTTAAAAAGCCATCTTCTGCCTAGATGACATTTAATAACAATAGTTTGCATTAAAACCTTGGTAAATGTATTCCAAATTTATAGCATATATTTCAAATAAAATAAGAAATTTGTTAGACATTATAGAACTTAGAAGTATAGAGTTCTCTTTCTTCCAAATATGTGTAAGCTATATTTTTAAGGTAAATCTGAGTGAAGTCTTATAATTCAAGCACTCCTTACAAGCTCTTTGCCCAAACTGGTGTTAATTTTGAACAGATGAAAAGTACAAACATAACAAGCTTTCATTTTTAGAACTTATTACAGTTCTATCCATTTTGCAATGTGCATGTCTTGCTTTCTAGATAGAATATAGTGGTAACAGGTATTAAGAAGGATATGATGTTTTATCGACTGGAACAGAGGTACAATGAGAGAGCATTCCTTTGCCTTACTTTTTTAGTTCAAGAAACATTTTGCCATTGTGGTTTTGGTCAAAATTTTTAAATATGTTCAGTTTTAATGAGGAAGCAATAGCTGTCTACCTCCATGGTTCTTTTCTACTCCAATACAATGGATACATGATGGATTCTAAGGTGTGGCCCAGACAACATTTTGTGGCTAATTGTGACTTATTGCCACCAACCAACTGAACAGTTTTGTATTTTGATCAAGTCCAAAAGCTTAAAGAAGGAAAAAGGACATGAGGACATCCATTACTTAATCTCTTGCCAAGCTTTCTGTGTGCTTCCCTCAGCTACCGTGTGCCCAAAGCCTATCTTTCTGTCCATATGGCCATCTCTTCCTTTGATGCCAGTTGCCCTGTGGAGACCCCTCCAAATGAGCCCATTTGCTAAAAGATTTAGCAAGAGGAGTTGGCCACACTGTCTTCAATACTGGGCCCTGCTGTTTCATTTCCTGGCCAGTTCCACCCCATCCAGGTGACAGCCGGCCTAAGCATCACTGCGTTCATTTCCAAGCACAGGGAGAATGTAGTCCTAGTGGTGGTTAGAACTAGCATGTGGATTAAATGCTCTGCTCTTTTACTGTCTATACAGAATACCAGGTATAAAGTACCTACTTGTTCAAAACATCTGCAGAATTATTTGAACATCTAGAAATAATAGGCTTGGCATTTTTCTGTTTACAGTCATTGGCTGCAATTAAGCAGTGAGAAGAAAGAGGCTGGAAAATGGGATCACTGCAGGTGTCTTATCAGCAAAGGTCTTTTCCAGCAGTTTCCCTCTGGATTACCATTTAGAGTTTACCTATATATAGGAGCCTATTTCATAGCAAAGGAAACTCATGGAGTAGTTGACTAGGACATGTCATCTTTAAGGTCTCTGTGCATGTTTAACGTTTTTTATGACATCA
The DNA here is from genome assembly GCA_017311185.1 of Proteles cristata cristata. Lineage (NCBI taxonomy): Eukaryota > Metazoa > Chordata > Mammalia > Carnivora > Hyaenidae > Proteles > Proteles cristata. The sequence continues at coordinate 162,124 of JAESUZ010003747.1, read as the reverse complement.
AATCCCATTATGTTTCTCTGCTTTGATGACAAAATGAGGGAAAGTTAAAGTGGGAAAAGTTACTACTGTTTCTTCTTGTTAGCTCTTTATGGTGTGATATTTCGTTGGCCTGAAAAATACGAAGAAAATTGGAGAAACTGGCTAGAACTGCTTTGTGGACACTGGGTTGTAAAGAAGTGAGGTTTTTGGAGCCTCTAATCCTTTACAGAAGGTAGTCAAGTATTGTAGTCAATTATTGGAAGCTTACTGAAAAGTAAATTCAACAGTATATCATTTTTCAACAGTCCTTTCAATGAAATGCTGATGTTATCTACAAACAGGATTTTCTCACTTGGCCTTTTATAAAGTAGCACTTAACTTATCACATAGCAAGCGGTGCAGTGCTGCCTGAAATCTTTACTGGACCAAGATGGACTATAAATAGCCACATTTAAGAATATGGTGCAATAATGCAGGTAATGGTGCACAATTTATTGCCATTTCATGTTATCCATTTATACCACACTTTGCCTTATAAATAAAATATGAATAACTGTACCACTGTCTTTCAGTTCGTACATTTTTAATAAACTTTCTGAATACTGCATCCCTACTGGATCATGTAATTGACTACATTTAAAATGGTTTCCTAAACCAAAAAAATCTGGGCAGCAGCAAAGGGCTTTCTTTCTAGAAATTTGATGCAGCATTTTATTTCACTTAGCTAGTAATTCAAGCCTTGGATCACTTCTGTTTTTCTTTTCTGCTCTTGATTGGATTATGGAAATTAGGATAGCACTGATTTCTGCATTTGAAATTAGGATTCTTCAAATCTTCCAGATCACCCCTGACTAAATTAGTTCCAGGTGAGTTCCAAGCTGCAGCGGGTTCCCCCACCTGTGGTTTGGGGACTAAGAAGAGATCACTAAGGCCAGTCCATTTATCAACCGATAGGATGTGCTGATCTCTTATTTCAAAACCGATGCATTGCTCCTTGGTTTTCAGCAAAGTAAGTTTGGTTTTTGCAATTGACAAAGCAATACAGTAATTTACAAAGACCAAGGGGTGGGGGGGAGTTAATTTGTTGCAGTTATAGAGTTGCTTACATTTTTTTTACTTTGGTTCTATGGAAACTTTATTCAAATACCCATTTTTTTGGATCAGCTGCTATAACCTTCCTACACAAGTTTACATCACTCTAAGCAGAATTAAAATGTGAAAAATCATCATTTACACAGCAGATTGGAACACAGAAATTCTCTTCTGATCACACTTCACCGCTTCCTACCCTTACCACTGAATCATCACGGGCCATTTGCTGTCACTCTGACCACACATAGCCATCGCCATTCCCCCAGCACATCAGTTTCTTGGCTGCCTGTCATTCCCAGCCTGAGTCCAGGTTGCTCATTTCAATTCTGTCCTCTTGATCTTCATCTCTGCTAACCATGCTGCTTGTGCAGGTTCTATCCTCTAAGCCTATTGACTGGATCCACTAGAGATCCTTGGCTTTAGCCAAACCCTCTTTACTTTCTAGTAGTCCTTTTATTGATTTCTTTTTGAATTTAGACTGTATTTTTCTAGATCAGCACTGTCTTATAGAAATATGTGAGTCACTACGTAGAAATTTTAAATTTTCTAGTAGCTTCTTCACTAAAAAGTAAAAAGAGGGGCACCTGGGTGGCTTAGTTGGTTAAGCGTTTGACTCTTGATTTCAGCTCAGGTCATGAGCTCACGGTTCATGAGTTTGAGATCCATGTAAGGCTCTGTGCTGACAGTGTGGAGCCTGCTTGGTATTCTCTCTCTCTCTCTCTCTCTCTCTCTCTCTCTCTCTCAATCCCACCTCTCTATCCCTCTCCCTCTCCCTCTCTCTCTCTTAAAATAAGTAAACAAAATTAATAATAGTAAAAAAGAAAAGAAAAAGTAAAAAAGAAAAACAGGTAAAATTAATTTGGATAATATATTTAATACAACATATCTAGAGAACTAGCCCTTCAACAACATAATCAATGTAAAAAGTATTATATGTATAATCTACATCCTTGTTTTGGACTAAGTCTGAAATCCGATAGGTAGTAAACAGCACATCTCATTTGGGATTAGTCACATTTAAGGTGGTCAGTAGCCACATGTGGCTTATCACTACTGTATTAAACAAGGCAGGTTTGGACTTTTCCTAAACTCTTCAAGCCCCACCCTTATCCTCCTCAGGCCTTCTCCAGAAGACCTCATAACGCATTTTCTTTCTTTTTTTTTTAATATTTTATTTATTTTTGAGAGAGAGAGAGACAGCATGAGCAGGGGAGGGTCAGAGAGAGAGGGAGACACAGAATCTGAAGCAGGCTCCAGGCTCTGAGCTAGCTGTCAGCACAGAGCCCAATGCGGGGCTTGAACCCACAAACCGTGAGATCATGGCCTGAGCTGAAGTCGGACGCTTAATCAACTGAGCCACGCAGGTGCCCCCTCATAACGCATTTTCCAGGATTTGAGTAAATCTACCTCAAGCCACTTTAAGCCACTCTATGTTGTTCCTTTCCCACCTCCACACACATCTGTAGCCACACCCATGCACTTCCAAAATGTCTCTCCCTCTCTACCGATTCTTTTCATTCTTTTCCGTTCTTTGAAAAGAAAGAGCTATGACTAATCCCATCCTTTTGCCCCTTCTCTGAGATTTTGCTCAACCAAATCTCCCTTCTTTCCAGAATCCTCACTCCTCCCTTTCCATTAATATCCCCAGGCTCTCCCCCAAAGGTTTGCTTTTGCTGCTCCTTGCCCAAACTACCATTGTATTTGTCATCATCTTCATTACTTTGAACTTCCCACCATTTACTCAACCCTTTACAATATGGCTTCCGTCCTCACTACTGGCCAATATTCTCTGCCAAGTTATGAGTGACCTTCCAGCCTCCAAATCCGGGGTCCTTTCTCAGTTATCATTTCCTTTGTCACGTCATCAGCATCCTCCACTGTAGTCTACCCCTTTGTCCTGGAAAGTTTCCTTCTTCTTGACTACAGTAACCTCCACTGTTGGGGTACCCATCCTGACACTCAGAGGGGACTCCTTTAATGTGCTCCATTTATTCCTTTAAATCTTAAACTATGGTTTTCTTTTCCATTGCCTTTCTTAGTCTCTCCTGTCATGGGGTTTCATCCACTTTTGTGGCCTCAATCATCCTTTCTGCTCATATTCAGCCCTCCTTACTAAATTTCAGTCTTGCGTTTCAAGTTTCCTACTGTACATATTCATCTCAATATCATTGGAATATGATATTACTGGCCATTTAACTCAGGGCTACTGTGACAAAGCCTAAAGAAAACACAAATCATTTGGTTTCAAAGCTTTAAAAACTTGAGGAAGTACTGTAACTGTCAGCTTCATCTCACCTGTGATCCCTAGCCCGTCTCTGCCCTAGACTGTATCAAAATGCCCTGCTTTGATGTCATCATGTTAGAACCTGGAGGTTTAAAAGCAAGCGTCTGCTTTATCCCAAACCAGCTCACCCTCCAGTTTCCTGTTTTTGTCAGTGATACTAATCGCTCAGTCACCCAGCCTTGAAATGTTGCCTTCACCCTTAATTAGCTCTTCCTCCTTTCTCCCACGGCTAATTAGTCACCATTCTTGTTGACTAATCCTTCATAATATTTCCCTTCATCCACTCCATCTCCTTAACAAATTGTTCGCTACATTCACAAACCATCCCACATGCTCTTTCATCAATTCCAGCACCGTCCCTTCCTTAAACTCAACTTTTGCCACCTCCAGCAGCACAAAATGTATTAACACCGATTCAGCAGTTTGTAAGTGAACATTAGTCCTCCCAGCTAGATCTTAAGTTCCTTAAAAGCAGAAATGGAATTGTATGAACTTTTCGTTCTTGGTTTCACTAGATGAATAGATGACCAATAACTGTTTACTGTTGGTAATGACATGTTGTCACCTAAAAGTTTGTTCCACTTTCAATATCTAGCTCTGGAAGCAGATTTAAATAAATCAGGTTGCCCAAATTAATTTTGCATACTTTGGGGAATGTTTAGCCTATAACCATATAATGCAAGAGAGGCAACTGTTTTGTTCTGGAAGAAGTATCAAACTTAGGGTTTGATCTTGCTTCTCTCTTTATTCAGTACACAAGTCTCTTAACTTTTAGCTTCTTCATCTGTTATACATAGGCCTGTCCAGCGGAGTTGACTGTAAAGTGTAAATGAGATACTATGAGAGGATGCTTTGAACATTTCAGAATCTACACATATAGCTTATGATGTCAAAAGACTATTCAGAATAAATATCCCATTGATGTTGTAAGATGAATCTTTTTACTAACCTCCTAATTAGAAACCTCCAGAAATCTTTTTTTAATTTTTTAGTTTTATTTATTTATTTATTTGTTTTGGGGGGGGGCAGTGGGGGAGAGGCAGAGAGAAAGAAGGAGATACAGAATCTGAAGCAGGCTCCAGGCTCTGAGCTGTCAGCACAGAGCCCAATGTAGGACTTGAACCCATGAACCATGAGATCATGATCTGAGCCGAAGTCAGATGCTCAACTGACTGAGCCACCCAGGCCCAGAAACCTCCAGCAATCTTAACACGTTGATCGAAAGACCTGCTGTATAATGACTACACCAAATTAATTTAGTTGACAGTTCACACTCTCTGCCCATAGTTTCTTCACATAAAGCCCTTACCTGGTGCCTGCCATTCTTGGCTTTTTAAGCAGGTATCCTGATGGGGCGCCTGGGTAGCTCAGTCGGTTAAGCATCTGACAGCTAACCTGGAGCCTGTCTTCAGATTCTGTGTCTCTGTCTCTCTCTGACCCTCCCCTGCTCATGCTGGTCTCTATCTCTCTCTCAAAAAAAAAAATAAAACATTAAAAAAAAATTAAGCAGATATCCTGAGATTCAGAAGGCTTTTCTAGAAGGATACACTGTTTTTAACAAGTGTTAAACGACCTGTCAAGTGGGGGTTCACTTGATAATAGCAGTTTATATTTTCTTTGTCTGAAAACTTCTTTCAGGGTCTCCTGTGACCCTTTCATATCATCTCAGAGGTAGGTAAGCCCACCTTATCTAGTATTAAAGAGCACAAATCATCCTGCCTTATTGTGTATTTGTTTCTAAAAGTGTCTGCCTTGTGAATCTAGGGGTGTCATAAAACAGAAGATTACAACTTCTGTGTGGGTGGATTTTCTTTTCTTTTCTTTTTTTAACAATTCATTGATTTTGAAATCCCTGGGACCTAGCACAAAGCCTGGCACTTAAAGTTCTTGCTCCATAAACACTGAATAAACGAATAAAATGTAAAAGAGGCAACACTACAGATAATGGTGATGTTTTAGTCTTTTTATTCTCCTTTCACCCCCCTCCCCAGCAGAATAAATGCTCGGAGGCTCCAGTTCCCTAGGGGCCTTTATTAGCCCTGCTGGTCGGGACTTCCCTCAGTGTGTTGCTCCAGATCCATCCAACCACAGGGGGGCGCTGGGCTTCTGGGAATATCCCTTCTCCCACTTCTATCACTTACCCTCAGGCCCAGGGATTTCTTGTCCTGTCTTCTAAAAGAGCCATCCCTCTTCTCTGCCTGAAAAGGCTTATTACTTTGGTATTCTGGTCTCAACAAACTCTTCTAAAACAGAACACAATTGGTAAGCTCATTTGAATTTTATTGTTAATGACAAACTGCTCTTCAGTGCATTATCCCCTTCCGGGACCTTTCCAATAACAATAATTTTTTTTAAAAAAAGATAAAAAAGGATAAATCGAAAGATAAAAAGGACTAACCTAAGGGAGTGAATTTCTAATAGTAGAATGTCAGTCAGTGTGACTGGTGATTGGGCCTGGGAGAAGAGCGAGGCTTTAGAGCAGCCGTGCTTTTCCTTTGCCCATGGACACCTACTTGTAGAAACAGCCCCACGCAAGAGAAGAAAAACCTTTTGTTTAGCACCAAAACATGCTTGTGATTCTCTCCTCAACTTCCTACATCACAGAAATGTTGTAAGAGAAAAAGAACAAATTTTTGCCCAACAAAATGGCAGACGACTCTAACTTGTGTGTCAATGTCTTTGGTGGACCAGGTCGCGGTAGATGAGGAATCACTGGGGATGGATGACAGATCAGCTCAAAAGTAAATTCTCTTGGGGCACCTGGGTGGCTGAGTCAGTTAAGCGTCCAACTCTTGATTTTGGCTCAGGTCCTGATCTCACAGTTTGTGAGATCGAGCCCCACATTGGGCTTTGCAATGTGGAGCCTGCTTGGGATTTTCTCTCTCTGTTTCTGCCCCACCCCCCCACTCTCTCTCTATCTGTGTCAAAATAAATAAACTGTTTTAAAAAAGTGAATTCTGTCTCCAGCTTCACACTGCTGAGATATCCTCAGCCTGTTATAAAAGAGGCCCCACCCCACCCCCTAAGTCCCTGATTTCCTCTCCAACCAGCCTGAGGTAAAACTGTTGCGGAGGGTTAATACTTTGCTCTGCAACACTCCTTATATCCCCTCTACAATGTCAGAGAGTTGTCACAGGCTATGTGACCTTTTCAATACTGTTCCTTCAGCTAGTTGCATACCTGTATATGATGGGAGCAGCTCCCTGCTCTCTTCAACCTGGTCACTTCCATTTTCCTCTGAGAAAATGACTGGTATCTAATCCCTTACTAAACCCGCTGCCTTTGGGTATACCACTCAGGAAGCTGGGAGTGTAAGCAACTGCCATTTTCATTCAGGTGTGAGATGGGAACTTTGTGTCTTATTTTCTCTTTCTGAAAATTTATTCATGTAACATTCTATAAGAACCATTTGTTGCAACGACGTGGATGAATCTTGAGGCCATTATGCTAAGTGAAATAAGTCCAACGGGGAAAGATAAATACGGTACGATCTCATTTATATGTGGAATCTAAAATAGCCAAACTTGTAGAAACAGTAGAATGGGCGTTACTGGGGTTAGGAGGTGGGGGAACTGGGGAGATATTGTTGATCGGTGGGTACAAACTTACAGCTAGAAGGTGAGTAAATTCTGGAGATCTAATGCACAGCATAGTGATTATGGCCAACAATTCTGTATTATAAACGTCAAAGTTGCTAAGAGACTGGATCCCAAGTGTTCTCACCACAAAAGAAATGATAATTATGTGCCATAACAGAGGTGTTAGTTTAATGGTCTGCTGGCCATCATATTCCAGTATTTAAATGTATCCAATCAACGTGTTGTACACCTTAAACTTATGCCATGTTATATGTCAATTATATCTATATACTTACTTAAAAATTTTTTTAATGTTTATTTTTGAGAGAGAGAGAGGAGGAGCAGAGGAGGGGCAGAGAGAAAGGGAGACACACTGAAGCAGACTCCAGGCTCTGAGCTGTCAGCATAGAAACTGACACGGGGCTCGAACTCACAAACTGCAAGATCATGACCTGAGCTGAAGTCAGACACTCAACCGAGCCACCAAGATGCCCCAATTATATCTCAATTAAAAAAAAAACATTTGTGACTTGCCTAATTGGAGAATAAATCTGCATACATTCTCCAGCAAGGCTTCGATGTTTTTTCATAATCTGGTGACCAGAATATGGAAAATATTTACATTTTGTACCACATTTGAAGCACCATGGCTTTTTTTCTTTTGAACTTAATTTTTTGTTTCTAAGTGAAAGAGGGAAATAACTGAATGAGAGGTGTGATCTCGATTTCTACAGCTGTATTCCAGATTTTTAAATCACATAATGGGAGCAAATAAATTATATTGTGCAAAATGGTCTAATCCAGATGTCAGCTTTGGGGATTCTCGAGACAGCTACTAACTCTTCAGTTTTGCTGGCTCTGGCAGCACTCCGGGTCTTTATTCAGAAACCTTTGCCATTGGCTGGGGTCTCTGGACGTGCCGCCATGCTTCTGAGGGTACTACTTTTCCGGAACCTCTCTTTTCATTGTTCCTGCCCTTTCTGAGCCGTGGGGACATGCGCACGACTGCTATGCACATCTCCAGGGCACCATTAAGACATAAGCTTGTCAGCAGGGCATCAAGATGCACGCAGTCCGTGCCTTCCAGAGAAGCAGAGCAGGTACTTCAGAGTGTTCTGAATTGGTTTCCAAGTCACAGATGGTATGCCCCAACGAGATAGATGCTTGCAGAGGTATGGGCGCTGGAGACTCACCAGCCTTTTCTTATCTGCAAAGTTATGAACTGTCCTCAGGGACAGAAGGAGTCTTCCAAACCAAAACACTTTGACAGTCGGTGCCCTGGCCAAAGCCCTGTGTGTGCTCACTTGGGTTTAGGAATCCTAGGTGCAGGTGAGGACCCACAGCAACCTTGGCTCAGCGGAATGAGTCCCACAGCAGCCCGCCCCCCCCCACCAGCAGCACTGCCAGGGTTCAGTGTGCGCGTGTGGGTTTTGTCTCCTCCCCACAGCCATTGACCTGCTCTACTGGCGGGACATCAAGCAGACTGGGATCGTATTCGGGAGCTTCCTGCTGCTGCTCTTCTCCCTGACCCAGTTCAGCGTCGTGAGCGTCGTGGCCTACCTGGCTCTTGCCGCACTGTCGGCCACCATCAGTTTCCGCATCTACAAGTCTGTTTTACAAGCTGTGCAGAAAACCGATGAGGGCCACCCTTTCAAGTGAGTACTCCCGCCGGACCAGTCCTTCCCCAGCCTCTCACGGGGCTCCTTCCCTCTGACTGTTTCAGCCCCTGGGCATTTGGGTGATGTGTCTCTGGGACCTGACAGATATCTCAGAGTCTCTTTAATATCCTGACTTTAAAAAAAATTTTTTTTAATGTGTATTTATTTTTGAGAGTGAGAGAGAGAGAGAGCATGAGCCAGGAGAGAGAGGGAGAGGGAGACACAGAATCCGAAGCAGGCTCCAGGCTTTGAGATGTCAGGACAGTGCCCTATGCAGGGCTCGAACTCACGAACTGTGAGATCACGACCCAAGCCGAAGTCAGACACTCAACCAACTGAGCCACCCAGGTGCCCCTGCCTTGACTTTTAATAGCTAATATCTTTGATGAATTTCTAAAACAAACTCAGTTATCCCCATTTAACACTTATTGCTGTATTGAGTTTTTATATTTAATTATTACTAATGAATTAACATGCATATTTAATATAACTATATTACATAAGCTTATTATTTCATGATTTATATTTGATTATTACTGATAGTAATCATAATCCATTATATGTGTACACTGTTTTATAATTTAAGGAGTGGTCAACAATTAATCCTCCCAACCCTGTGAAGACGGCAGAGCAGTGTAATTAATCTCTATGTACAGGTGGGAAAACTGAGGTAGTAAGAAGTAAAGGGACTTCATAGCATAGAGTCAGGGCTGAGGTGTTTGGCCATAAGATTTCTATGGTCTCTGGAAGCTTAATACCAAAGGGCCCACTTTCTGAGGAGTACAAGTTCACGAATAGTCTTATAATGTGCCCTCCTCTGTATTTTTATACTAGGGGAATCTGACTAGAATGAACATTAAAGAGGAGGAATTATTTTTAAGGCCATTACTAAGGATGCATGAAACAGGGCAGAAGGAGATAACACTGACAGCTGCCTGCCACCCAACTCCACCCCAGTCTGTCTCGTGACTCTGGCTTGTGAGCCCAGGGAATTTCAGCACTGACTGTCAGAGTCACCCCCGCCCCTCCCCTCCTGCTAGCTGGCCCTGGAGTGCAAGCTATACTACAGGTGTCCTCAGCTCCTGTAATGGAGGGGACACTTCCGAGTCCTGGATGAGTCTTGTAGACGCTGCTGCAGATGGCTTCTGGGCCACACCCGCTAATTCACCAGGATGCCTCTAAATCCTCCCTGGTTCACCCTCGCCGGTAAGCTGAATGAAGACCTTAGGGCACCAAGCCGTTAAAGGTAGAAAAGATGGCAGTGATGGGGAACGGAAGGGGAAGCCTGAGTGTCAGATCTCCCTCCCCAGCCTCTGCTTCCTGGCTTTGGTGTCAGTTACACTAAGTGCTCTTGCCCTTGGGATGTATTTAGCTTTCTTCTAATGCAGAGTTAATGGGTCTTCTGGGCTGTCACTTGCCTATACAAGTTCCCATCCCAAAGGGGGAGAAGCATAGAAGTGAAGTGTCTTCATGCCAGGGTTATACCATGCCTTCCAGAGTTCACAGCTTCAGAGACCTGCTCTACTCCAGCCTCTGTCCTCAGCCATCCAAGAAAGGCTATACTTTCTTCCACATTCTTGCCCCTCACGACTGTCGTGTTCAGTTAGCTCAACTACGTTAACTTCCTTTAGGAGACAAATTTAAAGTAAAAAATCTTCCCTTTGGTCGAATTGTTTTTATCAGTAAAAGGAATATGTGACTAAGAGCACACTTTGGGACCAAAACTTACTATCTAGACAAATCAGTATTTTTCTGGGGTTTTTTCCTTCTAAATAGTAGGAAAACCGTAAGATTTCAATGTAAGCTCTCTAAATTCAACCCAAACGCTTCTTTACTTTTTTCCCCTCTCAATTTGCAGACTAGAAATATCCTCTTGGTAGATGACATAGTGCTGTCCTAGAACAGAGGAAGGGAAGGAGTGAGGAAGGATGGGTGGGCCCTCTGTGGGGAGCATGACCAAACAGGAGGGTGGGCTACATGAGGAGCCTGGTTTATCTACCCATAATTACATTTCATCATTTGAATAAATGAAAATTGCAGTCACTAAAAATATTGCTCTTGGTAAAAACTGTGAGCCTTTGAATATGGGCCAAGTCTCTTGAATTTTCAGAGCTCTCTAGATAAAACCTGAGGGTGTTTTCCAAAATGTAAACATGAAATATTAAAGTTGTGATGATGAACAATAATTGGCTGCTTAGGATTTTCAGATACCTCAGTTATTTAAAAAATATATATAATCCATCTCCACGCAACCAAGAAGAGATGAGGACTTTCATGACCACCTGGTGGACCAGGGATATGTGGAGAATGCAGCCAATGAGCTGATTCTGAACTGACTTCTCCCTGGTCCCAGCCAGTTGCCCTGAATCATCTGCTCACACTGTGATCCTGTCTTGGGGACACAGAAAGAGTCATGGCACACCACTAATGACTGTACTTCCCAGGTTCTCCAGTATTCTGGAAGTGGGGGTGTGTAGTGCCCTGCAGCCCACGGGCTGGCGCAAACCCCCAGAGGTGACCTATCATCAGAGTGGGAGGAGGACAACCCAGCTGTTTCATGATTACCTCTGATGGCGTTCTCTGTGGGGATGGTTTGTTGACAGGACCTACTTGGAGCTCGAGATCACCCTTTCTCAGGAGCAGATCCAGAAGTACACAGACTGCCTGCAGTTCTATGTAAACAACACGCTTAAAGAACTGAGAAGGCTCTTCCTTGTCCAGGACCTCGTGGATTCCTTAAAAGTACGGTTGCTGAAGCCATCTGCTTGACAATCTTGAGGTTTTTTTTCCCTAAAGGTATAATGTAAACCATCACATAATGGAGAATAAGAAGCAAGTGCTAATTACATTCTAGAGTGAGAAAACCTCCGGCTGTGTGGTCCCATGGAGCTCATCCAGTCCAATCCCCTCATTTTACAGACACCAAAACTGTGGTTCAGAGAGGCTAAGACACTTGCCTGAGGTTGCCCAGTGAGTCACTGGCAGAGCTGAGATCAAACTGAGGGTCACACAGCTTCTAATTCTATACTTTTTACAACATACCAGGTTGTTTCTTACCATTTTCAGCCCCTTAGCCAAGTTCCTAAAATTAGTTTGTTAAGAAATCTAGTTTTAGAAATGTGAAACATATATATGCTTTTCTCATGGAAGGAAACTCTGGACTCTCCTAATGTTGAGACATCCAAGTGTTCTTACCAGTTTGGGCTGTGAGACTGAGCCTCGGAAGCGTAGAGGACGTTGGGCACCTTGGGTGTCATTCCTGGCATTCCTCATTGAACTTACTTTCTTTGAAACGAGCTGCTTTCCCCGCCCTGTGGTGTATGTAGAAGACTGAAGTCAATCAGTCATGATTCCGCAGAGCCTGAGCGAGGTTGTTGTGAGTTCTCTGTGCTTCTGGAGTGCTTTGTGCACACACTGAGCAGGGGACTTGACACAGGGGCTGCCCACCAACTGTTTGAGGAAGGGCAGAAGGAAAAGTGAGTGACGTGGCTTGGAAGATGCTCTCCCGGAATAATATTACTTTGCAAGTAATGACTGAAGAGGGATACCAGGGAGATGATAATTACTTACCCAAGGGCTTCTAAGATGATATTTCTATTTGTATTTGTAACATAAAAATATGGGCTAGAACAGAGGTCAGCAAACCTTATCTGTAAAGGGCCATATAGTAAATACGTTAGGCTTTGCAGGCCACATAATCTCTGTCACAGCTACTCCACTTTGCCATTATAGCAGGAAAGCAGCCAAACACAAGGCATAAATGAATGGCTGTGGCTGTGTGCCAATAAAGCTTTATTTATGAACACTGCAAGTTGCATTTCATATCATCTCCGCATATTGCAAAATGTTGTTCTTGCTTTGGTTTTATTCAACCATTTAAAAAATATAAAATTCATTCTTAACTCACAGGCCCATAAAAAAACAGGCCAAGGGCCATAGCGTGCCGACCCCTTCCTTATTATTGAGTCCTTCGAATCTTATAACAAAGATGTCCAAAAGGTTCTAAGAGAAGTAAAGACTAGGTTCGCTCTCAGTAATTCTGTGTTGAGCTTTAAATGCTTACATTTCCTGTTGAAACCATGGTGTATTTTCCTCTCCATTTTTAATCTAAAAAAAAAAATCAATGAAATAAGACTCTCCTCTGTTCCAAGTGGGTTTAGAAGCTCTGATAAAGATCTCATCCTTCAGTTTGCAGTCCTGATGTGGCTCCTGACTTACGTTGGCGCACTTTTCAACGGGCTGACCCTGCTGCTCATGGGTAAGGACAGATGAGCACGTTACGTCTTCCTTCACACTCTCTATGAGCTTAAAGCTTCCTAGGCTGTTAGCTGTGAACTTGCTGGGGTAGAGTCCTAGAAACAAACACCGCGTAGTACAGGGCATTTCCCTGACCACTATAGTTCAATTAAAGAGTGTATACATTAATATGAATAATAATATATGTATAATATACTATACATGAATAATGAATCGCTTAGTTTGAAGTATATTTTTTTCTCTTGAAGCACAACTGGTTTTATTTGGTTTCTAATATAGATCTGTTTGCAATAGGCAGTTAGGGACAGAAATTCATTTTCATTGTGGGAAGGCACAGCCCATCACTCATTTCTGGAATGAGTCCAGGAATAATGGCCTAATGTCTATAAAGGGCTCAGCATCCCTTTGTTTTCTTTATGGACTGTCCTGCCATCTTTTTTAATTTTTTTAATGCTTATTTATTTTTGAGTGAAAGAGACAGACAGACAGAGTGGGAGCAGGAGAAGGACAGAGAGAGAAGGAGACACAGAATCTGAAGCAGGCTCTAGGCTCTGAGCTGTCAGCACAGAGCCCAACGTGGGGCTAGAACTCACAAACCGTGAGATCATGAGCTGAGCCAAAGTCGGACACTTAACCAACTGAGCCACCCAGACGCCTCAGTCCTGCCATCTTTTAGCTAGAATGCTAGCTACCATAAAATAATGCTACAAGATCACATAGTTATATAAAAATGCATCTAAAAGCTTATTCTCACTGATAACTTTCAGAATATTAATACTGTATTTGTTTTTCATCCTAGCTGTGGTTTCAATGTTTACTCTACCTGTAGTGTATGTTAAGCACCAGGTAAGTCCTATGTGATGTCAGCTATTGCCTTAAATTTTGACCTTGTGACCTTTGGACGTGCTCATGATTTCTTCCTCTTTGTAGGCACAGATTGACCAATATCTGGGACTTGTGAGGACTCACATAAATGCCGTTGTGGCAAAGTAAGTTACATAATCCAATTCCTAAAAAGGAGAGACTGTCTTAGGCAGGCATTTGTGTGGATTAGATTGGGGTAATAAAAGGACAATAAAATAGTAAGTTCATTTATGATCATTCACTTATTGGAGTCAGACATTTACACCTTTCCCAGTCATATTATTTCAGAAAATTAAGTATACATTTTAAATCTCTCAATCAAATAAAACTTTCAGTGGTTTACTTCCGGTATGATGATGAATGAGTTTTAGTGAATGAATAATATTATGCTTTATTTGGAGACTGGCTCATGTCCAAGAACAAGATGGGTTGGAGGAAAGAAGGAAGCCTGATTCAGAAAACTAAAATTAATTTATAACAGTTTAATTGAAGTAAAAACAATCCAGTTAACAAATATTTTCAGTCTTTTAAACAATAAAGAGCACTGATTTTTAAACCACTGAAATTATTTTTAAAACTGGAAACATTTTGTAAATCTGTAATACTAGTTATATTTTCTATCACACCAGTTGGATTCAGTAAGTGTGTGTGTTTGTTTTTATCTAATCAACATCATTACTTTTAATTTTTTGTTTTTTTTAATGTTTATTTTTGAGAGAGAGAGAGAGCTTGAGCAGGCAAGGGGTGGAGAGAGGGAAACAGAGGATCCGAAGTAGGCTCTGTGCTGATAGCAGTGAGCCCAATGTGGGGCTCAAACTCACAAACCGCAAGTTCATGACCTGAGCCAAAGTCGGGCACTCAACCAACTGAGCCACCCAGGAGCCCCTTAAATAGACTCTACTTTATGGTTCCTTTGTGTGTTAGGAAATAAAGGTTCCAGTTATAAGTATCCACAGCTAATATGGACATTAAACTTAGTTTTCCATAATTAAGTAAATTAGTGTTTGTAAAGTTATCTCCATCTAAACTACCTAAAATGATAGTTTTTATGTCATCATTTTATTACTGATTTTGTTTTAATCGAAAACTGCCCTTGGCTTCAAAAGGAAATACATGTCACAAAAGGGCTAGACTTGGTTGAGATTGAACTCCCTCTCCTAACCTTAGGATCATGAGCCATACTTCAGTGGTGGTCAGAATTAGCAGGAAGTATGTTAGACAGCCACAGATGTATAAACACCACCAACAAATAAGAGAAAACAACTGCTTTAAAGTTCCTCTGCTAGTCTATTTGCACATCATCAGTTATGATTCTCTCCTAAAGAGGAAGAGTATTGTCCTGTTTTCATTTTTGTTTTCCTGTGTACTGTTCATAATTCTTCCTCTTAAATTCATGGTGAATTTGGATCTAGATCAGATCTGCAGCACATTTCAAAATCCCTGAAATTATCTCCTTGGACCCAAATGCAACTAATGCCTCATGAAAATCAACAAACTGATAAAGTATTCATTATTTTGTATGAAGGAATGGCACCATGGGTAGTGTGAAAGTCGGTGGTGCCCAAACCTGGGAAACTATTAAAGACACCAGCTCCCAGATTCTTAAAACAGACCTGTAGAATTCGAATTTTTAGGATTGGGGACCTGGAATCTATATTTTAATGAACTCCCCAGGTGACTTTTTGGCAATCAGAGCTGTGTTTTGGGGAGCTATAGCAACACTGAAATAGGAAGGAGAACACCAGAATAGGAGCTTAGAAACTAGAAGATAGAAATTCTCGTCTAAGTTGTCCAAGACTTAATTCGGGGATCTTAAACAAATCACATCTACTGACTTTTTATTTCGTTGATAGGTTGGTTGGTTCCAAAAAGAGACATGCCTGTAATGCCCCAGGTTCTCCATGGAATAGGCACAGAGGGTAAAAAGATGAATGAGCCAATCCCCACCTTTGTAAAGCACTCAGCCTCTCAGTGCGGACAAAACCATAAAGAGAGAAATAAGTATAAGACAACATAAGAACTACAGTGGAGTTGAATAAAATGTTAAGGTCAGAGAGATAAGGAAATAACTGCTAGTACCTGGAGGGATAATGGAAATGACATTAAATCCTCACTAAAATGAAGGCCTTTGTCTTAGTTCACTAAGAACTAAATGCTGAGTTTTTCACTAACAGGCCACTGTAACAAAGTACCATAGACTGGGTGGCTTATAAACAATGGAAATTTATTTCTCACCATTCTAGAGGCTGGAGGCCCAAGATCAGAGTGCCAGCAGGGTCAGGCTCTAATTAGGGCCTTCTTCCAGGTTACAGACTTCTTGGTGTGTCCTCACACGGTAGAAATGGAAGGGGGCACTCTGGGGTTTCTTTTATAGGTCACTAATCCTACTCATGACCTCATCACGTCTGGAAGGCCTCACCCCCTGATACCAACACAAAGAGGGTTAATTTCAACATAGGAATTTGAGTGAGGGGGCAGGGGCGGGGGCAGGGTGGAGGACACAAATATTCTGTCTGTGGCAGCCTTGAAGGATGGGTAAACATTCATATGATGGATGATGAGGGGAAGCCATTGCAGGAAGAAGAAATAACATAAGCATGAAAATGTAGGTCATGTAGAAAATAGTGAGTCCACCAGTGTGTCTAAAGCTTAAATGAGTGGAAAGATCAACTGGAAAGAGTCTAGAAAGAGAGGCTCAGGTCAAGTATTGAATGCTCTAAGGAGTGTGACTCTGTCCCAACAGGAAATGGACAGCCCTTGATGTTTTTATGCACAGTATGTGCACACAGATGTGGACACTATGACAGTCTGGTGTGAAGAGAATCAAACAGGAGAGTAGAGACGTGATCAGGTCAGCTAGGAGACTGGTAATTCACTAAAGGTGATAAGGGTCTAGACCTGTTAAAGTGGAAAGGAGAAATGGCAAAGAACCTCCAATGTATGAACATACATGTGCAATGTAATTGTTAATTAAAATTGGAAATCAAGACTGTGAAGAGGAGTAGAAAGAAAACATTACCCATAAGGACTAATGTGGTTTCTATAACCGAGCTTCATTCAGATTTGGCTCTGAGCTTCTCGGTAGCAAGCAAAAAGAGAAACTAGGTAAGTTACGTCAATCTTATTATCAGAAAGGAAGTAACAGCAGTTCTTCAACAGAACTGTTTTGCCTGACAAACCTTGAAGGAAATTTCTTGGTGCGGTCTTACCTCTAAGTCTCCTTCGCCTCTGAAATACATATCCCATGTTAGAATAATTCCCAGCAGAAGAACTCACATCATTTTAGTAAAACAGTTAAGAACATGATCTTTGGAATCAGACTACTTTGAGGCCATTTCTGGCATTTTTAACTATACGAGCTCATCATAAATGTTATTTGACCCTCTGAGCCTTTTTCCTTATCTGCACATTACTAATGTTAAATACTTAACTCATATGGTTGTTGGGAATTAAATGAGATAATATCTGTAAAGTAATTTTTACAGATTACTGTAAACAGGAGCAGAAGACACAACAAGTATTAGACATCACTATCAGCCTATTAACTGCCTAGAGATTGGTTGAAGAGGAGTGTGGGGGACCGTCCTAGACCCAGTCCAGTAGACCTCAGGGCCACTCCCTTCTCTATGCGAAGTAGATGGACAGAGCCTGTCCCAGTCATTTCTGGGTCTCAGATGCACAGAAATCAGTCTCTGTTGTTGCATAGGAATATGTTCATACTTCAGCATCTTTTGGAATATTAGGCTATTTGATCAGCTAGCTAATTAAGGCAACAACACATAATGAAGTCACAAAATAGTTCTGTTAATAACACTTTTGACTTACTGTTTTTTAATATTGTCTTTTTAGGATTCAGGCTAAAATCCCAGGCGCTAAAAGGCATGCTGAGTAAATCGATATCCCACCAGGGACTGGACACAAACCAGAATGTCTGGAGTGGTAACACCTCTGTTCTTACATGTTACTGCAAACTGATTGTTTCTCCTCCCCCCACCCACCCCCCCCAGTACCATAATCTTAGAGACAAACTTTAAAACAGCTGTTTTTAGGCTGTTCCTGTACTCTTAGGATATTTGAGTCACTTGTGTCAAGCACTAAAGTATAGAGAAAAGTGTATTAGATGTGGTTTTAATTTTGTGTTGCTAAAAAAAAAGTGCATGATGGTGAGAGCCCAGCTTATTTTGTCTTCTTCGGTGTTCTCCTCCTCCTCTCTGCGATGCTTCTGTAGCTTCTGATGTTCCCTGTGGCTAGGCCCTTCCTGCCGAGCGCACTGATGCAATAGTGGAAATCGCTTCTATGTCCTTGGGTTGCTGGTTGGATTAATCTTTAATAACAATATATAGAATTGTAGACTGATGTTTTAGTGTTTTTCCAACACACAACATAAAATAAAAACAGTCGACCGTACTTATGGTAATCAGTTTTGTAAAACTTAAAATAATTAAATACATGAATAACCCCTCCCTCAACCCCGCCCCCCCCAAAAAAAACATGCAGTACTTTTGTTGTGTGGGACTGACAGGCTGATTTACATGTATGGTAAAAAAAAAAAAAAAAAAAGTACCAGCATGTTAACTTTATTACGATTTGTATTACTTTCTCTGTAGTTCCTAATGGACTTAATTATGGACTCTGGATATTTGCACTTATGTACTTGATACTGAATGCATAAATAAATGTTACTAAATGTAAAACCTTCTCCCTCTCTTCTTGTGATCTTATGAGCAAATGTAAAAGTTCTAAGCTAGAATCTTCTGAGGACAGGCTGAGAAGCCTGAGGCCAAGAACTCACTTTCTTCCTGTCTTCAGGACCGCATGGTCCAACTTCAACTCAGTATATGGCTCCTTTGGGTTCTTTATAGAAGTCACTACAAAGTAGTAAAACTGGAAAACACTCTTCATGTACTCTGTGGGACTGATGTAGTTATTTTAAGTAGTTTTTTTTTTTTACATAAGTCCTTCTATAAATAATCTTCTTATAATAATATGCAACAATACATTTGCTAGGAAGTCACTCTTTTGGTAACTATTTCTTGAGCACCTACTGGGTACCAAGCACTGAGAAGAGGGCTATGAATAAGAGAGACGACAGTTCCTGCCATCACCAAGACAGATCTTCTAACGATTGCTCTCTGCTTTTCATAAAAATCCACTTGCACACTTTTATTTCACTGTTAGGATCCAGAGTCAAAATGATGAGCAAGAAGTAGATGAAATAGTAGCAGTGGGAGAAAAAAAGTAGTGGGAGAAAAAAGGAACAGTAACTTACAGAAAGCCGCCTTTGACCAGTTTTACGCTTGGCCTCCATAAGCACTTACGGAGGTACCGTTCTGTACAAAGTAATGTGACGACCGTAATGGCAACTGGACACTGTGTCAACAGCCACTGTGGGAGGGATGAGAGGCGGCCATGGGAAAGTGCTAACTAAATAAAAGGCAGCATGCAATAAGAGCTGGCTTCTAAGACTGGAGCAACAGAGAGGAGGTGAGCTTTGCGGCTGGATCCTGGTATGGCTTTTTCCAGATGGAGAAGGTGGTTCAACCCAGTACAAAGAAAGAACATCACCTAAGATGCTAAGTCATGGAAGTACATGGCATATGCCGAGGATGGTAAGTGACAAGCTCACCTGGGTTGTAAGGTGGTTGGGGTGAGGATGAAAGGCTGTGTTGAGACCACTAGGAAGAAACTTGAATGCTAAGGAGTTTGAGCTTTAATTTTTAGATCTCAGAGAATCACATGAACACATTGAGGGTGCAGGAGACTGGAGAGTAGAAGACTATGGGAGCCAATTGTAACATAACTAACAGCAAACAAATGACTCAGGCTCTACTAAGGCAGCTACATTGAGAATTTAAGGGAGAAATTCACCTGTCTTGATCCTTTCTATAAGCCCAACATGCCAAGCATCCACTGTGCCCAGAGGAGCCGCTAGGAGATGATATGGAGGGAAATGGGATCAGAGTCGGTGATTGATTGACTAGATGTGGGGGTTCAATACCAAGGCTACCCCTGACCCTCCTCAAATTTTATAGCTCACTTGCCTCACCCTAGCCCAGCTCTGTCTAAGACTAGCTGTTCAGGAGAACACAATACCATTTTTCAGGATAGAAATCCCAGAAGACCTGGTATGGGGGAGGACGATAATAAGTGGGTTTGGTGCCTGCCATTCTTTATGATTACTAGATACAGAAGAGGATCTTTTTCTTCCATGTATGCTTTCCAATCTCTAACCCTTTGAGATGAAGTTTCCTATAAATGGCTTTACTGTGTAGAATTAACCTCCCGTCTTCATATACATTTGCAGCATCTTCCTTCCTCCTGTTAGCCCAGAATTCCTTTCTTTTTTTTTAATTTTTTTAAATGTTTTATTTATTTCTAGGAGAGAGAGAGAGAGAGAGCGTGAGCAGGGGAGGGTCAGAGAGAGAGGGAGTCACAGACTGAAACAGGCTCCAGGCTCCGAGCTGGCAGTCAGCACAGAGCCCGACGCGGGGCCCGAACCCACGAACCCCGAGATCATGACCTAAGTGAAAGTCGGACACTTAACCGACTAAGCCAGCCAGGCGGCCCCCAGAATTCCTTTCATAAGCAGCCGCGCATCACGAGGATCTAAAGAGGAATTCCATTTGCTGGCAGGGGTGGAGAACGTTTCCTGAGGAAACCCCTGTCTTTACAAAGTGGTAAGTATGAACATACATTTTTACCAAATGGAGCGTGGGGCACATAATGTCAGTCAACATGATATTCGAGACGATGGATATAACGTGAGGACTCGATGAACAGGTAGAAAGAAGACCAAGAACAGGATCTCCCAGGGACCCAGAGTGAGTGAGGTCATCCTAAAAGCTGTGCACAGCACAAAATTTTTACAACCTGTGAATGAGCCAAACAAGCACAGGGTAGAGAGACACAGTAGCTGTGGGACGATTTATGGATCATGTCAGGAGTCAGGGGAGTAGAACAGATCATACATCCTCTGCTCTTTCCCCACCTATGTTAGTTTTCTGGGGTTGCTCTAACAAAATGCCAAAAACTGGGTGACCTAAAGCAATAGAAATTTACTCCCTCATAGTTCTGGGGGCTAGAAGTCTGAAGCCAAAGTGTTGGCAGGGCCATGTTCTCTCTGATCGCTCTAGGGGGGAATCCTTCCTTATCTCTGCCAGCTTCTGGCGGTTGCCAGCAATGCATGGTGCTCCTTGGCTTCTAGATACATCAGTCCAGGCACATGGCCATCTCCTCCCTGTGTGTCTTCACATGATCTCCCCTCAGTATCCAGATTTCCTCTTTTCATAAGGATAGCAGTCATGGTGGATTAGGCTGCACCTTCATGACCTCACTTTAATATGATTATAAAAGACCCTATTTTCCAAATAAGGTCATATTCTGAGGTACTGGGGCTCGGGACTTCAAGATCTCTTTTCGGCAGGACACAATTCAACCCTTCCCACCACCCCGGGCCTCACAATGGCCCTTATGCCTTTGTGAAGACTTCCTCCTGTGTAGAGCCCAGATCTATTTCTCCACTTGTTCCCCACTAGGGAATTACTGCTGAAAAGAAGTGGACTGGCTTCTTTCTTACTCAAAGGTACTTGAGTGTGGCTGACTGCTGGGCCTCACTTCACTACTCCAGGGTTCTGGTAATCACCACACTGTTCTTGAAGAGAGCTCCCAGCACCCAAATGTTGGCACTCTCATTAGAGTATAGAGAAGAGGTAGGGGACGTAAAAGAGCCACCACCGGTGTTTTGGTATTAGCCAATGGAGTAGTGGTTCAGTGCTCTGCTGATCCAGGCAAAGGGCCATTTGCCTTCAGATTCCAGCCTGCTTCTCTACTGCTTTATCCTGGGCACCATCTTCAAGCTCCTAAAAATGATTTTTTTTCCTTTTTGATACATTCCATATTACGGAATTACCTCACTTTTTCTTTGATGAATAAATTGAAATGAATTCTTTTGTGTCCTAGGCCACTGTTACCTGCCAAAGGAATTCTACGAGAATGAGCTCCTTCTGGCTGTTAAAGAGGGATTTTCAGGTAGAAATGAAAGGACACGAAACAGCACCACAAGAGACTCAAGTATGAAACTCATTGCTAAAGTAGACTTTAAGTCAAAAACTGTATTTAGAGACAAGGTCATTATATAATAATGAAAGGGCCAATTTAACAGGAACATATAACAATTGTAACAATATATGCATCCAGCATCAGAACATCTAAACATGTGAGACAAATGTTGACAGATCTGAAAGTATAAATTGACAACAAACAATAATAGTACGAGACTTCAACATCCCACAGTCAATAATGGACAGAACATCCAGACAGAAAGATTGAAAGAACCAAGGGACTTAAACAGCAAATACTAGAGGCCAAATAGACCCAACAGACATATACAGAACCTTTCATCCAACAGCAGGAAAATACACAATTTGTCAAGTGCATATGAAACATTCTCCATGATAGATCACATATTAGCTGACAAAACAAGTGCTAACAAACTTAAGATAAAAATTATATCGTGTATCAATTCTGACCACAATGGGAGGAATCTAGAAATCCTTAAAAGCAAGAAAATGGGAAAATTCACAAATATGTGGGAATTAAATAATACACTCCTGAACAATCACTGGGTCAAAGAGGAAATCAAAAGGGAATTTAAGGGGTGCCTGGGTGGCTCAGTCAGTTAAGCATCTGACTTCAGCTTGGGCCATGATCTCACAGTTTATAGGTTCAAGCCCCACATCATGGGAATCTATCACAGTATAATCTCTTTTGTTTTTATGTTTTATTTATTTATGAGAGAGAGAGGGAGATAGACAGCATGAGCAGGGGAGGGTGAGAGAGAGAGAGGGAGATACAGAATCCTAAACAGTCTCCAGGCTCTAAGCTAGCTGTCAGCACAGAACCTGATGCAGGGCTCGAACCAACGAACTGTGAGATCACGACCTGAGCCGAAGTTGGACGCTCAACCAACTGAGCCACCCAGGCGCCCCCTCTCTATTAATCTCTTGATGACAAATTGATCCCGTCTTCCTTTTTGCTTAATGGAATGTAGCCCATGGCTTTTTGTTTCCCCTAAGTGAGAGAAAACAACTTTGAAATCATGGTTAAGTAAGAGTTACCATTTTTAAATAATAATTGAGTAATAATTTAGGTATAATAAAATTAACTTAGAACCAAACTTTAACTGTGTACTATTCAATCTCGTGATTCAAGATGTCCTTCAGTGTCTTGTAAAAGTAATGATCATTAATGTCATCATGGATGTCGGTTCTTGCCCTACTGGCCTAGATATAAAAGTGGTATGAGACCCTGAGGAAGTTGCCCTTTTCCTCTAGTATTTTTTTCCTAATAAATCCTGACCTGCAGAAGATTGTGAATTATATATTTTTAAAAATTCTAAATACGGACTCTTTCCTGTTATCCATTTAAATAATATCTTAAGCATCTTTTTTGTGTGATTACAGTGCTAGGTGCTCCAAGAGATTTAAAGAGGAGTAAAACACAAGTTCTTGCTTTTAAAGAGTTCTTAGTATAGAGATAATAGCAACAACTAAATTTATGGAGTGGCTTATTTTATTCCAGGCATTGTTTTAAACACTTTATATTAATTCTCATGAGTACCTTACATTGAAGGCCCTGTTTTACAGATGAGAAAATTAAGGCAGAAGCGTTACAAAGCTATTTAGTAATAAGATATTATGCAAAAAACTATAAGACCACTCAGTCTAGGATAATTGCCGTCCATGAGAAGTTTGAACAAAGTGCTTTGGAGGCTCTGAGATTATTGAGATCAAGGAAGAATTTATGTTGGGATCAAGGAAGAATTTATGAATGAGACAGCTTTGAGATGGGCTGGCATCTCCGTAGGCAGAGAAGCCACCTGCAACGCAGACTTTAATTTTGAACAGGTCAACTTTGACATGCTGCAGCACAGCCAGATGAGGGTGTTGAGTCTACAAGACTAGTAGTTGCGGGAGAGGTTGGGCGAGAGATACAGGCTGAGAGTTATTGGTGTAGATTCAGTTCTGTAGAGGAAGGAGTGTAGAGAGCATGGAGAGAAGACCAAGGATAGAGCCCAGGCAGAATACCCCCTTGTGGCAAACAGGAGGAAGAAGATGAGAAGCAAAGAGGGAATAGTCAGAACCAATTAGGAAGTGAGTTTCTAGAGGTCTGGGGAAAGTGCGTAATGATATTGAGTCCTTCAGGAAAGAAGATGGGTAGGAATGGGGCTTGAGGAAAGGTCATTAGAAGATGACGAGGCAGGGGCGCCGGGGTGGCTCAGTGGGTTGAGCATCCGACTTCGGCTCGGGTCATGATCTTGCAATTCATGGGTCCGAGCCCCTTGTCAGGCTCTGTGCCTTCAGCTAGCTCAGAGCCTGGAGCCTGTCTTTGGATTCTGTCTCTCCCTCTCTCTCTCTGTCCCTCCCCTGCTCACACTGTCTCTCTCTCTCTCTCTCTCTCTCTCTCTCTCTCTCTCTCTCTCTCAAAAAATAAATAAAACATAAAAAAATTTAAAAACAGAAGGTGAGGAGGCAATTCAGAATTCAGGGTGAAGGGATGCGCGACCGCCCAGATGTAGACCACACTTTCAAGGAGTTTGGCAATGACAGGAAGCAGAGAGGGAGGGTGGCAGCGGGTTTAGTAAGATGCCTGGGCAAGAGTTCTGATGAACACATGAGCTGAGGGGGAGCTGATTGAGAAAGGTCCTTGAGGGGGTGGGAAGGAAAGGGATTGAAAGCTGAAATGACTTACTTATATTTTTATTTTCCAAATGAATCTGGAAAATCTCAGCTGCAGCCTTATATGGAAAGAACAGTCAGCCAGTGTTATATGACATTTTCCAAATTTGCTAAAGACAAAAAAGAGAGAGAAGACAGATTTGTTTCGAATGGAGAGCTTACCTACTTCCGTGATCTTTACTGAATCATCTTCAGATGAATCACCATCTCTAAAACACTTTTTAAAAATAATTAAATTGGGGTGCCGGGGTGGCTCAGTCAGTTAAGCAACCAACTTTGGCTCAGGTCCTGATTTCACGGTCTGTGAATTCAAGTCCTGGGTCGGGCTCTGTGCTGACAGCTCAGAGCCTGGAGCCTGCTTTGGATTCTATGTCTCCCTCTCTCTCTGTCCCTCCTCTGCTCATGCCTCTGTCTCTCTCTCTCTCTAAAGTAAATAAACGTAAAAAAATTTTTGTAACTTTTTTTCTAAAACAAATAGATTAAAATAAGGAAAATAAGAATACTGCTACTTAACGATCTTGAGTGTTGAAAATATCTACAAAAAAGTGCTAACTGGGCACTAACAATCATCACTGCTACCTTTCTAAGAGTTTTTAAATGTATTTTTAATGTTTACTTATTTTTAGGACCGAGAGAGAGAGTAGGAAAGGGGCAGAGAGAAGAGAGAATCTGAAGCAGGCTCCACACTATCAGCACAGACCCCAACATGGGTCTCAAACCCCCAAACTGTGAGATTGACCTGAGCCAAAATCAAGAGTCGGTTGCTTAACTGACTGAGCCACCCAGACACTCCAATCCTTGGTACCTTTCTAAATGAGGATGCCACCTGAATCATCAGTGACTTAAGATAATAATAAAGACGTTCTTGCTAAATATGACATTGTTGTTTCAGGCTCAATTTAATTTCTAATTATTCTTCAGATGCTCACTTGAAAATATCACAAAGCCTGTAATTAATAATGACATTCTGTCTACCAAAAAATGTTACCTTAGGCAGAAATAAACCGAACTACCAAGCAGCTGCCAGCAGGGAGCAGCTTAATCTGTTCTCCATCAACATTCTCCCAGCAGCATGACTTGTAGCATAAAATCCAAACTCCTGCGCTTAGAATTCAAGGCCCTTTGCAGTGAAATCACAACCCAGATTTCTGGCGGGGCTCCTGCTTCCCCTCTCCATGCACCCCATGCTCATCGGCCACACTCCATGACTCTGCTGACATCCTGAGCCCAGTGCCAGCCCCCTGCCCTGGTTGGGTAGTCACCAGGCAGCTCTGGGAGAGCTGAATGTGTCTCAGATCTTGAGTCGGAAGGATTATTCTGTCATTGTCCCAAGGTTATCCCCAAGATGATTGACTCTCATCTCGGTGGGATTTTCTGAAAAATAAGACAATCATAATAACCGCCCAGGAGAATTATAAAGACTACATAACTCATGGCACCAGTTATAAACTGCACATTTTGTAAAAGCACAAAATGCTCTGGAGGTGTGATGCCACACAGCACCATACAGGGATTACACCTGGTCATGAACTGTACTTCAAAGGCTACCTTTTACCCCTAACTTCAGGGCCATTATCTTGAGAACAGGCGCCAGATCTTATCCATGAGTTTAGTCAAAGCACTGGTTAGAATGTTGGTATGCGACCATGCCCAGCTGATCTGGATTCATCAGAGAAAGTAAACCAGGAATAACAAAAGGAAAGGAGAGAGTAACGAGAGAAGCCTGATTCCTGCTCCTCATGGCTTAGGTCTCCATTCCTAGGAGAAGCCCTCCCTGATGCCACCTATAGGCCTCTGTTGTATGTGCTCAGCGCTCGCACAATGTCCAGCACACAGCAAGCACACAACCAACATGTGAACCAGTGAGTCAGATGCTGACACATGTGTGCCCATGGCTTTCTCTGGTGCCCGGCAGGCTTCTTCCGTTTGTGCCAATGTTTGGCCTCAAAACCCTCCCTAACTGAGCACTCCAGGAAGTCACTGCCATCCCGTAGAACGACATGGAAACAGAGCCAAGTTCCCACCTCTGGGACAGCAACTTCTGATTTAATTACAATTGAATTAATTTTCACTAATGGTTGAATGACCAAGAGGTTTAAGGAAGGTGAGGGATACAGAGAGGACATTAGCATTTGTATTTCAGAAGAAATGTTTTTTATTTTCTGTTTAGTAGAAGGAAAAGATAGGAAGTAGCATGGGGTCTGTGGTAAGGACAGCATTATTCTGCTTAAGCTTCATAATCCTGGTGTGTAAAATCCCATTTTTCAAATGCAGAGTGGAGATTAAGAGGTTAAACTACCTAAGCCAATTTAAAACCACTAGCAAATGATGCCATCACTATTTGATCCAAATCTGTCTAGCCCTAAGAAATTGCCAATGATGGGGGCACCTGGGTAGCCCAGTTGGTTGAGCAGCCGACTTCGGCTCAGGTCATGATCTCATGGTTTGTGGGTTCGGGCCCCGCTTTGGGCTCTATGCTGGCATCTAGCTCAGAGCCTGGAGCCTGCTTCAGATTCTGTGTCTCCCTCTCTCTCTGACCCTCCCCTGCTCATGCTGTCTCTCTCCCTCTTGTAAATAAATAAACAACATTTTTAAAAACTTAAAAAAAAAAAAGAAATTGCCGATGATGGATGAAAACAAGTAGTTGAGAGACAAAGTTGGAAATGAGAACTTTTTTTTAATTAAAAAACTTTTTTAATGTTTATCATTAAGACAGAGAGAAACAGAGCATGAGGGGGGGAGGGGGGCCAGAGAGAGAGAGGGAGACACAGAATCTGAAGCAGGCTCCAGGCTCTAGGCTGTCAGCACAGAGCCCGATGTGGGGCTCAAACCCACAAACCGTGAGATCATGACCTGAGCTGAAGTCGGCTACTCAACCGATCAAGCCACCCAGGTGTCCCTGGAGAACTCTTTTAAAAAAACATTTATTTATTTTGAGACAGAGAGAGTGAGAGAATGCAAATGCAAGTGGCAGAGGGGCAGAGAGAGGGAGCAAGAGGATCCCAAGCATCCCTGATGTTAGTGCATAACCCAAGGTGAGGCTTGACCCCACGAACCACAGGATTATGACCTGAGCCAAAATCAAGAGTCAGACATTCAACCGACTGAGCCACCCAGGTGCCCTGAAAAGAAGAACTCTTAATCACCTGTTGTTCCAAACACCAACATGGTCTACCCTCCCTGGAAATGCCTTGCTTCCTGGTTTGGCTAATCCATCAGGGGGCACCAATCCATCTGTTTGCTTCTCTAACAATCTGGCATTAACTAGTGGACTTGCTCTTCCTGCCATTTTGCCACAAATGATTGTGTGATGGAGTCACTGAAGCTGAGAATTATAACCTAACTTCAAGACAAGCACTTTAGAAGCTGCAAGAAACCCAAGGGGTAGGGAATCTTTAATGTATAACCATCTTTAAATGTATCTTTAAAATGTATAACTTCTTTAAATGTTCTTTCAATATGTTTCTTGGGATTTTTCTTTTCCTTTATGAAGTGCCTGTTCATGTTGCTTGCCCAGATTTCTGTTTGGGAGTTAATAAATTTCCTTTCAAAAAGGATGATTTGGGTTTTGTAAAGGTCATCCCACATGGAAGGAACTATGAGTCAAAGTACAAGCTGGAAATACCTCAGAAAGCATGTGCAGGAAAAAGAATGATTAGGAACAAGAAGGGAAATAGACATAAAATGTTATAAAATCTAAAACAAATCTAGTAATGGGGGACACTGAATGTCCCCTAGAGATTGTCCTCATTCATAGACAGTGGGAGCAATGTGGTCCAAATGAGGTAGTAGAAAGAATATTCTGGTAACAGCATAAAGGTTGGCTTGGGATGGTCCAGTCTAGGTAGCTCAAGAAGAGAGAAATTTAGGGTGCCTAGGTGGCTCAGCCATTAAGCATCTGACTTCAGCTCAGGTCATGACTCACAGTTTATGAGTTTGAGTCCCACATCAGGTGAGCTCATGCTCTGCTTTGGGTGAGCATGAGCCCTGCTTTGGGTAAAACATAACCCCCTGGGTGAGCCCCACTTCTCTCTCTCTCTCTCTCTCTCTCTCTGCCCCTTGCTCACTTCCACCTTCTGTCTCAAAAAAAAAAAAAAAAAAAAAGGATGAAGAAGAAGGAGAAAAGAAAAAAAAGAAGAGAGGAACAAGGGGTATAGAAACCCAAGGGACCGTAAGGAAGAACCCGGAACAGAGAGCTGCCACAGCCCCGCACCGTGCCCCCATGCCCACCCTGACTGCTGAGCAGTTGCAGACTGTCGGAGGCAGCGGCTCCCACTCCTGGAGACGGGAACAGAATGGCTTCTCAGCCCGCTAATGTCCCACTAGTGTCCCCTGTCGGTGTAACACAGGAAATCATCCGGCAGGAGTATTTGAGAAACGTAGTTTCCAGGCTTCCAGCCCCTGCCACACAGAGGAGCATAAAGAGGGAGAGATCTGAATGCCAACAGACTGAATCTAGCAAAAGAGGGGACCTGGCAGAGAGATCACGGCCAGGATACGGCTCTCTCTGGAAGGAGGCCTGGATTCCAGAACTAGTTTTGTTACACTGGTGTGCCATGTCTTCAAGGCAGTATAGCACAGTGATTCAGCCTATGATTCATAGGCTCAGTGTACTCCTTTGAAAGCGGGAAATAATACCTAGCTCAGAAGATATTTTAAACGTTAAGTGGGTTACGGTAAAGGTGCCTAGAATGTAGTAAGCATTTAACAAATGAGAGGTGTTGTCATTGTTACTGAGTTTGATTCTGCCATCCGTAAAGTTATAAGAAGAGGGTTAAAGCATCATTGCTGATTTCTCACCAACCAGAGGAAAGGGGAGCTAACAGTGACCCTCAGTCTGAGCCTGGCCCTGGGCTGAATTTTGAAGATGCGGAGAAAAAGGAATAATATCCTTGCCTCCAAGAGCTCACAGTTTGGGGCACCTGGGTGGCTCAGTCAGTTAAGCCTCCGACTTCAGCTCAGGTCATGATCTCACAGTTCATGGGTTCGAGCCCCGCGTCGGGCTCTGTGCTGATAGCTCAGAGCCTGGAGCTTGTTTCAGATTCTGTGTCTCCCTCTCTCTGACCCTTCCCTGATCATGCTATCTCTCTCTCAGAAATAAATTTTTAAAAAATTAAAAAAAAAAAAGAGCTCAGTTTGACAAGCAGAGGAAAATCACTGATTGAAGATAAAGATATGCTCAGTGATAAACCAGAAGATACAGGGAAGGTTCTAGAAGAGGATCTTGCAGCATAGTGGAGAGATTTCACGGACTTCACTTTAAATCCAAAATTATGTTCTGTCACCCTGGGCAGATCCCTTAGTCATCCCTGCCTGTTTCCTTGACTGTAAAAGTGGAGATAGTACATGAACCTGCCTCACAAAGCCGTTGGGAAAATTAAGCGAGCTCCTGTCCAGAAAGCTCGTCCTGTAGTACCTGACACAGAGGTGTGTTCATAAGTGATCATTAGTATGATTCCAGTGGCCCAAGAGAAATCCGGGACCCGATCTAAAGAAATGCAAACGTAAGGAGGAAAGGACGGCTGAAGAGCGGCCCAACCCTCCAGGATCGCTTAATTATTGCGGTTGAAGTTTCTTTTAACTTCAGGTTCTTTCACCTGGGAGGCATCCTTCCCAGGGGGCGCCCGGGGCCTCGGCGTCTCTGTTGCCCGTGGCAACCGGCAGTCCCGGCGGCGTCAGGCCTGGTAGGCACAGCGCAGAGGCGGCAAGATGGCCCTGACCTCCTGGTCCCCAGAGCTGGGGTTCAGCGGGAAGGCGCTGCCGCAGGCGGCAGCCGTCTCCACGGGCCCCTCCCTGGAGTTATGCACTTTCCCCTCCTCCCTGGGTTCCTCGGTCGCGACCGCTGCGCTGGAGCAGCTCTTTGTTGTGGGTGAGAAGCCTGCGGGCGCCGGAAGGGGGGCAGGGGGCCGCTGGGGTGGCTTCTCGTTGGCCCGGGGTGGGATGAGGGGGAACCTCCCTCAGTGGGGACCTGCCCGCGGGAACCCCAGGTGTCCCTGGCAGAGGTAGAGCCGCCTCAAGTTCCTTGGAGAGGGAGAGGAGGCTTGGTGGGACCCCAGGGCTCAGCTCTCCTGCCCTAGTGCCACTAAAGTGACTTGGCCCAGCTCACACTAGCGACTGCTAACAAATCCCCGGCAAATCTTTAACTCTCGGACCACTGCCATTTGCCTGCGACTGGGGTGCCCACCTGCATTTAGCTTATGCATTTAATTCCAAGGGTGCCTGGGTGGCTTGGTGGATTAAGCGTGGACTCTTGATCTCAAGTTCCTTAGTTCAACCCCCAGGTTGGGCTCCCATGCTGGGCTGAAGCCTACTTAAAAGACAGACAGAAAAAAGATTATGTATTTAATTTCAGCTTCTCCCTTCTTGCCTTTTCTTTGCAAGTTAACTTCCTCCAACATTCTGCCGTGGTAAAGTGGAGAATTTAACAGGCAAACAAGAAAGGGAGTGTTTAAGAAGCTCCTGTTGTATTAGACAAGGAAAATTAGACATGGATGTTTAGTGGATGCAAACTTAATACCTTGGATAGGTCCAGGTTAAAATACCTCTTCAGTTAGAAAGCTGAACCTGTAATCAAGGCACCTAAGTTTAAGGTAAGATATGGTGCAAGAAAGGGCATTTCTGTTTAGCTCATAAACCATTTAGGCCATACAACAAAGCGTCTCCACACTTTAACATCGGCTTCTCATGGGTTCAAGGTAATCATACTGACTTGTATCATGTTACTATTACTTTGAGATAGTTTTCTTTTTTCTTCTTAGATGACTAATTTAACTTCACAATTCCTATGAGACAGGCTTGGATGAGTATTATCATGAAGAATGTTAACCACCAAAGAGACCTAAATAAGTCACACGTGTCCAACCAAGGTCATTGCCGATGATAGAGCTAGGGTTTTTAATTCTCTTTATACTTGATCTCTAGATCTGCATGTGCATTTAACCCCAGCACTTCTGTGCAAATATTTTTCTGTGAATAATTTCTGGACTCCCAGAAAGGTTTTTGTAGGAAAAAACTTCATTAAGCCTCAGGTGTAGGTTATCAAATATGGAATTCTCCAGCCTATTTGCAAGTGGGAACAGCTTGTGCTCATTCATTACATTAGAAGAAAGGGAAGGAGGTAACAGGCAGTGCCTGTCTCTTCCTCACACTTGTTTGCAAACTCAGTAACTGATTTTCACTTGGTTTGAGAGCTTCGTGCATTAAGAGAATCCATGCTCCCTGGAACTCAGGGCAGAAATTGCTCTCTGCTCTTCTGAAGAGTAGAGACCACTAAGGGCAAGGACTCGAGTCACACTACTTGTGTTGAATCTAGCTAGATTCTTATCCGTGATGGGCTCTGTGACCTTGAACATATGCCATAAACTCAAAAGTCAGATTTATCACCTGTCAAATGGGAGTCACGCTAAAATTATAGTAATCAACTTAGCTAATACATGTAAAACATGAATCCCGTCAAACTAATCTCACACATGAAGATGAAGGCCTGGAATTCGTTTAGACAAGTGTAGGTGACTTCAGTGACCGCAGAGCCAAGGTAAGTATAGCTACCTCTGTTTTCCCTCCTATTTCCTTTTATACTTTTTTTTCCCTTCCTTCTTTCCACTCAGCACGTATCTTCATTACCATTACCGTTGCTAACAGTTCACAGGCCTCTCTTTTCATGTACTTCCTACTTACAGTTGTGAAGGAAAGGAGACACTTTGCATATGTCACTGAATGAAAAGGGCTAGAAGCTCTGTCTTTCTCACACCCAGTTTTCAAACATTTATTCTCATCCCAGGATTAAAATATTGGCACAGGGGGAAAAAATGACATAAGGGACTTTTAAACAGTTAATTAAATGAGTGGCTTCTTTTTTTGCAAAATATTATATTTACACGTACACAAATATATATACGTGAAAACATTCTCACACCTAATTATAGGTATGTTATATTTCTTCCTTTCTATGTATTATTGAGTTTTTTGTCCTGTTTTATACAGATTCCTTCTTTCTATCATGAGAGATGCAAAGATGGAGTTTGCCTTCAAGAAGCATAAAATATATACTTAAGTTAGAATAGTATGAAATAGGAAATACGTTCAAAAGAGATTCATATTAAGTATTATAAGAATTCAGAGATAGAAGATATAATTTCTGCCGGGCAGGCATTTGAGCTAGATCTAAAGGGTTAAATAGGATTTGAACAAACAAATAAGACGTCTTTCATTTTCTAATTTTTTTTTAGAACAATCACTGCAAAGTGACTATTTTAAATGCAACGAAGAAGCTAGGACCTTTCTTAAGGACATTGCTATCGCTGTTAAGAAATTGGTATTGTATTATCTCTAAGAGCTATTTTTTTTCAATCTTCCACTTCTTCATCAACCTTTAATTTAGCACCAACTCAGTTCAAGTGCCTTGAATAGATGAATAGGGAAACTATGACCCTTGAGTGAAGAAAATGTTTACCTCAATTTACGAAGCATTTGCCCCTGAGTCCATTGGCTGTGAAATATTGCCTGGTTTTCGGTGCAGGACACTGACTTAAGGACCCGTGCTATGTCCAGATGGGGCCGGCCTGCTTAGGAGAGGCAGCACAGGTGCTCACAGAGCTCAGTGAAGGGGTGGGCCGCGTGGGCAAATGCTTGACCCCACATGTACACACCATGCATGGTGCCAATGTACTCAGTTCTTGATAAGCAATTTCTTACATAACTGCTGAAAGATTATTTGACCAGGTCAGTGAAAACGAACCAACTCTTTGTTATATTAACTTGGCCCCATCAAAGAAATATTTAAAGAATGTCCTTCTGAAGTGTCACAAACGTGTCTCTACTGGGGAGGGGCAGAGAGGCAGACACAGAATCCGAAGACAGGCTCCAGGCTCTGAGCTGTCAGCAGAGCCCAATGCGGGGCTCGATCCACAGACCGCGAGATCATGACCTGAGCCATAGTCAGCTGCCCTACCAACTGAGCCACCCAGGCGCCCCATAAAATATTGAGTAAGAATCGACTCCACATCAAATCTAAAAATGTAGAAATGTGGCGTAAAGTAAATGAGTTTGAGTCTGCAGACTGCTGAGAAAAGTTCACCTCCTTTATAATTACATTTTTCTGTGATTATATATAGCTGTGTGTGTATACTACAGCATTATACTTTAGGATCCCACTTAACTGAACATGCATATGGACACACTGGGTGCCTGTGTGTGTGGTGGTACACTGTGGTCCTGTCGAAACCTTTTTCCTCTGCTTTGTCTTTTTGGTTACGTTTTTCTCCCGGATTTAAAGGGGTCAAAATATTTATCGTTGCTTCTTAGAAATATCTAGTATGCCTCCATGCAATATCTGAGCTGTGAAATCTCCATTTTTGAAAGTAACAGATTTTCACTATTCTGAAAGTTTACCCTGGATTCTTTTTTAAATAGACAAGTAAAAGGAAGAAAGTAAAAACCACTGTGATCTCAGCATAATCATAAAATAATAAACTAAATTAATATGATAATCATAATTAACTCTTTGAATGCTTTTCCTACTTTCAGGGAATAGATATGCCTGTATTGAATTTTATTTTTTTTATAGAAAAGCAATCATACTATATATATAACTATGTAATCTTTTTATTACTCTTATAATGAATTTCTCAGGTCATAGAATAGCTATATTCATTACAACCATTTGTTTAAGAGATGATTTATCTATTTTTTTTTCCACTAACATTTTTGGATGGCTTTCTTTTTTTAAAATAAGCCCCACCAAAAAAGGACAAAAATCCCCACCAGACTATTTGTTTAGATTTGTAGGTATATATTAAAAAAAAAGAAGAAAAAACATGGTTCCTTTTATACCTAAGCATATTTTAGAGGCATTTTCCATTTTTTAATTAAGGAACTTTTTTCTCAGAGTTACCCTTTTTGTGGGAGTCTTTAAATTGATTGAAACTGCAGGCAAGAAACAGGGAAAGATGATTTCTGAGAAGAAAATCTGCAAAGATTAAAAGATAAATGAACAGGGGCGCCTGGGTGGCTTAGTCGGTTAAGCATCCGACTTTCGCTTAGGTCATGATCTCGCGGTTCGAGGGTTCAGGCCCCGCGTCGGGCTCTGTGCTGACTGCCAGTTCAGTGCCTGAAGCCTGTTTCAGTCTGATTCCCTCTCTCTCTTCCCCTCCCCTGCTCATGCTGCCTCTCTCTCGCTCTCCTAGAAATAAATAAAAAACATTAAAAAAAAAAAAAAGATAAATGAACAATGACACCTAAAAAACTGATTATGGGATAGTTATTTTTCTATTCCAGAAAAAATAAGAGCAGAAGGTATTGGATGCAAATCAAAGTTTAATCTCTGAAAACATTTATAATAGGGCATTACTTGGGAAATCAATTTTATTATTTTAATGCTTTAATTTTTTAAATATGTAATTTAAATTTTCAGGAAGAAATGAGAAAAGCCACAATTGATCTCCTGGAAATTGAAAGCATGGAACTCAGCAGACTGTATTTTCTACTGGAAACGCTTCCCAGTAGCATTGGCAGAGAACTGGAAGGTACTTTTTAGGTTATCAACTGTAGAAACTTAGTCTATCTTTTAAGAAAATTGAGCCAACTGCTTGTAACAAGACAAGTTTCATAATTATTTTCTGTCAAACTATAGCTCAAAAGAATATGCTACACAAATACAGATCCATAATAATTTTCCCTTACACTTTAAGTGGAAATGATGTATATAAAACTTGAATTTATATAACTTTGTTTCTAACTAGACTGAAGATATATGGATTAGCCTGTTCCAAATTGATATTTATTGAATCAAATTTGGCAACTTGACTCACTAAACCACTGTTCTACTTTCTGCCCCTGTAAGTTTAGAGACTCTATAGGTACCTCACATAAGTGGAATCATACATTTGTTCTTTCATGACTAATTTCACTTGGCATGTCTTCAAGGTTTATCCATGTTATAGCATGTGTCAGAATTTTCCTTCATTCTAAGGTCAAACAGTATTCCACTGTGTGTGTATACCGTGTTTTGTTTGTTTATTCATCAACTGATGGCCCCTTGGGCTGCCAGCTTTTAGCTACTGTGAACAAAGCTGTTGTGAACATGGGGGTGTTGGGGCACCTGTGTGGCTCATTCAGTTGAACATCCAGCTCTTGATTTGGGCTCAGGTCATGATCTCAGAGTTTCTTGAGTTTGACCCCTGCATGGTCTGTGCACCAAAGGCGCGGAGCCTGATGGAGATTCTCCCTCTTTCTGTGCCCGTCCCCTGCTCACACACTCTGTCTCTCTCAAAATAAACAAAAAAATATTCAGTTGATGCAAATTTATTTATTTATTGGTGCAGATATCTATTAAGAGTCCCTGGTTCTAATTCTTTTGGGCACATATGCAGAAGGGAATTGCTGGATGATATGGTAGCAGAGTCCTTGGTTTTGAGAAACTGCCATTCTGTTTTCCACAGTGGCTGCACTATTTCACATTCCCACCATAATGTACAAGGATCCCAGAATCTTCATATTCTTGTCAACATTTGTTCATTTCTGTTTTGTTTTTTTTAATATAGCCATCCTTATGGATGTGAAATGGTATCTCGTTGTGGTTTTGTTTCGCATTTCCCTAATGGTTCGTGATGTTGAGCGTTTTTCATGTGCTTATTGGTAATTGGGATATCTTCAGAGAAATATCTATTCAGATCGTTTGCTCATCTTTTAACTAGGTTGGTTGGTTGTTATTGAATTGTGAGAATTCTTTACAGAGTCTGGATGTTAATTCTTTATCAAGTATATGGTTTGAAAATATTTTGACCCCTTCTGTGATTTGCCTTTTTATGCATTTAAAAAATTTTTTATTTTGATAGAGAGAGAGCGTGCACACTGGGGAGGGCCAGAGAGAGGGGGAGAGAGTGAATACCATGTATGCTCTGTGCTGTCAGCACACAGGCTGATGCAGGGCTTGTGAGATCATGACCTGAGCCGAGATCAAGAGTTGGACACTTAACTGACTGAGCCATCCATGGTGTCCCCTTTTCACCCTGTTGATACTGACTTTGGTTGCACCAAAGTTTCAAATTTTGATGTAGTCCAGTTTGTCACTGTTTTCTTTATTTTTTTTTTAATGTTTATTTATTTTTGAGAGAGAGCGCATGAGGAGCAGGGGAGGATCAGAGAGAGGCACAGAATCCAAAACAGGTTCTATGCTGTTGGCACAGAGCCCAATGCGGGGTCAAACCCACAAACCTCGAGATCATGACCTGAGCGGAAGTCGGATGCTTGACTGAGCCACCCAGGTTCCCTCAATGTTTTCTTTTGTTGCCTGTGCTTTTGGTGTCATAGCCAAGAAATCGTTGCTAAATCCAATGTCATGAAGATTTCCTCCCATGTTTTCTTCTAAGACTTTTATAGGGTTAAGTCTTATATTTAGGTTTTTTATTCACTTTTAGTTAAATTTTGTATGTGGTGTACAGTAAGGCTCCAGCCTCAT
Organism: Proteles cristata cristata; assembly: GCA_017311185.1. Taxonomy (NCBI): domain Eukaryota; kingdom Metazoa; phylum Chordata; class Mammalia; order Carnivora; family Hyaenidae; genus Proteles; species Proteles cristata. Next base: position 125,219 of record JAESUZ010003747.1, on the reverse strand, counting down.
TTCCCCAGCTGCCGGGAGTGTTGACTGAGGCTCACAGCTGAGCTGCTCTGCAGGAATAGATGACACCACCTCCTGCCCCATCCTGGGCATTCTCTCCCAGGAGCCGCCCACACTCAGTGGTCAGTTAGTGTGAGAACACAAAGGTCGGCCTCCCTTGCTGGGTGCAGAACAACTCCCAAGTGTCATCACAGCTCCAGAGCTTGTTACCATGTAACCTCTGCCTCCCCTACCCAGTGGTTTAAATTTAAATCAAACTGGGGGCGCCTGGGTGGCTCAGTCAGTTAAGCATCCAACTTTGGCTCAGATCATGATCTCCTGGTCTGTGGGGTTGAGCCCCAGGTCAGGCTCTGTGCTGACTGCTCAGAGCTTTGGGTTCTGTCTCCCTCTCTCTCTGCCCCTCCCCCACTCATGCCCTGTCCCTGTCTCTCTCAAAAATAAACAAACATTGGGGCGCCTGGGTGGTTTAGTCGGTTGAGCATCCGACTTTCGCTTAGGTCATGATCTCGTGGCTCGTGGGTTCAAGCCCCGCGTCGGGTTCTGTGCTGACTGCCAGCTCAGAGCCTGGAGCCTGTTTCAGTCTGCGACTCCCTTTCTCTCTGACCCTCCCCTGCTCACGCTGTCTCTCTCTCTCTCTCCTAGAAATGAATAAAACATTAAAAAAAATAAACATTAAAAAAATACCTGAAAAGTCAGTATATACAAGTGTGCTGTTTCTCAAATAATCTACTAACATTTCCATTTACTTTTAAGAATGTATCAGAGATGCGCGTAGATTAAATCTTCTTGAGATAAATCAATTACAAACGGACGTTACAAAGATGAATAGTGAAGTAGAGTTTCTGAAGAAGAGCCTACTTGATCTGAAAGCAATTAATAAAACTCTAGGGTATGTATTTTTTGATGTGGTACATGAAGGAGTTGGGGGTCTGTGACTGGAGTGTGAAAAATATCCTAAGGGGTTCACCCTCTGTTTCTGAACTGGCGAGGGCAAGTAGGAGGTGGGTATCACCTCCAGCAGGTGACTCTGGCTGCTGAAGGGGGTGTGATGGCTGCACAGAGCTGGGGAGGAGAGCAAAACTTCTTTAACCACTGCAATTAGGAGACCTGTAACGTTTCAGAGGCCATCCAGCTTCTCAGCAGCAACTATTGTGTGTGAATCATACATGTCCTTGCAAGCCCCCTCCAAAGGTAGAGGCATACAATGGCTTTAGTTTCCATTTAAAATTGTTGCTTTAATGTTTATTTTGGAAAGAGAGAGAGACAAAGTGCAAGTGGGGGAAGGACAGAGATAGAGGGAGACACAGAATCCGAAGCCGTCTCCGAGCTGTCAGCACAGAGCCTGACGTGGGGCTCAAACTCATGAACCATGAAATCATGACCTGAGCCAAAGTTAGACACTTGACCAACTGAGCCACCCAGGTGCCCCATAGTTTCCATTTTAGTAAAGTTATGTTTATAAACTTCAACCACTAAAAAGAAACCTTGCTGGGTATTACATTGTATATATAGTTATCAACCCTGGTATATTGTGCCTAGGTTAGTTTCTTAAAGGTATTCAGCCATAAACTCCTAGAGGTCTGAGGATGAGACTGGTTCCCAGCAGAGGGTTCTAGATTTTTATCTGTAATTAAATGAGATAATATATATAACTGCCTGTAGCTCAGATTCTGACACCTGTTAGTTTCTTTCCTTTATTCTTGAGCTGTGTGCCAGAACTTCACCCCCGTGGGCCCCATTTTCTCCATCTGTAAAATGAGGATTACAAGCTTGAATTTATGCAGCTCACGGAGGAAGAGATAAATCTCAGAATTAGAGATATTAATATCTGATACTAGAGAGGGGCTCTCCTCTCTCCTCTCTGACTCCTGTCCGTCAGAGGAAGGGTAGCTTTCTCCTGGGCCCTCCGTGCAAGGCAATGGCATAAGAAGGTGACTGAAGGGGGATGGTGAGATGTTTATCTTCCTTTGGCTTAACTGGATGTCTCGGGGTAAGATAGTTATGGCAATGCGACATATCAAGCCATTTGTCAGATTCCATTCATCTGTTCAAAACTGTTTTTGAATCCCTGTATATGTAAAATAATGCATAGTTATTTCCTGGTATGGGTTGGGTGGGGGGAGGCAGGACCCCATGACAGTTCTGCAGTGGTAGGTGGTTGCAAGATTGACATTTGTGTTGTGGTTCCTTTTGTCTTCCTCTCGACCAAGTTGAGGTAATCACAAATACACCTCTAAAATAAGCCTGCCTTACAATTTCCCTCTCTCTGGTGGTCATCTCAGCAAGCAGACTTTAAATTCCTTTCCTAAAAACTGTACTTTTTGGCGCCGTGAACCATTCTTTCCTCCCAGGGAACAGCAAGACGAGCTGGCAAGGAAGCACGAAAGGTTCGTGGTGTCCCTCAACCACACGATGGGAGAAAAATCTGCCGCCATTGTTTACATCAATGAGACTTCCACCAAAATAAACTCGGAGACGAAAGAACTAGAATGCCAAAAACAATGTCTGAAAGAAATACAGGAGCAGATGGAAAAAGAAAAACTGGAACATATGAAAAGAAAACAAAAATTGAACGAAGAGGTAAGTGGCGTGATTTACTTTTTAAAAAAAAAATACAGAATAGGGGCGCCTGGGTGGCTCAGTCGGTTAAGAGTCTGACTTCGGCTCAGGTCATGATCTCACGGTTCGTGGGTTCGAGCCCCGCGTCGGGCTCTGTGCTGACTGCCAGCTCAGAGCCTGGAGCCTGTTTCAGATTCTGTGTCTCCCTCTTTCTCTGACCCTCCCCTGCTCCTACTGTCTCTCTCTTTCAGAAATAAATAAATAAAACATTAAAAAAATACAGAATTGTACAGAATCTCAGGCAGGAAAGGCTCAAGGCTAGCAAGCGTCGCTTGTGATATCTGCTGGGAACACTGGGGTGGGCCTGGAGCAGAGACCCAAGCACCCTGGGGCCCCTTGGGGAAGACACTGATGTGTCATAGCATCTCATCTCATGGGAAAGGTTATGAGTGGCATGCCAGGGGAACACTGGGGTGGCCCCTTGCTCATATGTGACCCCATAGGGACAAGGATTTGCCTGCATGGCATCTCATTGCCTCTAACCATTCAGAAGACATGTCTCTAAGGACAGGACCAGGGAGGGAGTCCAGCCCTGACAGAGGCTTCGGCTCCTGCTGAATGAATCAGAGCAGCGCAGCCCACAGAGGGGTAAGGCAGAGCCAAGGGCTCTAATAGGAAGGAGTATTTTGAGGGGCGCCTGGGTGGCTCAGTCAATTAAGTGCAGCCTTCAGCTCATGGTTCGAGTTCGAGCCCTGCATCAGGCTCGCTGCTGACAGCCTAGAGCCTGGAGCCTACTTTGGATTTTGTGTCTCCCTCTCTCTGCCTCTCCTGCTCGTGCTCTCTCTCAAAAAATATATATTAAAAAAAAAATTTTTTTTAAAGAGCATTTTGAGATTAGCAATATTGGGAGGGTGGAGTGAGAATAACTATTGCATCTTGGTGTGTGCTAGACTATGTTAATTAAAATTCACCATCAAAATGCCTTGTGATGGTTCCTCTTTGTTCTGCACTGGTTACCCCAGGAGAGGCAGGCCTGTCTCTGTAGGAATCGGCTCGGACGGGCCTCCTTCTCCCCCACATGTGGCCGCGTAGCTCCCGATGAGAATTGCTGTTGATTTCCTCCTCTTTCCTCTGCATCATGGGAATGGGCATAACTTGATGCCGGAAATTGGCTAGGGCTCAAAGGAAGAGGAGGAAGGAGGAAGGATTTATTAAATTGCCTTTCTTGAGTCTTAATTAAAATTTAGTGGACTATAGTCTGGCAGTGGCCAACATTTGGTCTTACAGTGACTTGACTCTCTGATAAGACTTGGACCGTTCATAAATTCCAATCAGGTCTGAGCTGCTTTATCCTTCAGAACACCTATATCTTCAGAAATAGTTTTACACTAAAAGCATGGATTGTTTTTCTCGAGTATAGACAGTTTAGCCCTTGTCATCCTTGGAACGGGAGCTTTTTGAAGTAGTTGGCAAGGAGCCTTTCTGGCAGTGTATAGCTGCTAAACAAGAGTTTGTAAAAGCTGAGTTTCCTGGACCTTTTCAGGCTCCACAAGGCAGGGATTGTGTCTTTAATTCCCTGCTATATCCAAGCACCACACCCATGAGAGGCACTCTATAATATATATTGAATGAATGAGTTTCTAACTTCATTTTCAGACTTAAGGGGAAGTGTGTCCACCTTCCTGTTCTTTTTTTTTTTTTTAATGTTTATTCATTTTTGAAACAGACAGACAGACACAGTGGGGGAGGGGCAGAGTGAGAGGGAGACACAGAATCCAAAGCAGGCTCCAGGCTCTGAGCCGTCATCACAGAGCCCAATGCAGGACTAGAACTCACTAACTGTGAGATTGTTATGCCCGAATCGCGAGTCCCCAGAGACCCCCAAGGAGCCGGCACGGATGCAAGTACAAAAGGGTCTTTGTTACAAGCTCAAGCAGGGGCTCACCTGTCTACCGGCACAGCGACAGCAAAGTGAAGCCCTGAACAGTGGCAAGCAGGGTTTTTATGGGATAAGGGCAGGGGTGTTACCATGCACATGCTGTTCGTTTTGCATCATTACATAAGCACCAATCATAATTGTACAACACCCATAGTAACAGCATAGTAACAGTTTTGACCATTCAGTATCTGCGAGGCATCCATTACATTTGGCGGGACCCAATCATGACCTTTGAGAGTCTTTTAAAATGACCAATTACGAGGTGGGCTCAGAGAATCTAAGTGGGGCTTCTGCAAGCAGTGATTGATTGGCAAGATTGTATAAAGTAGCTACCTGCAGTTCCCAGCCCTGACTCTTCTCCAAGACTACAGGAATGTTGCACATTTCTTTTGATTGGCAGATCCGGGGGCAGTCCGAGGGAGGCTTCAGCTGAGGCTTTTCCTGGGACTACGTGCAGCCTGAGGTTGTTTCTAATGGAGGACTTAATTTCAGGCTCCTCAAGATCATGACCTGAGCCAAGTCGGATGCTCAGCCAACTGAGGCACCCAGGCTCCTCCCCTCCTGTTCTTCAATATAAATGTTAAAACACAAGAAAGGAAACCCAGGGGGGCTTCAGTTAGGGAGTTCGCAAACATGACACGTTGTTCTTCCATCTGTGACTAGTCTTTCTAGGGATCCACACACTTTTTCTTAAACAGGCCAGATAGTAAATATTTAGGACCTTTGTGGGCCACACAGTCTCTGTCACAACTACTTAAATCTGTCATTTTATCACGAAAGGAACAGTACTTAAATGCGTGAGAGCAGCTTTACAGTAACAGGTGGCTAGATTTGGGGCCCACTACTAGAATTTGTCTACCCTTGATCTATCTCCCTGGAAAGGGGCACCAGTTAAGATACCTTCAGACACAGGGACACCTGGGTGGCTCAGTTGGTTAAGCATGAACTCTTAATTTTGGCTCAGATCATGATCTCCCAGTTCATGAGTTCGAGCCCTGTGTCTGGCTCTGTGCTGACAGCATATAGCCTGCTTCGGAGTCTCTCTCTCTCTCTCTCTCTCTCTCTCTCTGTCTCTCTCTGTCTCTCTCTGCCTGCCTACCCCTCCTTTACTCTCTCTCTCAAAATAAATAGACATTTAAAAAAAGATACTTTAAGATGCAAATAGCAGAAGCCCTAACTCAAACCTATCTTAAATAGTCAGAGCATTTATTATGTTACATAGTAGGAATCCCCAAGGTAGGGCAGCCTCCAAGACTAGTTAATTCGGTGGCTCATCCCTCCTCTCCTCCATCCTTCATCTTAAGGCTGGCTCTGTGGTCAAAAGCTGACTACCAATAACTGGGTTGGATGCTTCCTTATTCAAGTAGAAACAGGAAGATCTTCTCCAACCAAAGACCACAAGTCTTCTTGCTGTGTCTGATCTGGCCGGGCCAAGAAAGCACCCACACCTCAAACCATAATGAATCCCAGTGGGATAGACCAAGTGCAGTGGATATTAAGGACTCAACCACCATTGTTCACTAAAGGCACATGACAGGCTGTGGTAACAACCTGTTAATTTCCTTTACTTCCTATGAGAAAGAAAAAACTATAAACTGTCAGAGTCTTCAAATCGTAAGCTCTCCCCTTACACAAAACAAAATACTTTTTGCTAATCTGTATCTGAGATTGCAAGACCTTGCGAGAAGGCGTAGTCCAAAGAATGAACACAGAATTCCAATTTTCAACAAAATGAATTAATCACAAGTTTCCATTCATATGCATCTGTGCCCTCGTGCTGAGATAATTGACAATGGTCATGTTCATTCATAAGACACTTTGGGTGCAATGGCTGATAGCTTTAACAGAAAGCCACCCAAACACACGTTGTCATAACTCTTTAATACAGAGGGGAATATGCTTTCTCAGGCCTAACTACTCAGTTAGTTACCTTGTTCTTGATAATTCATTTTGCTAGAAAAATCCATTGATGTATTTGATTTTGACAAGATGATGACTTCATTGGGTCTGACAAGTAATCAGAATATGTTTTATCTTGGTAAAATGGTAAGAGGTTGTCCAAGACTGTGGCTCCCAGTCTCCAGTGATTTTTGTTTACTCTGTTTTCAGTCTGCTTTCTTTCCCACTAAACAAATGTGAATTTATGGTTCATGGGTTTGAGCCCCGCATCGGGCTTTGTGCTGATAGCTCAAAGCCTGGAGCCTGCTTTGGATTCTGTCTCTCTCTCTCTCTCTCTCTCTCTCTCTCTCTCTCTGCCCCTCCCCTGCTCATTCTCTGTCACTGTCTCTCAAAAATAAATAAATGTTAAAAAAAAGATTTTTTTAAAATATGAATTTAGGTATTCAGACAGTTCTTCATTTTTTTCTTTGACTTTCGTGATCTTATAAATCTGGTAACCATTGCTATGGTGTTTTACTAGCAAATAGCTACAGTGGCCACTGCTTTTATAATTTGCTATGAATGATCATTGTCTTATTGCTCTTATAAATTTACTATAAATTTATAAATATATAAATTCAACATTTATGATTACAGTTACTTGTAGCTCAGTATTCTTCCTATGATGTTGCAAAGCAAGCAAACCCTGGGTTGGTTTTTGGAGGTGGGGGGTTGTTGTTTTGTTTTTAATATGTGCATTTTGTTGTCATTGACAGACTATGGTATACTTAGGTTGAATATAGGTTGACAAAATAAAAAGATTTCCTAAACTTTGTCGTTCTCCTAAGTTTTTGATAGATTTATTCTGTTTATCCCTACAGATTGAGGAATATAAAAAACTCTGTGTATTGAATAGAAAGGAGATTACTAAAAAGAAGAAAGAATTGGATATATTAAGACTTAAAATGTCAAAAATTAGAGAAACAGTTAGTACCAGCACAGTGGTAAGAAAGAATAAACTATGTCTTTCTAAGCCTGTTCAGAGCACCTTGATATATACACTGTCTTAAATGTAAGCAGGAGCAGGGACTTCTTTAAAGGAGCTGATTTTACTCCATCTGTACGCCATTCTGAGAGAATGTTTTCGGCATGATAACATTTTCTGACCCTGTATTGGAAATGTTATAATGCAATCGTGTTTTCTTTTTTGGGAATATGGTCAGAAGAAGGAAGTTTGGATTACCATAGGTACCATTGCATTCGATGGACCAAAATACTATAAAAATGGTTTTTAAAATGCACACAGAACTGGCCAAATGCATACGGAACCATATATAGCATCTCCATGAGATTGCTTTATTTTACATAACAAAATGGAAAACCACGGGCAAAGTCCTTAATTCTGAATGTATGATAATAAAACAGTGTGGACTTTTGATTTATATTAGCCAGAGGGACATTAATGTGGAATGGGGACTATTTGTATGAATTAGAAAATACTTCAGGTCTCTGCACTTCTATTTTTTAACATTGATAACATTGATTGAAAGCTAGCCCTCATAAATGTTTTGTGAGGATTATCCTTATTTTAAATATAAAACTGAAGTTTATTGAGGTGATTCTAATGGAAAAGGGTAATAATAATACCACTTCTATATTAATTAAAACAAAATGCCTGCTAATCTTCTATTGCAATTAGTTGAATTAATCAATCTTTGGTATATTTCTTCTATCTATTGAGAATTACATGTAAAACTATATGGGACAACAGTCCTCACATTTCTTACCAGAAACATTATACTTCTTATCAGAATACTCAGTTACTTCCTTATACTTTTTATAAGGTGGTTCTGGTCATCTTAGTTATAGTGTGTCTATTATGATATCCAGTTACAGAACATTAGTAGAATCAAAATTTCTCCCCAGTATGTGTATTTAAAAAGATCACTGGGGCGCCTAGGTAGGTCAGTCGGTTAAGCCTCCAAATATTGATTTCGGCATAGGTCATGATCCCAGGGTTGTGGGAACCTATGTTATTGGGCTGCATGCTGGGCATGGAGTCTGCTTAGGATTCTCTCTCTCCCCCTCTGCCCCTTCCCCGGTCTTGCATGCAGGTGCAATAAATAAATAAAATAGGTAGATAGATAATCATTATCTGTTTTTCAAATATCTGTATACTAAGCAAGCGTGAGTGAGGCTAGATTCAAAGGAGAACAGAAGGGTTATATCAGATAGACTTTATCTGCAGGCCCAAGCTCCTGTCTCTGGTTTGGGTCTCATAAATCTTAAGTCAGGCACTCTATCAACCTAGCTTGGGAAGATACAGGGAAGATACAGATGCTTAACTGACTGAGCCACTCAGGCGCCCCTGTTTAGATTTATTTTAAAAGGTAGCCAAAACGAATTCATGTCTTAAAAGCTGTTTTTATAGTTTTCATATTCTCATTTGCTGTATTTGGCTGCTCTCCAAAATTTTGGGGTTTTTTCTGATGATTTCAGAAGTAGTTCTGTCCAAGTTCTATGTGTAAATAATTTTAATGCTTGCTTTTTGATTTTAGCTAAAAGATACCCCCAATGTCAAAGTTGAATGAATGATACATGAATTGTTAGTGAATGGAACACTGCCACAAATCATTTGGTGACAACTGAATGCCATAATTTTATTGAATTTTCAATAGGTTCTTAGTGATCACAATCTAGAGATAGCACAACTACAAGGATCAATAAGATATTGGGAACAAGAGGTTGAAGGAATAAAGAAATCATGTAAGACCCTGGAGAATAAAGTGTAAGTTCAATGCTTTATTTTTACTAAAGCACTTCTAGGTGTTATATTTCTTTCATAAAAAATTATTTCGTATTAGATTGAGAACTATATTCTCTTAATTTACTGAAATTTGTGATTGTCAGCTTTAAAAAAAACCCACCTCTTCGTCTGGAAATTAGCCAGTCTTCCATATGATCAAGAGAAAAACTGAGGATGATACAGTCATTTTAAGAAAAAGGAGGGACTCTTTGGAATCAGTTATCCTCACTTTAGTTCCTGATTCCCTACAAACAAGTATGTCCACAGGGGAAGGCATTAGTGGAACCTCCTATAAGGATCACGTACCCTTGCTATGATAGTTGTTGTTCTTAGTCAAAGGGGGCTTAAAGAACTTATTGAGAAAATACAAGGATGTTTCAGGGCAAAACCCATGGGACCAGAACCATAAACTGAAGGAAATCTGTCCATCCCAAGGAGCACAGTCTCTGCTTTCTTTTGGGAACCATGTTTCATTCTCTCTTTATCTACATACTGTGTTTTCTCCGCGAGGGCCCATGGCTACGCATGGACATTCCCAACCCTCTGAGTTCACCTGTCACGTGTCCATCTATCTTTAGAGATTGACCCACAGACTTCTCCCAGGAGAATTCCCAGATTTTTTTTTTTTCCCAATCAGAAGATTGTTTGGCTCTGACCAGGAAGGTGGAGTCTTTTAGTACAAATATGGCTTCCAGACCTTCCCCCAGATTCTGTTGGCAGTTTAAAAGACTAATTTTAGACTTAGTAGATTCCCCAAAAGGCAAGTAACTTCACATGTGGAATCTTGTTACAATATAGCTTATTTCTATATAGGATAAAATGTTTTTTGATTTGTATATGTCTTCTAAAACAGCAGTTACACAATACAGTGCTATTCTGCCATCATCAGGCCACAAAATAGGCAATAATCTTCATACTCAGTACCAGATTTAAAAATATAAAATCTTGGGGTGCCTGGCTGGTTCAGTCAGTGGAGCATGTGACTTGATCTTGGTTGTGAGTTCGAGCTCCATGTTGGGCTAATATTTACTTATAAATAAAATTTTTTAAAAAGTATAGAAGCTCAAGTCATCCTACAACTAAAACTCAGAATAAGAAAATTTTTTTCTTTGAAAGTGATTCGATAGTTTTAGTTCATGCATGCATATCTTAAAGAAAAACTAGACAAATAATCATAGAGGAAGATACAGATTAGTTCTTCAGTTATTTCTAGGAGTTATGATTTTAAAACTTGCTACACTGATGAAGTTTTACTTATAAGCAGACTTCATGTTAGCTAATTTGTTTTAAATATACATTCAAGAAAGAAATGGGGATTCATTGATCTTCTATTTTTAATGGCTCATCACTCCTTTTTTTTCAATCTCAGCTTTTTAAGAGTTTTCATTCATACGGCATCTCTGTGAGGAAAGGTGCATTTGGTTAATTGGTGATTGGAGATTTCAGTTACCCCCTTTATTATTAATAAAACTATACTTTTTTTCTCTTTACTACCAAGCAAATTAAAAGAAAATCCTTTTTTCTTTCTATTTTCTCCTTTTGTTTAATTTCTCTATTCATGGAAGTGAGAAAAGGCACCTAAATCTTGGTTGGTAGATTTGAAGAGTTGAATGTTTTATAATAACCTGTAAGATTCTTTAAGAGTAAATTATACAAGAAACTAAAATAATTTGCAGAAACCCATCTTTTTATTAATCAATAAACCTTATTCCCTCCCATGAAACCTTTAATTTCAAGCTTATTACATATTTTAAGGTCCAAATACTGAGAAAAAACAAAATCATTCAAACAAGAGTTAAAATTCTGTGTGTGAACAGTTAAGAGTACCTCAAATGCTCCACAAGTTCTCAGGAAGCATTCATTGATAATTTAAACCTTATTCATTATGATTATTGATGTCTAGCATGATGTGTTTGCATAAAAAAAGGCAAATCCTGTGCCTACCTTTCTAAATGGGTATGGTCATTCAGCTAGTTTCAGCACATAGGAAGTGGGGTTTGGAAGCTAAAAGTTGTAAATATAAGGTATCCAATTTGTGACCCAGAGTATATGCTTACCTTTTAAAAGGGTTGAAATGACTTCAAACTTTTCGCGATTCCCAATAACTTCCATACTGCCAAACTTTAATGATTTAGCGTATTCCATAAAGTTCTTGTACTCTGTAAAGTTCTTGAATTCTTAATGGAATTTGAAACATTTCTACCTTCTTGAAATACTGTCTTTCCTAGCCTCCCAAACATCATATTCTCTTATGTCACTCACTAAACTGCCCCTTCTCGGGGCCCTTTATTTGCTCCAGTTTTTTCTGACTTAAAATTTTGGAGTTCTCAGCCCTTCTCTATTCATACTCTCCATACATGATTTCATCCAGTCTTACAGTTTTATATACCTTTCATATATATATATATATAGATATATAGATATATAGATATATATCCAGTACTAAATGCATATACCAAATGCATATACTCTGTAGCTTATTTGACCTCTCCATTTGAAGGATGTCTGTTAGATATCTCAAATATAAAATGTCCTAAACAGAACTCTTAATTTCCCACCTCCTTAAGACAGATTGTCTATCAGTCTTCCATATCACCACTTAACTAGTTACTCTAGCCTAAAACCTGGGAATCCTCTATCATTCCTGTTTTCCTCACTACCTAAGCCTAACTCAACCTCCAGCCAAATCGAAAGGCAGGTCCAACTATCTCTCACTACTTCCACCACTACAACTTTAGTCTGAGCCACCATTATCTCTTCTGGACCACTGCCATAGCCTTCTACATAGTCTGTCTTCCTGTACTGTTGTCTTCACTAAGTAGCCACAGTCATCTTTACAAGATGTAAATCAGTTCATGTCTCTCCTCTGCTTTGATCTTCCCCTGGGGTTCCCTTCACAATAAAATCTGAACTTCTCCTTTGTCCTCAAGACCCTACGTGATCTAGTCTCTTTCTGCCTCTCCAGCCTTCTCATAATTCTCTCCTCACCAAGTACACAAAACTAGTTCTTGCCTCAAGATATTATCACTGGCTGTTCCTTCTACATGAAAGGCTCTTTCTTCATATCTTCACCTATATCTGACTCCTCCTCATCATTCAGGCCTTTCACAGATCATCTCAAGAGGCCTTCCCTTATCACCAATCTATAGTAGTACCCTCACTCTCAGGATTTCTCTATCCTTCACCCTACTTTGTGTTCTCTAAAGCGCTTAACACTATCTGAAATAATAACAATTATTATAACAATAATTATAATTGTTATTATGATGATGGTAACTTGCTTATATTCTACTTCACTAGAGTGTAATTTCCATGAGGGCAGGGACTTTGCTTGGGCTGCATCTCTAGTATCTATAACACCTGCAGAGGACAAGTGTTTCATAATTGCTTCTTACTGTATAAATAAAGGAAGTATTAATTCATCAGAAGAGTAAAGTGTTTTTTTGCTTACTTTTGTGAATATACTCATAAATACATTTCATAGGAAGATGGGGACTGGAAGTTTCTGGAGTCATAAATAAATGTGACTTTACTGGAAAACATGCCCTAATATGAATCTGTTTGTCTTCCTTTGATCGTAGACAATTTTTTGCAAGTAACAAAGAAAAACTGGAAGATTCATCTAATGTTGAAAAAGAGGAGCTTTTGCAGAAGATAAAGCAGGTAGGAAGATGGAAATTATGCCTTTTAGATTATTATTAGTATTTATGGTAGTTTTTATTTTTAGTTAATATTTTAAATATATTTGAGAAATGTGAAATTTTCCAAAAGTAGATTTTTCATGAATTCGTATCACCATGATCATTTACAGTAATTCATTTAAAGATTTTTATCCCCTCCCAAAGTGTTTTAAATATATGAAAGAGCCAGTGTTGTCTATGTGAAGATGAATTATTTGGAAACTTGTCATGTGGTTATGGTTATATTACATTAGAAATATCCAGATCAATGGATATTTTTCATGTGAATTATTTAGAAAAGAGTGGGATCTTCTTATATTTATGTGGTGCCTGTAAAGTCTAGCAACCCATACTGCTCTTAGTACATAGTGAAATATTGGAGTCAGATTAGCACCTGGGCGAACTCTCTAGACATTTTAAATCTTAGGTTAAAAAAATATGATAAGTACTTAATTACGGGTGTAAACCAAAACTTATCCACAAAGTATTCAGTAAAGCATTCATTATGATAATTGAAAAATTAGGGGGAAGATACAATTAAAGTCCAATAAAGGGACCTTGATTAAGTAACAGCTCATATTATTGCATGACAAAAAGAATATAAAACAGTACAAGGCAGATCTGTCCCAGAAAAATGATTTGAACCAATTAAATTCTTTACATTTGATTACTAGCTAATGGCATTAGGGATGGCTTTCCTCCAGGTTAGACCTACTCTGATTCTTTAGTTGTGAAGATTCTGAAAGATAGAAACTAGAATTTCTTTTTCCTTTCCGTTTATCTCCTATTATATCATCTGCCAGCTTCAGATGATAATTTCATAGTTATCTGGAAAATCCAGGGCCTCTACAGTGGCATGGCTTACTCGTTCAAAGGGGAAAATGCAAAGGGGTGTCCCTTTAATCCATAGCCCTCAGCCAAATTCCATGAGTTTAAGTCAGTGACTGCTTTAAAGGGATCAGGGCTCTGACCCATTTACTATTTCCACTGGACTCTTAGCTGCAGGCAGTGTTAATTCTCAAGAGGCATAGGATGCAAGTTCAGTGATGACATGAAATTCTATTCTAGCTTTATTTTAATTTATCATAAAATATTATGCAGATACAGAACAGTGCAAGCATTATAAATGTACAATCCTTATGTGCATATATATCTTTTGATGGATATAATTTATTAATTGCAATGAAGTCCAGTTTATCAATCTTTTCCTTTTTGGTTTTTATGTCCTATGTCATAAAGATACTATTTCATGATCTTCTAGAAGATTTATTGTTTGACCTTTCACATTTGGGACTACAAGCCATCTGGAATCTGTGTGTGTGTGTGTGTGTGTGTGTGTGTATGCATGCATGCATGCATGCATGCATACATGCTGTGAAATGGTTGGTGGTCAGGATTCATATTTTTCCATAGGATTGTCCAGTTAACTAGGACCATTTAATGACAACACAGTCTTTTCCTGCACTCTATTGTAATGGCATTATTTGTTATAAATCAAAAGTAGATTATAAGTACATCATAAATATGTGTGTAGATCTGTGGACTCTCTCTTGTGTTCCTTTGGACTTGTTCTTCCCTCACATTAAAACCAGTCTTTCTTAATTAGCAGCATTTAACATAAGTCTTTATAGTTAGCAGTATAAATCCTTCAACTTTGTTCTTCGAGAATGCTTCCTCTGTTTTTGGCCTTTGAATTTCTATCAAGATGTCAAATCCTGCCCAAACCACCTGTTTGCATTTTGACTGGGGTTGGATTATATCTGTAGATCACTTTGGGGAGAATGTCGCATTCTTACAAGATCAAGGCTTCCAATCCCTGAACATGGTGTACCTCATATACCTCAGGTCTTCTTTGTTCCCTTTGACTTATTCAGTTTCACTGTCACGTCCACGTTTTCTTTTTATTTCTCCTGCTTGGGATTTATTGGGCTTCTTAAATCTGTGAATTTCTATATTTTGTAAGTTCTGCAAAATTCTTAGCCATTATCTGCTCACATATTTCATTCTCTTTCCTCTCTGTCTGAGATTCCAATTATATGTATATATACACATGCGTGTACAATTATTTGTGCTAATATGCATGTCCTCTATGTTTTTTACCCCCTTCTGTGTTTTGTACCTTTTGTCTCCCTCCTGCTGAATCCTGGGGAGAATGGTCTATTTCAGCTCTTAATTTTGGTTATTGAATTTTTCAATTGGTAATTTTCAAATGCACATTGTCTATTTCAATTCCTTGCCATAATTTTCAAGTATGTCTAATATTTCTTTGATTATAGTAAACACAGTATTTTTATAGTTCAGCATCTGATTCCAAGCACTACCTGATGTTTTCATAGGTTTGTTTCTGTAGTATTTTGCTTCTGCCAACTTTTGTTCATGCTGTCTTATTTCCTTCTGTTCCTGGTAGAAAACTGTATACCAGGCATTGTATTTGGGGTGGGGAGGGAGGTTGTAAAAACAATTTGAACCTTAGGATGATCATATCTTCTTCAGAAACAGACATTCATTCACTTCTGTCAGGTGGCTGGGGTATTATCAGTCTCAAATCACTTTAATGCACTCTTAGGTTCCCTGGTGATCAAAATTAGCCTGGACCATGGCTTGTTTGCTTCCAATTTACCCTTCTCCAGAGCGTGAAGCTTTTTGGGATCCCAGGCTAAAGTGGTGGAAGCTTTATTAGACTCAGTACCTGGGTGAACTCTAAGTGTTGCTTTTTGTCCCTCTTGTCTGGTAAGAGAACTAAAATTCCATTTCTGTCAATGTCCTCAGGATAAAAGGAGTTTTCAGTGCTAGATTTACTACTGTGGATTTTTTTTTTTTTTTTTTTTTGAAAGCAAGAGAGAGAGCAGAGGAGGTGCCAGAGGGACAAGGAGAGAGAAACCTAAGCGAGCTTTACACCTAGAGCACAGCCCAATTAATGTGGGGCTCTATACCATGACTGTGGGATCATGACCTGAGCTGAAATCAAGATTCAGATGCTTAACCAACTAAGCCACCCTGGGGCCCTCTACTCTGGATTCTTGATTCCTTATAGAATTAATCATTATCTTATTAGTTCTTCAACACTTAAAAAAAAGTTTTTAAATGTTTATTATTTTTGAGAGGGAGACAAAGTGTGAGTGGGGAAGGGGCAGAGATAGAGGGAGACACAGAATCCAAAGCAGGCTCCAGGCTCTAAACTGTCAGCACAGACCACGAAACCCACAGACTGCAAGATCATGACCTGAGCTGAAGACTGGCACTTAACCAATTGAGCCCCCAAGGCGCCCCAGTTCTTCAACACTTCTAAGATATATTTTGGTCCAGTTATTCTAGTGATCCTCAGCCAAAAGGTTATTTTGAACTACTCAGCCTATCACTCCTAAACATAACTTTCTTACTTCATTTGAAGCAATTCAATAGAGACATCTTAAATACAAATTTCTTAAATACAAAGTTCACTAATAAGCATTAGTTTTGTCCTTGAATAGAAATAGTTAACAAGAAACAGACATAGTATCTCATCAAAGAGGTTTTGAGAAAGAGCTTTTGTTGGTGTTACGTTTTCATTTTCTTTTAAACACTTTTTATTTATTTTTGAGAGGGAGAGACAGAGTACGAATCAGGGAGAGGCAGGGAGAGGAAGACACAGAATCCAAAGCAGGCTCCAGGCTCTGAGCGAGCTGTCAGCACAGAGCCCGATGAGGGGCTCGAACCCACAAAGTGTGAGATCATGACCTGAGCCGAAGTCAGACGCCTAACCAACTGAGCCACCCAGGTGCCCCTACATTTTCTTTCCCCTAGTGTAGTTTATCTTCTGGGAAAAGGACTTACAGATCCTGTTTAATGATCTCAGTTCATTAACCCCAATTCTTATTTCAATATGATTACTCTGTGTTTTTTGTATCAGTGTCTACTTCCTTTCTACACTTTTGTCATAATTTATAGGAGAGGTGCCAAAATGTAAAACTGCATATTTGATATAGAATTAAATCATTTAACATTTACGGCATACTCATTGTGTACTAAGTAACATACCCAGTGCTCTAGAGTTGCCATATGACTAACTCCCATCAAAGGAAACGTGAAACAAATCTTCTAATTGCTTTTTTTTTCCTAGATGGCTGAAAAAGTACACAAAAGTCGTTTAGAGAACAAAGATCTACAGGAGAAATTGAATACTCTTACCAGACAATATAAGATTGTCTTAAGTGAGGAGGATAAAGTTTTTGTGCAGAAACAGAAAATTGATGATGAGTATGTTTCTGTCCATGATCTGTACATGAATCAACACATCATGGTTATGGGGCGCTTTCCTTGCCATCTAAATGGTGACTCTCTACTTAAACTTATCCTAGTTTTAAAATCTATTGACAACAATGAAATATTATTTACTCCAAAATAAGCACACTCCTAATCTACCTCTATATGTACTGAGTAATGCTTTCCTCATATGGGTCCGATCAAATCCACAGATACCATGTGCATTATAGTTACTTCTAAATCAGATTTTTGAAAAAAATAATCCTGCTTTTACCCCATGAGACTGTTTAGAGAAACTGGCTCTGCCCATCTCTTCCCTAACTCTGTGAAGGGTTTGGTCATTGACACAGTCCCCTAGCCCAGAGACTGGGAAGTTATTCGAGGAAATTCCTATCTTTTACTACCCATTGGATCCCATTCAGGCACCAAGCTTGTCAATTCCACTCCTTAGATATTTCTCAACTATATCCCATTCTTCTCCCCAACTCCTTTCTTGTCACCTCTTTCAGCTTCTTTGCTCTGGCTCATCCATCCCTCAGAAGTTCTTTCCACTTCCTGCTTTACCACCCTTAACTTGTTCACCTTCCTTCCACCAAATGATCCTTCTGAAACAGTCCTCTGATGCCATTCCTTTTCATCAGCCACTGCATTGTATGAATCTTTTGTTTCCAGTGAACTACGAACAGATCAGGGTAGTTGTTCTGCCTTACTCAGTGCTATATTCCCAGGACCTTGTACATTGCTTAACAGATGGTGGGCATTCACCAGTTTTTCTTAATGAATACAGAATAACATCTTGCAAGCATGAATTTGGTAAGTAATGATCCCTTACTACGGACAAAGTTAGATCACACAGAAGTGGAATTACGGTATCCAGGCACACCTAGGTGAAACTGAGATTATGGTCATTGCAGCATGTGAGCTACAGAGAGTCGTTATAATCATTGTATCTCATTCAGTTGAATAGCCTACAAGAATCTGCTGTTAGTAGTTCAATAAAAATTTTCCCCAGATCAGTACTAAATTGATCAGTTTTAATCTTAAAATGTGCTGATGACAAATGATCGTAACACTAAAACAATTAGCATTGTTATTGGTTTTTGTCTTCAGCTTGGGCTGCCATAACTAAGCACCATGGACTGGGTGGTTTGAACTACAGAAATTTATTTCTCACAGTTCTAGAGGAAGGAGATCCAGTGTCAGGGTGTCAGCATGGGCAGGGTCTGGTGAGAGCCCTTTTTCCTGGCTTGCACAGGGCTGCCTTCTCACTGTGTTTTTCCATGGTAGAGACAGGGAGAAAACAAACTCTTTGGTGTCTCTTCTTACAAGGAGCCTCTCCATTGTGATCTCATCTAATCAGCTGACCTCATCACTTCACAAAGCCTCACCTTCAAATACCATCATATTGGGTGTTAGGGCTTCAACATACAAATTTGTAAGGACTGAACACAGTTCAGTCCATAGAAGTTTTGAAGAAGATGAGACACTTATATAAAGCACTTTGTGTTACAGGAATGTCCTTCTCAATGTCTGGAAATACTGACATAGAACAAAATTGTATACTTCCTATTATTCTCTCTGCAAGTTGGAGACAAATTATAACCACTTTTTGTGAAGTGCCTCATGAGTCCCACACACTGGCTTGAGCACTTTATATCTCATTTAATCCTTACACCTATTGAGATAGGTATTATGATCCCTATTTTATGGGTGGAGATACTGAGGCTCATCTACAGGTGAAGTTTCCTTCAAGGTCACACTGCTAGAAAGAGGTAAAGCCAGTATTTAAAGTCGATCTAACTGGCCCCTTCACCTTTCACAAAAGAACATGTTAGAACTGATAAGTGCATTAAAAGAGAAACACCCCTGCTCAGAGGGACAGAGCACTAGGGACAGAACTGTTCTTGTGGTTTTATGGTGACTATAGCAATTCAGGCTCTTTCCGTGGCTTAGGGATTTTCTTGAGTTTAGAATTTAGCACCACTAGCAATAAGACTTTGTTTCTATTTTTCCTAATTTATTCAGTAAATAGTTGATGGACTGACCTTTGCAGACTACTTTATATATTCTTATTTGTGATTGCAATATCCACTCATGCTGAGGAGTTAAAAAAGATGATTTCATGGGTGCCTGGGTGGCTCAGTCGGTTGAGCAACCGACTTAGGCTCAGGTCGTGATCTCGCAGTTCATGTGTCCGTGCCCTGTGTTGAGCTCTGTGCTGACAGCTCAGAGCCTGGACCTTGCTTCGGATCCCATGTCTCTTCTCTCTGCCCCTCCCCCGTTCATGCTTTGTCTCTCTCTCTCTCAATAATAAATAAGTGTAAAAAAATTAAAAATAAATAAAAAAAAGATGATTTCACCTTTCGACATAATGCTAACTCTGGTTTTTTCATGGTAGAAATCAGAAGCAAATAGCATTTATTACTCAGAAAGAAAACTTCCTCTCACAAAGAAAAGTAGACATCAAACATATGGAGGAAGGACTTGTCACTCTCCAGGACCTTTATCGGTATGTTTGTTGCCTTTGAAACGTTTAATCTTCATTCTTTTCTGCATTTGTTTTTAAATATATGGTAACTATAGATCTGTCAGTTTCTGATGTCCTATAGAATAGGAGGTTTATAGTTCACTGTCTCTGTTTTACAGTGTAGAAGAATCATTATCACTGAAAGGATAGATAGGTCCTGAGTTCTAGACAAGCTTCTGGACATGAGAAATGGACCCATTAGGAGTCTAGTGACAAGAATGTGCCTGAACATTATTACAACACTGACCCCTATGGTGTTCATTTCTGCTATTCTAAATCACTTTGATTTTTAATTTTGATTTTTCTGATTAAAATAAGTAATGCCTGCACATGATTTTAAAAATCAAATACAGAAATGTGTGGCTTAGAAGTGTAAAAGTGACCCTAATTTCCGTATCCCCACAGAGATCTCACTGTTAACAGTTGGCTAGGCTTGCTTTCTGTAATAGGAGTGTGTACATTTATCCAAAAATAGGTTTCTCTTTTCTAGAACTGGAATTTTTCCACTTAAAATTGTATCTGGGTAATTTACACAATATTATATTTCAACTCTATCTCCATAAAAAGCTGGAAAAGTATACCTGGGAAAATGATAAACCAAATAGGATAAAAGGTAACATTTGGAGAAATTGGTGAAAAGTATATGGAAATCCTTTGTATTAATTTTTATACACTTATCTGTTGATTTTAGAACTATTTCAGGAGGGGGCAAAATTCATATATATATGGGACCTCATTCTTTATTCTTTCTTTAACTGCTTAATATTCCTTTTACTGAATATGCTATGGTTTATTTACCCAGCGCCCTACCGATGGACTTTTGTTTTTGTGTTTTCTCTACTATAAGCGCTTTTCAAAGTTAACATCCCTTAACATATCTTTGTCCACTTATACAACTATTTCTTTATAATAAGGTCCTAAAAGTTGAATTACTGGACCAAAGAGGGTTGCATTTTTATAATTCATCTTTATAATTTGAATATACTTTATGACTTGAGTGTAGGACAGTGGAGAAAGTAACCTAAGATAAGTGGAGGTGAAATTTGACTCCTGTCAGCAGAAATCTAGATCACAGCAGGATGTGCAGGTTGCTTGTCCTTACGCTGTTGAATAACATATCTTGACATCTGTTTTTCATGTTGGTTTCTGAAGGGAAACTATGAGCTCTTCCTTGTGAAAAATGTGGGAAAATACAATTGGGTTGAGTTCAGGGGGTTGTTTTCCACATGAATAACGCAGATTCTACAGTCATTTTGCCATCATTGCTCTGGTCACTGGGAAGCTTAGAGCCACATTCATGACCCAGTATTGGTTCTCCTTTAGGAGTTTTTATATTGCTGTTGTTATTTCACTCTAGTTCAACTCCTTTGTGAATTAAACTAAGTACATAAATAAATAAAATCAGTGAGACTGGGGCACATCGTGAAACAATCTTAGAGTTCGGGGGTGGGGTGATAGATTTATTGAGGTAGAAGATTGAGAACCCACACTGTGATTTCAGATGGAGGAAAAAAAAACATGAACCCAGTTGTGTTTCTAGTTTAACAGCATTATGTATTGTTTTAGCTATGAATACTTGCATTTTTCTTTTTTAAATTTTTTAAATGTTTTTGTTTATTTTTGAGAGACAGAGACAGAGCACAAGTGGGGGAGGAGCAGAGAGAGAGTGAGATATAGAATCTGAAGCAGGCTCCAGGCTCTGAGTTGTCAACACAGAGCCCGATGTGGGGCTTGAACTCACAAACCGTGAGATCATGACCTGAGATGAAGTTGAGCACTTAACCAACTGAGCCACCCAGGCGCCCCGGAATATTTCTATTTTTCAAAAGATACAGAGTCATATTTCACTTTTATTTCTGCGAATGAAGTCCTTAATAGAGAAAAGGAGAATAAAAATAATAAAGTCTTCTAATACCTATGCTAGATTCTTCATGTTTCCATCCATCCTAGAGTCACAAGAAAACCTTCCATCTTTAATTACTATTCACCCCTGGTACAAAAATCTTTATTGGCTTTCTTTTTTTTTTAAATATTTTTATTTATTTCTATGAGAGAGAGAGAGAGAGACAGCGTGAGCAGGGGAGGGCCAGAGAGAGAGGAAGTCACAGACTGAAACAGGCTCCAGGCTCTGAGCTGGCAGTCAGCACAGAGCCCGAAGCGGGGCTCGAACCCACGAACCGCGAGATCATGACCTAAGCGAAAGTCGGACGCTTAACCGACTAAGCCACCCAGGCGCCCCTTGGCTTTCTGAATTATACATTGCATCAAATCAGGACTCAGTCAGGAATTCAAAGTTCCTCACCAGTTTATTGACCTTTACCCCTCCTATGTCACTGGGTTACTTTCCTTTATGTCGTCTGTCAGCAGCAAGTCTGTTAGTCGTAAGTCTTGACTTGCTCCTTTTCCATGTCTTTGCAAATGATGATGTCCTTCCCATGATGAGATCGCACCTCCATTCTGGCGATCTTTGTTCTTCCCTCTGTTAAATGTTAACCTCCAATGTCCCTTCCTCAGCTGCCCGCCCCCCACCCCCCACCGAATCTGTTCCTCCTTTCCCTTAGGTCTCCTACAATCCCTGCCAAATCAGTTTACACTTGCACAAAATTATAATTGTCCTTCTCTAAGTCTACCAGTATTGTTAGTTGTTACACTAGGTTTGGTTTGTCTCCCAATTAGATGGTAGTCTTATTGTATGTAAGAATTATACATAACGTCACTTGTATATTCTACTAGCTTCCACAAATGCCAAACTCAATGTATATTTTCCTGTTTTTAGAGCAACCAAGGACGTATATCAGAGACAAATAGAAATCCTGAGTGATAACCTGGAAAGAGAAAGTCAGAGATGGTAAAAAAACAAAAACAAAAATAAAAAAAATTTCATATGTATTATGAATAGTACATATTATCTTAATGAGTAGTGCCTCAAATTAGGGAGGAAATCCGAGTACTTGTTACTTGCTAGAGTCCAAGGAAATTATTTTCCTAAATTAAATTGGGTGACATCTCTCAGATCTAGTTATGTTTGTTAGTTTGATTTGAGGGCATTGAACAGAACCAAAGTTTTCCATTTCAATCGAATGAGCTCACTGAAGAACAAAATTGTCAAGATTCTTGCACTGCCCCTTGCTCACCAGGCTTTTGTGCGGACCAGCGGGGGAGGTGATGTGCAGTGACACGGAAGCATGGATAAACATATGGGCTCCAAACACACGCTACTTTGGTTGCTCTGTTGCTGACTAGCTCTGTGACTTAGGCCACGTTATTTAATAATCTCTCTTTGCTCCCATCCCTATAAAGTGGCCAATGATAGTAGCACCCACCCTATGAAGTCATCATGAATGGCAAATGAGATGTATTTAGATGACCTCCTGGCACCTAGGAAAGATTTGCAAAATCTCAGCTGTATTTTGTTGCTGTTGTTGTGGTCTTTAATATCATTTGTAAGACTCCAAAGGCACGTCTCTCCCATTCTCCAATGCAGCGTTTTAATGTTGTGGCAGAGAGAAAAATTTGAAAACCCAGAAGGTGGAAATTTGGCACACTGGGAGGGAATTTGACTGCTACTTCTTCTATCCCTTGTCTATCCTTCACCTAAAGGAGGTGAGCTGCCAAATGTGGTTTGTCCACGGTCCCAGTGGACATACCGACACAGCCTGTTGCAATGAAGCAGCTTGTGAAGCTGGCCAGCACTGAAGCAGTTATCACTTTGTCTAATTTCTTCAGCTAATGTGCGTGGTCTGCATTGCCAGTACCTCAGATAATCTTATATGATCATAGTAGGATTTGTTTTGCTTGGAATTCCTCCATTTTTTCAGTAAACTGTTAGATCAGTTTCATGAGAATTCTTTCTGCTCTCATTTCTAGCATCATAACTCAGTGGAAGATAACTTGTTTGCAAAAAAAGCATGAACGTTTAAAAGGGCAGCTGAAGTTTGAAGTAGAAGAAATTTTCAATAAACTACAGACTGCTGAATTTAGACGCATAGAATTATTGCAAGAGGTAAAGAACTCAAGGGACTTTTTTTTTTTAATTTTTTAACGTTTATTTATTTTTGAGAGAGAGTCAGAGATAACAGCTTGAGTAGGAGAAGGGTGGAAAGAAAGGGAGACACAGAATCTGAAGCAGGCTCCAGGCTCTGAGCTGTCAGCACAGAGCCTGACACGGGGCTCAAACTCCCAGACCGTGAGATCATAACATGAGCTGAAGTCAGACGCTCAACCGACTGAGCCACCCAGGCGTCCCTCAAGGGACTTTAATATTATTACTCCATATTAGTATAGAGTCAGTATTATTATTGCATATCAGTAATTCTCCTTCAGTATTTAATTAAACTGCATCTTACTAAAAGATATTTTCCTTTCTGGTGACTTATGTTTAGAGTGAATTATTTAACTTTCTTAAATTACTATTTGCTGTGTATGAATTGAAGGGATTTGGCAAACAGTAGCACTTCTCTCTAGAATATGCTTTTGAAACTTGTAACCGGAAACTTACTTGAGGTTCACTTTTAGGGAAGCTCTCCTAAAAAAGAAACCAAACATCATCATTCAGCACTTATATTTACCCTCCGCCCACCCTCCAACTTCCATCATTCCCATTGCCCATTTCCTTGTGTAGTTTATAGATATTATATTGTTTGGTGAATAAATTAACTGCTGGAGGGGAAAATAAATAAATACATTCCCTCTCTCGAGTAGTTGCTGTGAAAATATATAACCTGAAATCAGAGCCATGTCTCATGCAAAGAGATATTAACTTTGGGCTGTTTGAAAATGTAAGGCTGATTGCCACAGGGCAAATGACAAATCTTCAATTTGTTTGCTTTCAAATCAGACCAATCTTAGACAAAAGGAGATCACTGAATTTTTGGCAGATATTGAAAAACTTACGTTAGAATTAAAACAAGGGGAGGAAGAATTTATTATCCATGAAAAAAAGCTAATTAAAGAGTTGAACAAGTATGAGGTAAGTTTTATTTTACATCTAAGAATAATTTGAAATTGCCATATGGGTGGAGGGGGTATATTTTATGCTATTTTTTTTTAATTGTTTTAATGTTTTTTTCATTTTTGAGAGAGGAGGAGAGAGAATAAGAGAATGTGTGGGGCAGGGACAGAGAGAGAGGGAGAGACAGATTCCAAAGCAGGCTCCAGGCTCTGAGCTGTCAGCACTGAGCCCGATGCCAGGCTTGAACTCACAAGCCATGAGATCACAATCTGAACTGAAGACAGAGGTCTAACTGACTGAGCCACCCAGGTGCCCTTATTTCATGCTATTCTAAGCAGTTAAATGTAAAACCTCCAGTGTGAGCAAGGCCACAGTTTCCTTATGACTCTTTTGTTCCTGAAAAAAGAGTAACATAAATTTTTTTTCCACTTAAAAAAAAGAAAATTAGACACTCCAAGTTATGTAGAAGTGCTGGCAAAGCGCATGGGGATGAGGGAAGGGGTGCAGGAAGGCAGGCAGAGCTGGTGCCAAAGTGGCTGGGGAAAGCAGCAAAGGGCAAGGGAGGTGGAGAGGCCGCGCTCAATCCTCACCAAAGATAGGGCGTCCTGCTGAGCTGGGAGCTGCCCTAGCCCCCTAGGATGGAACAGAGCATGGATGCTGGGAGAGATGGAGAGAAAAGTCACTGAAAGTACCCAAGGGTCTAGAGATGGCAGCCCTCTGGAAACACAACAGAAAACACACCTTTTCAAGGTGCTGATGTTACCTTGACAGGTTAAGGGGGTGTTTCCTGGAGCCCTCCATTGGTATTGGAATGAAGAGAAAAGGGTTAGTGGTAGAAGCCTTCCTGAACTTGTTTTGAAGCTGAAAGGCTGCATCAAAGAGGGGCTTTATTTGAAGACAGTAGTCCTTTGTGTAGCAGGGGAGCAGCGAGTCCTTACTTGTCAAAGTTCAGATCTTTCTCTGGGCCAAGCCCATGCCTCCTGACACAAACCCACCCCCCAACCCCCATCCTGTGGAAACCCATCCACAGATAACTGGTCCTAGAAGAGCCAGTTCTTTCTAATATGAATAACAGAAAAGGAGCAGCGATGTCCTCCACACAAAAATACCAGGAGAGAAACAAGTGGGTGGGCACTGGGTGGCTCAGTTGATTGAATGACTGACTCTTGATTTCAGCTCAGGTCATCATCTCCTGGTGGTGGGTTCGAGCACTGAGTGAGGCTCTGTGCTGACAGTGTGAGGCCTGCTTGGGATTCTCTCTCTCTCCGCCTCCCCCCAAACCCCCACTGACCCTCTCCCTCTCTCTCTAAAATAAATAAAATTTTTAAAAAGTATTCATAAAAAATAATAAAAATACTTTTAAAAATCTATTAAAAAATACATGAAAGGGGAAACAAAACTTTCCGACAACTGAAGAATACTCAGAATGATGGTGTTGGAACAGATGAAGACTGTGGTCAAGCATCCCTCTGTAAATTAAAATATATATATATTGTAGTTTCGTACAGGTGCCAAGGAAGATCAGCAGTATAGAAATATAGGAACTCAGGCAAGAGTGTCCAAAGGGAATGGCCAGAACTGGGAAGAGGTGAAATGGAAACTGACACAACTCAGGGAACAAACAAGGGAAAGAAAACATTGCCCAAATTCAGACAAAATGAGAAGAAACAGAAGGGAAAGGGGTCAGGGTGGGAAGCCTTTTTCTGTTGGATGCCATCTGTCTGGGTGCCTAGTATTCTTCTAGATGCTGAAAAACAAAAAGAAGAAACAGACAAAAAAACAAAAACAAAACCCTGTGCACTTATGGTGCTTATATCCTAGTGGAGGGAGATTGAAAATAAACAAGGTAAACAAGTGGAACCTTTTTGTATATCCAAAAGTGAGAAATGCTACGGAGAAAAATAGAGCAGGGACTCAGGATGGGGCAAGTGTATGTGATGTGGGCTGTGTGCCCCATTACAGAGGATCGTCAGAGAAGGAAGGGTAGAATCCTGAAGGGCAGAGGGTGCACCAAACAGGAAAGGCAGAGAGGCAGGACTGTCCTATCTGAGGAATAGCAAGGAGGCAGTGTGGCTGGAGCAGATAGGAGGGAGAGTGACCCATCTTCTTCTGGAAAGAGATGCTGAGACAATGAGGTGTACGGGAGGTTTATTAGGGATATGCCTATGAAAGAACCGGGCAGGGGAAGCCATCAGGCCATTATGTAACCCGCAAACTATCTCTGGGGAGATTCTGAGCAAGGATTGTCCGGTAGCAAAGCCTTGCCTTGGGCAGAAATGGCTACACCCTTGCACTACCTCCTTGCTCAGTTGATTGGGGGACCCCCCCCCCAAGAGCATGATCTTCAATAGATACCTGAGAAGTCTCTGAAGGAGCCGGCCACTGGAAGCTGGCAGCTGACCACTCCCCTTGCCACAAGGCAATGAGTGAATCCTTCCGTGAGGAAAAATCCAAGAGGGGCATCCCTGGGTCTGCCACCTTATAGGCGATTGTGAGTACTTTGTTTTTGCTCTGCCTGGGCTGAGAAGGTTCCTGATAAGAGTGAAGGGCTGAATTAATCTGATTTTCATTTAAATAGGATCACTCTAGCTGAGTAGAATTTAGGAGAGCAATGGTGGGTGCAGGAAGACCAATTAAGAAGTGAGAGCAGGAGCGCCTGGGTGGCTCAGTCGGCTGAGCGTCCAACTTCGGCTCAGGTCACAATCTCGCGGTTTGTGGGTTTGAGCCCCATGTCGGGCCCTGTGCTGCCAGCTCAGGAACTGGAGACTGTTTCAGGTTCTGTGTCTCCCTCTCTCTGATCCTCCCCTGCTCATGCTCGCTTTCTCTCTCTCTCTCTCTCTCTCTCTCAGAAATAAATAAAACATTAAAAAAAAAAAAAGCAAAAAAAAAGCAAGAGTGGTATTTCAAGTGGTTCAGAAGCTTGATCCAGAGGTGGTTAGAAGTAGGTGGTCAGCATTTCAGGTATTTCTTTCTTTTTTTTTTTTTTTTTTACAAATAGTTTATTGTCAAATTAGTTTCCACATAACACCCAGTGCTCATCCCCACAAGTACCCTCCTCCATGCCCACCCCTCCTCCCCCCCACATCCACCAGTCCTCAGTTTTTGTCAGCATTCAAGAGTCTCTCATGGTTTGCCTCTCTCCCTTTCCCCACCATTTCCGCCCTTCTTCTCCCCCTTGGTCCTCTGTTAAGTTCCTCCTAATCCTCCTATACGTGCACACATATGATATTTGTCCTTCTCTGCCTGACTTATTTCGCTCAGCATAACCCCCTCAAGGTCCATCCATGTTGCTACACATGGCAGATTTCATTGTTTCTCATTGCCATGTAGTATTCCATGGTATAGATAAACCACATCTTCTTGATCCATTCATCTCTTGATGGACACTTAGGCTCTTTCCATGTGTTAGCTATTGTGGAGAGTGCTGCTATGAACATTGGGGTCCATGTGCTCCTATGCATCAGCATTTCTGTATCCCTTGGGTAAATTCTAGCAGTGCTATTGCTGGGTCCTAGGGGAGTTCTATTGTTAGTTTCCTGAGGAACCTCCACACTGTTTTCCAGAGGGGCTGTACCAGTTTACATTCCCACAACAGTGTAGGAGGGTGCCCGTTTCTCCACATCCTCGCCAGCATCTAGAGTTCTCTGATTGGCTCATTTTAGCCACTCTGACTGGCGTGAAGTGGTATCTCAGTGTGGTTTTGATTTGTACTTCCCTGATGAGGGATGCTGAGCACCGTTTCATGTGTCTGTTGGCCATCTGGATGTCCTCTTTGGAGAAGTGTCTGTTCATATCTTCTGCCCATTTCTTCACTGGGTTGTTTGTTTTTCGGGCGTGTAGTTTGGTGAGTTCCTTATAGATTCTTGATATTAACCCTTTTTCTGATATGTCATTTGCAACCATCTTTTCCCATTCCGTTGGTTGCCTATTAATTTTCTGGGTTGTTTCCTTTGCTGTGCAGAAGCTTTTAATCTTGATGAGGTCCCAACAGTTTATTTTTGCTCTTGATTCCCTTGCTTTGGGGATGTGTCAAGTAAGAAGCTGCTGCGGTGGAGGTCAAGGAGGTTGTTTCCTGCTTTCTCCTCTAGGGTGTTGATAGTTTCCTGTCTCCCGTTCAGGTCCTTTATCCGTTTTGAGTTTATTTTTGTGCATGGTGTGAGAAAATGATCTTGTTTCATTCTTCTGCATGTTGCTGTCCAGTTCTCCCAACACCATCTGTTAAAAAGGCTGTCTTTTTTCCATCGGATATTCTTTCCTGCTTTGTCAAAGATTAATTGGCTGTATACTTTTGGGTTCACTTCTGAGTTCTCAGTTCTGTTCCATTGGTCTATGTGTCTGTTTTTGTGCCAATACCATACTGTCTTGATGATGACATCTTTGTAGTAGAGGCTTAAGTCTCAGGTATTTCTTGAAAGAGAGCTGACAGAGTTTACTATCATACTTGATGGCAAACCATTGGAGGCAATAAAGTCAGGAATAGGATAAGGACACTATGTAATATTGCACTTGAGCTTAAACAATGCAATTAAGTAAGATAAGTAAACGGTCTTCCAGTGTCCACCCTGCTTACAGGGCTGTGTGTCCGCTGCAGAGCTGTGTCCACCTGTGTCTAATTCACACAAAGGCATGGATAGATAGCAGCCTATGTGCCCTTATCATAGAGCAACAACCCCTATTCCCCTTGGTAATCCTCATCAATAACCTGGAGCATATTGGAATCCCATTTCTGCAATTGGTTCAATGGCACGAGGGGCCCAAAATGGGGAAGAAGCATTCTCCAATTTTGGTTTATGGAACCATTATTATTCCCTTGGTAGAATCATTCTTGATTGTCTAAATGAACAGAGTCCAAATTCACAAGGAGGGAAAACAAAATCATGAGATTTAATAGTAAATTAAATCCCACTACCACTTGGACCCCTGACCCATATTTTTGTCTGAGGAAAACAGTCCTGAATATTAGTCACTGGTTCAGAATATAAATTTCCAAATCTCTAGAGGTGTTTTCTCCCAGGCAGTGCTGTGACTAAGTCCTCTCTAGACTTGGCTTCAATACCTGGGGGCCTCGGCTACAGTTCTCCTACTGGAGCTTGCCACAGTCTTTCTTTCTGACCTAGTGCTGACATATTGAACATGAATTGGATCTGCTGGGTCCTACAGACCTATATCTGACAGGGCTGAGTCAGAGAAGCAGAGCCACCAGAAAATGGGGTTTCTTAAAGGATTTGACCTTCTGCAGTTACGGGAGCTGGTTACAGCAGTCGAGAGAGGCTGTCAGCTTTCCACCTGGAGCTGGGGCCTGAAGGCTGCAGGACAGGAAGTTGGGAAGGAGAGATGGATAGGAAGTCATAGGATGAGCTGGAACTCATCCTGATGAGCAGGGATGGGACCTGCGTCAGTCTTTCTCTTTTCCAAGGCTCCAGTTCCAAGGGGTTTCAGCAAAAGCCTGAGCCCATTATCCCTGAGCTAAGTGTGCATGTGGCTCAGGAATCAGGGACTCTTAAAGGCGTTAAAGAAGCTGTGGGCCTGCCTGCCTGAGCCAGGAGACAGACACCAACTTGCCTGAGATGCAGCTGCATCTGGTACCCAAACCCTCCCTCAAAGCATGAAATAACAGTATGGTTCCTTGTCAGGGAAATGCTGGCAGCTTAAGTCAGTGTAGGCAATGGGAACAAATCAAGGCATCCACATACCTCCTTAGACCCCCAAACTGTTGTCTTAGAGAACGTGGTATAGATAATACACGGTTGAGTTTCTCAACATGCAGTGTGGAGAAAATTACTCCTGGCTCCACATTTTAATATGTTTAAATTATGGTGTTTTGATGTGTATTTTTGTCTTTCTATGTTTATCCCTGAAGATTCTGATGGCAATTTGGGAGAGGACATACCAGGCTGGCATATCTCTCTATTAACTAGGGTGCAGACAAGCTGCTTTATGAAAGAGATGCCAAAATACAGTGAACATAGGCAAGATCTGTGTAATAAAGGGTTACCAACCCTCTCTTCTTTATTGGGAAATTGACCTTGGCTTAACTTTCTGGGTCATTCCCCTACACCCTAGTAAAGGTAGACAACTAAAGTTGTATTATTAGGCAACATTGCTTGCAAACAGTGACCCATGAATGGTATGATGCATCTTGACTGAGAGAATAACTGGTGGGAAACTAGAGCATTGGGTTTCCCTAGGTTTGGTGCCCCTTCTAAGTAGGCATATCCCTTTCAGGGACCTGGAACATACACCCAAGAGAAGTTGGTTCCTATTTGAACATGAGACTTCAAGGCCAAGGAGCCTATCACACCCACCCATGTGGGTATCTTTCTCTTGCATCTGAGTTACCACTGTGGTGGGGTCAACGGACACTAGCCTCTGGTCAGCTGTGCTATGAGGTACCTCCCACTGAGGAAGCATGCCTAGCATTGCCCTCTGGCACCTAGGTTTTCCTTCGCATTATGTATGTATGCAACCTGGATAAAGATAAAAGCAAAAAAGTTGTTAAGACAAAGG
The DNA here is from genome assembly GCA_017311185.1 of Proteles cristata cristata. Lineage (NCBI taxonomy): Eukaryota > Metazoa > Chordata > Mammalia > Carnivora > Hyaenidae > Proteles > Proteles cristata. Next base: position 94,133 of record JAESUZ010003747.1, on the reverse strand, counting down.
AAACAGCCTACAAAACTAATAGGCAACCAATGGAATGGGAAAAGATAGTTGCAAATGACATATCAGATAAAGGGTTAATATCTAAAATCTATAAGGAACTCACCAAACTCCACACCCGAAAAACAAACAACCCATCGAAGAAATGGGCAGAAGATATGAACAGACACTTCTCCAAAGAGGACATCCAGATGGCCAACAGACACGTGAAATGATGCTCAGCATCCCTCCTCATCAGGGAAATACAAATCAAAACCACACTGAGATACCACCTCACGCCAGCCAGAGTGGCTAAAATGAGCAAATCAGAGAACTCTAGATGCTGGCGAGGATGTGGAGAAACGGGCACCCTCCTACACTGTTGGTGGGAATGTAAACTGGTACAGCCCCTCTGGAAAACAGTGTGGAGGTTCCTAAGGAAACTAACAATAGAACTCCCCTATGACCCAGCAATAGCACTGCTAGGAATTTACCCAAGGGATACAGAAATGCTGGTGCATAGGAGCACATGTACCCCAATGTTCATAGCAGCACTCTCCACAATAGCTAAAACATGGAAAGAGCCTAAGTGTCCATCAACAGATGAATGGATCCAGAAGATGTGGTTTATCTATACCATGGAATACTACATGGCAATGAGAAACAATGAAATCTGGCCATGTGTAGCAACATGGATGGACCTTGAGGGTGTTATGCTGAGCGAAATAAGTCAGGCAGAGAAGGACAAATATCATATGTGTGCACGTATAGGAGGATTAGGAGGAACTTAACAGAGGACCAAGGGGGAGAAGAAGGGCGGAAATGGTGGGGGAAAGGGGGAGAGGCAAACCATGAGAGACTCTTGAATGCTGACAAAAACTGAGGACTGGTGGGTGTGGGGGGGAGGAGGGATGGGCATGGAGGAGGGCACTTGTGGGGATGAGCACTGGGTGTTTTGTGGAAACTAATTTGACAATAAACTGTTTGTAAAAAAAAAAAAATTAAATTGGGTCAAGTATGGATGGACTATTCAAATCTTGGAGTCTGAGTATCTAGTTGAGAGACATGTTTATTTCTCCTTCCTATTACAGGCCAAAGGGAAGGGGCCCAGGGTTGGAAGGGCAACTGCCATCCTCAGCACCAGACTAACCTCTGCAGATCCAAGTGGCAGTTTCCATTCTCCTTCTTTTCCAGCCAGGGGAAGGAGGGAAGGACCCAGGGCACACATATCTCTTCCTGTTGCAGGTGGAGGACTGCATTAGCTCCCCCCACTTGCAGGGAGAGCTGAGAAATGAGTCCAGCTGGCAGCCGTATGCTGAGCTAGAACTGAGGAGTCATGACATTGAAGGATAGGAGAATGGATAGTAAATATCAGCTGGCTGTCTCTGCTTTATCACCATTTTAACCCCATCCTGACTTTCTAAGAAAGGTCCAACTAAATAAAACCTGGATAATTAAGCAGGCATCTTTATGTTTTGTTTTGGGGACCTTTTGCCCATTTATTGTAATAATATATCCAATTATTTCTACCCCCTCCCCATTTCTTACTTAAATCCACATTTCTTAGGACTTGTGTATATTCTGTTATGCTGCCTTTTTTTTTTTTTTGAGAGAGAGAGAGGGAGAAGAAGAGAGAGGAGCAAAGAGAGAGGAAGAAAGAGGATCCCAAGCAGCTTCCATACTGGCAGTGCAAAGCCCAACACAGGGTTGAACTCACAAACTGTGACATCACTTAACCAACTGAGCCACCCGTGCACCCCATTGCTGGTTTTTGTTTTTGTTTTTGTTTTTCTGTCCAATATGCTCAAGAGATTTTTCTCAAATAGGTGTTTAGGGCACATATTTGGTAGCATTAATGGAATCATAGAAGTAGAGCTAGAGAACTGAAGGGTTCTTTGGAGAGACTATTGAATCTAATCTCCTTATTTAATAGATAGCCAGATCTATTCACCGTGTGAATCAGCCCACAAATATTTTTCAAATACCCAGGATGTGGCAGATGCCTTTCTATGCACCTCATGATAAGAGGACACTAACATAGGGCTCTTCCTCTCAAAGAACTTATATTCTACTCTGGAGTGTACATTGCGTCAATTCCTTAAACTCCTGCTTCATGATTAGCTTTATTTTCTTTAAAGCAAAGATTTGCTGCCGAAACACAAAGTAACAAAATACAGGAAGATGAACTAGTTGAGTGTCTTCCACAACTTCAAGTGGCAGAAGATGAGTATGTGAACAAAACCGGAAAATTTGAAGAGCTCATTAATTTTATTACAGGTATGTATGAAGCTCTAAGTAATTGATGTTAAGCCTAGGTAAGGATTTCACTGCTGTCTCTTAACACATAGTGGGTCATCAATCACGAGCCAATGTTGAAATTCTATACACTTTTCCCATCAACTGTTTCTTCTCTAGTTATTGCCTCATCTGCTAATTTTTCTTCTCCTTTATACCACAGCCTTGGTGTTGCTCTGGTCAAATTTTTCCTTTTCTCTTTTAAAGACTTTAAAATTAAGAGTTAGTAGCAACTATGTAATGTGGTTTCTCTCTATACTTGGTAAAGGTAGAAATAGCTCCTTTATCTGCTACCATGTGGAATTTTTTTGTTTCTTAACATGAATTTGAATATTCTATCTTGTTCCAGCTATGACTTTAACCGTTTATCATGTAGGTACTTCTCAGATTTTTTTCCTACTAACTCACCCCTAAGGCAAACATATATAAGAGTTTGTCTTAGATATGGAGGCTTTATAAAGGGTGTGAAATGTGTCTGAAAGGATGCATATTTTACATTTTGCTACATGGATAAGTGTATTTAATATAAAAATGCTTATTTTCTCCAGAAAAACAGGATGTAGTTGTCTAACTCTGCACCCAAAAGTCCATAGATCCAGAATCATCCCTGGAGTGTGAGCTTTGTCTTGCATTTGGGGAGCAGAGTATCATTAACCAACAAGTCCCAAATGGTCGTTAAGCAGAAAGGCTTCCAGAATTTGTTTTCTATATGATGGAAGAAGTAACACAGGAACCAGAAGGCCAGGATCAAAAGTTACAGAAAGGACTAGAATGGGAGCCAAAAAGTGTGCACTGTGATGGGAATAAACAGCTGGCAAAGATGAATATGGGGAGAAAAATCAAAATAGTCTGTGTCAAAAAGATACAATCATATAGAAACCCAATATGTTGAAATGTAAAACAAATATTTAAAAGTGAATAGTGGTGGGGCCACCTGGGTGGCTCAGTTGGTTAAGAGTTTGACTTTTTTAAAAAAATTTTATTATTTTTTAAAATTTACATCCAAGTTATCATATAGTGCAACAATGATTTCAGAAGTAGATTCCTTAATGCCCCTGACCCATTTAGCCCATCCCCCTCCCACAACCCCTCCAGTAACCCTCTGTGTGTTCTTCATATTTGAGAGTCTCTTATGTTTTGTCCCTCTCCCTGTTTTTATATTATTTTTGCTTCCCTTCTCTTATGTTCATCTGTTTTGTATCTTAAAGTCCTCATATGAGTGAAGTCATATGATATTTGTCTTTCTCTGACTATAAGTGTCTGACTCTTGACATTAGCCCAGGTCATGATCTCACGGTCATGAGACAGCCCCAAGTGGGGCTGAGTGCGGAGCATGGAGCCTGCTTGAGATTCTCTCTCCCCCTCTCCCTCTCTCCTGCTTGTGAGCATACACACACATGCATATACTCTCTCAAAAATAAAAGTGAATAGTGGTAATTGCCAAGGAAAGTGGTTTTTTGAGAATATAGGATTATGAGTACCTCGGATGATTCGTCTGGTTGCCATTCCTCAGATTCTCATTTAGTCAACTCATAGATTTTCTTGGTCTTTTGCTACTTTTACGAAGAGTAATGAAACATATGTGCTCCATCCTCAATTTTCTATTCTCCCAACCTTCTTTCCATCCCTTCTTACATGAAGATGGAGGATATAAGAAACATAAGTTTGAAAATAAGCAATATATTTCCATATATTGCAAGTGCTGATTCTCTTAAGACAAAGAAAAGAGAAAACACTAAAGAACATAGAGAAAAGAGAGAAAGCCAAGAGAAAGGTAGAAAAGGGAACATAATAGCAATGCTTTCCAGAGAGTAGGAAAATATACTTCACCTGCCAGCAGTGGGACTTAGAGTATTAACTGGCTCAGGACTCATACAAAGCAATGTTGTGACTTATGACTTTCAGTTAAATATGATGGGTAAAACATGCCTCTATCTTTGCTCCCTAGTGAAATTTCATAAAAATGTGTGTAAAATATTTTTTAGGGAAAAAAATGACTACAAGTCAAGTACAGAGACTGGCAGAGAGATGTCTGCAGAAAATAAATATCAATAAATCTCTAGAAGGTAGAATTGGCTAGAGGTATTAACAGGAAGGGAAATGTGACTAGCAAGTGCCTGCAGAAAAGCACATCATGAAAGCAAGGCGTTCTCTTTATAGGGCCCAGCAATTCTTGGATATTGGAGGACCCTGATACTGGGAAGCTGAGATGAGTCACAGGGTTGAAGATTGGTTGAAAATCTTTATAACAAGCAGTTAGACCCCCAGGTCAGATGCCATCTTCTGTGCAGCTGAGGGACTGTTCCTCGCAATGCTGGCAGAGAAGTTGGACTAAGGGGTTCTAAACTATAGGATCTCAGATATGACAGAGGACAGAAGATAGAGGTCTCTGCTATACAGAGACCCCCTTCCACAGCTGAACTTGATGAAGGCTGCCAGCTCGTTGTGTGTGACTGTTCTGTAATCCCTTCCCCACTCTCAAGAAGGAGATGGTTGGATTCTTCTCTAAGGAAACTGAACAGTTCCAGAGAAAAGCCCCACACAATCTAAACATTTGAAGATCCTCCAACAAAATGACTGGTCCCTTCCTGATCACTATACAGTAAAGCCCACCCAGGAACTGAGCCTTTTAGTGCCTCATGCTTAAATAGGATTAGACAGTCAAAGATCACCAGACGCCTCAGGAAAAACTCCAATGTGAAAGGCAGAAACTAAAGTAGAAAAACAGAAGCTGGTGGAAACATAGATAACACAAAGAATATAAGAATACTTTCAAAGATATATATTCTTAGAGAATATATATTCTCTATATACTATACATAATGTATAGAGTCTATTAAAAATAGAAATGGTGGGGGAAAGGGGGAGAGGCAAACCATGAGAGACTCTTGAATGCTGACAAAAACTGAGGACTGGTGGATGTGGGGGGAGGAGGGGTGGGCATGGAGGAGGGCACTTGTGGGGATGAGCACTGGGTGTTATGTGGAAACTAATTTGACAATAAACTATTTGTAAAAAAATAATAATAAATAAATAAATAAAAATATACATTCTATATATTATAGAGAATATATCTTAAAGTTATAGAAAAAATATATTGCATGTATGAAAAACAGAAAACAAGAAAGAGCTCTTAGAAATGAAAAATAGGGGCGCCTGAGTGGCTTGGTTGGTTAAGCGTCCGACTTTCGCTTAGGTCATGATCTCGCGGCTCATGGGTTCGAGCCCCGTGTCGGGCTCTGTGCTGACTGCCAGCTCAGAGCCTGGAGCCTGTTTCAGTCTGTGACTCCCTCTCTCTCTGACCCTCCCCTGCTCACGCTGTCTCTCTCTCTCTCCTAGAGATAAATAAAACATTAAAAAAATTTAAAAAAAAGAAATGAAAAATATAACAACCAAAATTTTATTTAAAAATTTTGTTTATTAATTTTGTAAATGTTTTATTTATTTTTTGAGAGACATCTTGAGCAGGGGAGGGTCAGAGAAAGAGGGAGACACAGAATCTGAAAACAGGCTTCAAGGCTCTGAGCTGTCAGCACAGAGCCCCACACGGGGGCTCGAACCCACGAACTGTGAGATCATGACCTGAGCCAAGGTCGGACGCTCAACCAACTGAGCCACTCAGGTGCCCCTTGATTATTTTTAAGAGAGGGAGAAGGAGGGAAGGAGGGGGAGAGAGAGCATGAGCAGGAGAGAGAGGGAGACACAACCCTGACACAGGGCTTGAACTCATGAGCAGTGAGATCATGACCTGAGCCAACATCAGACGCTTAACAGACTGAACCATTCAGGCACCCCTAACAACCAAAATTTTTAAATTTAATAGGATTCTAACAAAAGGAAATCGCTCCAAAAATAGAACAAAAAGTAAGGAGTTGAGGAACAGGATAAAAGAGTAAAAAAATTAGAAGACTATTCTGAGATGTTGAATACTCGCTAGGAAGGCCAGAAAAAAAAAATGGAAAGGATAAAATTATCCAAGAAATAATGCAAAAATATTTCTTAGAATTGGAGAATATGAATTTCCTATTTTAAAAGGCCCATCAAATTCTCCAGTGCAATTTCTAGAAGAAAAAGCAGTAAGTCACATCACTGTGGGATTTCAGGCTAAAAGGAATATTTCAAAGGCTTTTAGAGAGAAAAAGCAGATCGCATACAAAAGATTAGCGATCAGAATGGTTTTAGGCTTCTTAACTGTACTATTATACTAAAAGAAGACATTGCCTTCAGAATTCTGAGAGAAAATAATATCTAACATTAGATGCCCATCCAAACTATTAGTCAAGTATATATAGAGAATAGAGACACATTTAGGTATATAAGATCTCAAAGTATCTCATTTACTCTGTCTCAGGAAGCCAGTACAAAATTTGTTTGGGATAAAATTTGTTTGGGATAAATTAAGAAAGAAATTCAGGAAATAGGAGGTCCAACATAAGGTGAATGCAAAGGAAAGTCCCAAGTGTTCAGAAAACAGAAGGCAGTGGGGGAGGGAAGAGATATGAAACTGGTAGATCACCCAAGGTGTTTGACCACGTGGGATGTAATATTTGGAAAGATTTTATAATTCTATTATACATTTTGATATGAATTAATGTATTCATGGAACACTAAGCAAATATAAAATGAGGCTATTTTTAGCTCCAGGAAAAACAAAAAGTTGTACAGGAGAGGAGGTATAATCATACTACACCATTTGTCTCATCTGTGAATGTTTACATTGTCGTAATGATCCAAAGAGTTAAAATTAGGGACACCTGACTGGCTTAGTTGGTAGAGAATGTGACTCTTGATCTAAGATTCTTGATCGAGCTGCATGTTTGGTGTAAAGATTACTCAAAAATAAAATCTTTTTTAAAAATACCATTAAAATATATTTTAAAAACACATGACTTTATGGAGAGGTTAGAAGTATGTGTAGGGGGTGTAGGGATGAGAGTATGTGTGCTTCCTTCTATATCTGGAAGAAAATAGAAAATGTCTTAAAATGCCAAGTCAAGAAATAGCCATATAAGCATTTTTAAGAAAATAGAAGAAGAAAAAGTTAAGATGAGTTTAAAAAATTGTTGATTCTGAGGAGTCAAACAGAGTGGTGGGCACTGCATTGGAAACATCTGACTTCTGGTTTTTGTTATAATCCTTATAATAGTATTTGACTTTTTTTTTTAAGTTTCTTTATTTATTTTGAGAGAGAGAACCACCTGGGAAGGGGCAGAGAGGGGGGACAGAGGATGTGAAGCCGACTCTGCTGACAGTAGAGAGCCTGATGAGGGGCTCAAACTCACAAACTGGGAGAACACGACCTGTATCAAAATCAGACACTTAACCGACTGAACCAGTCAGGTGCCCCATAGTATTTGACTTTTAAAATTAGACATGTGCCTTATTTTGATTAATTTTTTTAAACATTGTGGTCAGTTATTTTTTTCTTTTTTTTTTATAGCACAAAAGCAGGAGCAGAATTTAATGAACAATTCCATTTCTCAAATGGCAAGAGACTTTTCAAGATTTTGTAGCAACTTGGTAAAGAGTCAACATATTCATTCTTCTTTCTTTTATTGGAATACTGGTATATACAAACCATAATACAGTGTGTGTGCATGTGTATACAGAGAACAAGACTCTAGATGCAAGTAACATGTAATCATGGGGAAATCCTTGGCGGGTGGGGGGGGGGGCTCAGTTTTCTTATTTCTAAGGTAGAGATGGGATGATGCTCTCCATGGTTCTTTTTATATCGCTTATTCTGTTAAATTCCTATGAAGATTAGGATAAATGCACAGAGATTGCAGAGATGGGAAGGGAGTAGAGGAAATGAGAGCTGGTAAAGAGATATTTACTACCTTTATAAAATTTATAATCAGTAATTAATGATAAACATGTATATATAGAGTTGGTTACTTAAAAATAGAACATTCTATTTTTTTAGAAGCATTGATATCAAAAGTAACTTTTAACATGTGGGTATAGAGAAATATGAAGGGAAAAAGAACTAGTAAGTATATATGCAATTCTATTTTCTTCATAAGATGTTGCTAGTGATGATTATTCAGTGACTAATGATTATGTGATTTGTGACAGTATAATAATAGCTGATAACCAAATAGAACATTCAGTAGAAAATTCTGAAAAATCGATAAAATTACATTCCTTCTTTTCAAAAAATATTGAATCCTCACTGAAAAAGCCTCAATAAATTTCACTCTCCTCTTCTCCATTTTTGCCATACAGTTGTTCACATATCAAATTTGTAAAGTTGTTTCAACAACTCATTTGTCCTCATATGGGGTTCATGGACTTGCTTCCCAGAGTTTATGAGTAAATTACCATGAATCGACTTTGGAGTTTTATTTATTTTTTATTCACGTATAATTAACATACAGTGTTATATTAGTTTTGGGTGTACAATGTAATCATTCGGCAATGCTATCCATTACTCAATGCTCATCCCAATAAGTATACTCTGAATCCCCTTCATTTACCTCACTCATCCTACACCCATTCTAGCAACTAACAGTTTGTTCTCTGTTATTTAGGAGTCGGTGGGGGGGTGTCATCTCTCTCTTTTTTCTTTTTTTCTTTTTCTTAAATGCCACGTAAGAGTGAAATCTTATGGTATTTGTCTTTCTCTGACTTATTTCACTTAGCATTATATAGTCTAGGTCCATCCATCTTGCCACAAATGGAAAGATCTCATTCATTTTAATGACTGAGTAACATTCCATTGTACATATATACTTCATCTTCTAAATCCATTTATCTATCCATGGGCTTTTTGGTTGCTTCCATATCTTGGTTATTGTTTAATAATACTGCAATAAACATAGGAGATGGATATAAATATAGATATATATAGAAAGAGATATAGATATAGATATATCACTCTGAATTAGCATTTTCATATTCTTTGGGCAAATATCCAGTAGTGCAATTGCTGGATTGCACAGTAGTTCTATTTTTTTTTTAATTTTTTTAATTTATTATTTCTAGGAGAGAGAAAGAGTGAGCAGGGGAGGGTCAGAGAGAGAGGGAGTCACAGACTGAAACAGGCTCCAGGCTCTGAGCTGGTAGTAAGCACAGAGCCCGACGTGGGGCTCGAACCCACGAACCATGAGATCACGACCTAAGTGAAAGTCGGACGCTTAGCCGACTAAGCTACCCAGGCGCCCCACAGTAGTTCTATTTTTAACTTTTTGAGGAATCTCCATACTGTTTTTCACAGCGGCTGCACCAGTTTGCATTCTTACCAACAGTGCCCAAGTGTTCCTTTTTCTCCACAGCCTTGCCAATAGTTGTTGTTTGTTGAGTTTTTTATTTTAGCCATTCTGACTGGTGTGAAGTGATATCTCATGGTTGGGGGGCGGTTTATGCTTCTTTATTTTGAGAGGAAGTGAGCACAAGTGGGGGGATGGTAGAGAGGGAGATAGGGAATCCCAAGCAGACTCTGCACTGCCAGTGCACAACTTGAGGAGGGGCTTGACCCCACAAACTGTCATGACCTGAAATCAAGAGTCAGATGCTCAACTGACTGAGCCACCCAGGCACCCCACTCATGGTTTTGGTTTGCATTTCCCTAATGATGGGTGATGTTGAGCGTCATTTGATGTGTCTGTTGGCTATCTGTATGTCTTTGGAGAAATGTCTGTTCATGTCTTTTACCCATTTTTATATTGGATTACTTGGGTTTTTTTTTTTATTGTTGAGTTGTAGAAGTTCTTTACATTTTTGGATGCTAAGCCTACATTGAATATGTCATTTGCAAATATCTCCTTCTCTTCATTAGGCTGTCTTTCAGTTTTGTTGATTGTTTCATTTACTTTGTGGAAGCGTTTTATTTTGATGTAGTCCCAGTAGTTTACTTTTGCTTTTGTTTCCTTTGCCTCAGGTGCTGATGTCAGAGAAATTACTGCCTGTGCTCTCTTCTAGGATTTTTATGGTTTCAGGTTTTACATTAGGTCTGTAATGTATTTTGAGTTTATTTTTGTCTATGGTGTAAGAAAGTGGTCCAGTTTCATTCTTTTGCATGTAGATGTTCAGTTTTCCTACCACCATTTATTGAAAAGACTGTCTTTTGCATATTCTTGCTTCCCTTGTCAAAGGTTAATTGACCATATAATTGTGTATTAATTTCTGGTCTCTCTGTTCTGATGGTCTATATGTCTATTTCTGTGCCAGTACCATACCGTTTTGATTACTACAAAACAGTAGTTATTCGTACTATATCTTATAGTGTATGAAATCTGTGATTTCAAGATCTAGTAGTATATCTTTGTAGTATATATTGAAATCTGTGATTGTGATACCTCCATTTCTTTTTATGATTGCTTTGGCTATTCAGGATCTCTTACGGTTCCATACAAATTTTAGGATTGTTTAATTCTAGCTCTGTGAAAAATGCTGTTGGTATTTTGATAAGAATTGCATTAAATCTGTGGATTGCTATGGGTAGTATGGACATTTTAACAATACTTCTCCCAGTCCATGAGTGTGGAATATCTTTCCATTTATTTCTGTCATCTTCAATTTCTTTCACTGGTGTTTTATAGTCCAGGTCTTTCACCTCCATGGTTGAGTTTTTTCCTAGGTATTTTATTATTTTTGGTGCAGTTGTAAATGGGATTGTTTTCTTAATTTCTCTTTCTGCTACTTCATTATTGGTGTATAGAAATGCAATGGGTTGTATACTGATTTTGTATCCTGCAAACTTAATCCATTTATCAGTTTTAGTAGTTTTTTGGTGGATTCTTCAGGGGTTTTATATGGAGTATCACGCCATCTGCAAATAGTGACATTTTTGCTTTTTCCTTACCTTATGTTCCCTTCACACCTTCGTTGAGGATTTTGATCATGAATAGATACTGCACTTTGTCGAATGCTTTTTCTGCATCTATTGAAATGATTATATGATCATATCGTTTTTCTCCATTCCTTTGTTGATGTGGTATATCATGTTAATTTATCTGCAAATATTGAACCACATTTGCATCCCAGCAATAAATCCCACTTGATCCTGGTGAATCATTTTTTAATGTACTCTTGGATCCAGTTTGCTGATGTTTTGTTGAAGATTCCTGCATATCTCTTCATCATAGATATTGATCTGTAGCTTCCTTTTTTTATAGTGTCTTTATTTGGTTTTGGTATCAGGGTGATACTGGCCTCATAGAATGAATTGGGAAGCTTTCCTTCTTTTTCTATTTTTTTGGAATAGTTTGAGAAGAATACGTATTAACTTTTCTTTGCATGTTTGATAGAATTTACTTGTGAAGCCATCTGGTCCTGGACCAGATGTTTGTTGGGAGCTTTTAATTGCTGATTCAAGTGCATTGCTGGTAATCAATCTGCTCAAAATTTCTATTTCTTCCTGATTTCGTTGTAGGAAGTCATATATTTCTAGGAATGCTTCCATTTCTTCTAGGTTCTCTAATCTGTTGGTATATGAGTTTTCAAGATATTCTCCTACAATCCTTTTTATTTCCGTGGTTATTCTCCTCTTTCATTTCTGATTTTGTTTGTGTCCTTTCTCCCTCCCTCCCTCCATCTCCCTCCCTCCCTCCCTCCCTCCCTCTCTCTCTCTCTCCCTCCTCCTCCACCTCCTCCTCCTCCCCATCTCTCTCTCTCCCTCTCCTTCTCTGTCTCTTTATTTTATTTTTTATTTATGATGAGTCTGGCCAAAGATTTATCAATTTTGTTGATCTTTTCAAAGAACCAGCTCCTGACTTCATTAATCTGTTCTATTGTTTTTTAGTTTCTATTTCATTTATTTCTGCTCTAATCTTTATTTCCTTCTTTCTACTGGTTTTGGGCTTTGTTCTTTTTCTAGCTCCTTTGTGCGTATGATTAGGTTGTTTATTTGAGTTTTTTCTATCTTCTTGAAGAAGGCTTCTATTGCTATAAACTGCCCTCTTAGGATAGCTTTTGCTGCATATCAAAAATTTTGGACTGTTATGTTTTCATTTTTCATTTCTCTCCATGTATTTTTTAATTTCCTCTTTGATTTCTAGGTTGACCCAGTCATTGTTTAGTAGCATTTTGCTTAAACTCCATGTGTTTGTGTTCCTTCCAGATTTTCCTTGTGGTTGATTTCTAATTTCATAGCATTGTGATCAGAAAGGATGCATGGCAATGACTTCAGTCTTTCTGAATTTAATGAGACTTGCTTTGTGGCCTAATGTGTGATTTATTCTGGTAAATGTTCCATGTGCACTTGAAAGGGATTTGTATTCCACTGTTTTAGGATGGAATATTCTGAATATATCTGTTAAATCTATCTGGTCCAATACGTCATTCAAAGCCACTGTTTCCTTACTGATTTTCTGTTTGGATGATCTATCCATTGATGTAAGTGGGGTGTTTAAGTCTCCTACTATTATTCTATTACTATTGATTACTTTCTTGTATTTGTTATTAACTGCTATATATATGGGTCTTCCATGTTGGGTGCAAAGGTATTTACAAATATCTTCATGTTTGATTGTTCCCTTTATGATTACATAGTATCTTTATCTCTTGTTAGAGTCTTTGTTTTAAAGTCTATTTTGTCCAGTATAAGTATTACTACCTTGACTTTCTTTTCACTTTCATTTGCATGATAAATACTTTTCCATCACTTTTAATCTGCGTGTATCTTTAGGTCTGAAGTGAGTCTCTTATAGGCAGCATATTGATGAGTCTTGCTTTTTTAATCCATTCTGTCACCCTGCAGTCTTTTGATTGGAGTGTTACATTCAAAGTAATTATTGATAGGTCTGTACTTCTAGTGATTTTGTTATTTGTATGGTTGTTCTGTAATTCTTCTGTGTTTTTATTTTCTCTTGCTTTATTCTCACAGTATGCTGGCTTTTTTAAGTAATACACTTGGATTTTTTCTGGGAGGTTTTTTTTCTGTTTGTTTGTTTGTTTTACATATCTATTACCGGTTCTTGATATGTGGTTACCATTAGGTTTATGTGTAACATCTTATACATGTAGAAGTCTATATTAAGTTGATAGTCACTTAAGTTTGAATCTATTCTAAAAGTACTAAAGTTTTACTCCCTCCCCCTGCCCGAATATTTTAGATATATGTTATTATACTTTATATCCTTTTATTTTGTGAATCTCTTAACTGATTTATATAGATATGCTTATTTCTACTCCTTTTGTGCTTCCCACTTTTCTTACTTTGAGTGCTGTTTCCTATCCATTCAAAGAACTCACAAATTCTTGTAAGGCTGGTTTAGCGGTCATAAACTCCTTTAATGGTTGATTGTCTGGGAAACTCTTTATGTCTCCTTTTTTCTGAATGATAGCCTTCCTGAGTAGATTATTCTTGGATGCAGGCTTTTTCCCTTTAGCACTTTGAATATATCAGCTACTCTCTTCTGGTCTGCAAATGATTATGCTGAAAAATCAGCTGATGGCCTTATGGGGTTTTCCTTGTATGCAACTGTTTCCTTTTTCTTGCTGCTTTAAATATTCTCTTTATCACTGCTTTTGCCTCTTTAATTACTATGTGTCTTTTTTAACTTTATTTTTTCAAGTTTATTTACTTATTTTTGAAAGAGAGAGAGAGAGAGGGGCACCTGGGTGATTCAGTCAGTTGAGCATCTGACTTCAGCTCAGATCATGATCTCATGGTTGTGGGTTCGAACCCTGCGTCGGGCTCTGTGCTAACAGCTCAGAGCCTGGAGCCTCCTTTGGATTCTGTGTCTACCTCTCTCTGCCCCTTCCCTGTTTGTGCTCTGTCTCTCAAAAAATAAATAAATGTAAAAACAAATGTTTTAAATGAAAGAGAGCAAGCGAGCATGTAAGTAGGGCAGAGGCAGAGAGAGAGTGAGAATCCCAAGCAAGCTCTGCACTGTCACCACAGAGCCCGACATGGGGCTCAAACTCACAAACTGCAAGCTTATGACCTAAGCCAAAGTTGGATGCTTAACCAACTGAGCCACCAAAGTGCCTCTACTATGTATCTTGATGTGCACATCTGTGGATTGATTTTTGGGGGTGCTCTCTGTGCATCTGGGTATCTGTTTCCTTCCCCAGGTTAGTGATGTTTTCAACTCCTGTATTTTCAAATAAGTTTTCTGCCCTCTTTTCTTCTCTTGGGATCCTTATATTACAAATGTTTTAATGCTTGATGGTGTCATTGAGTTTCCTTAACCTATTTTCATTTTTGTTAGTTTTTTCTCTCTCTCCTGTTCACCTTGATTGCTTCCCATTACTCTATCCTCCATGTCACTGATCCATTCTTCTGTTTTCTCTAATCTACTATGTATTCCTGCTAGCATATTTTTTATTTCAGTTCTTGTGTTCTTCATCTCTGATTTTCTTTTATGTTTTCTCTTTGTTGAGGATCTCACTGGGGCCCTCCACTCTTTTCTCCAGTCCAGTGACTGTCTTTATGACCATTAATTTAAATTCTGTCAGGTATATTACTTATTTCCATTTCACTAAGGTCTCTTGCTGTGATATTGTCCTATTCTTTCATTTGGATCATATTCCTCTATCTCCTCACTTTGACAAACTCTGGGTATCTGTTCCTCTGTATCAAGAAAGTCAGCTGCATATCCTGATCTTGAAAGCAGTGGCCTTATGAAGAAGAGTCCTGTAGTGCCCTGTAGTGCAATGTCTCTTCTGCACAAGAACCTGGCACTTCAGGGGTGTCTCCTATGTGTGTTGTGCATGCCCTACTTCTCTGTTGGAGTCACATTTGCCTTCAGTCCGGTGTCTTCAGTGGCTCTCTCTGCCTGTTGTGGGCAGGACTTGGTCCCTGTGTTGTTCATGGGCCAGGCTGGGGTTGCTGTGGGCTTGAGCTGAGTCAGACCAGGCATTTGCCAGAGGTGTGGTAGTACTGAACTGCAAGGGGCTCTCCCTTTCAATGTCCTCTGAGAAGCTTTCATTGGTGGGTGGGGCCTGAAGGTGGACCAGATGTCTGCCCCCAGCCCACTGCTGGGGTTTCAGCCTGGTGTATGTGGTCATCTTCCCCCTCCCAGGAACAGGAGTCACTTTGGAGTGGTGCTGGCCCCACTGGGGCTGCTTGCACACTGTAAGCTTATGGCACCACTTTGGATGGACTCCTGCTAAGGACAAGTCCGTAAGAGAATGTGGGGGTGGGATCACATTGTTATAAAGTTGTGCACTGGTCTGGTGTGGGAGAGGACTTGTGGCCTAGAGAACTGCCGAGGGCTGCTCTGCAGAAAATGTGGGGCTGGGGCGTGTGGTGCCAGCAAGGTCACTGACAGTCTGCTGTGGGAGGGGACCTGGAGCCACTTTAGAAAACTGCCTCACCAGGTTGGAGGGGAGAGGTTCAAGGAAGAATATAGGGGTGGGCTGTACCATTAACAAACTAGGTGGAGAGTATTCGGCTGTGCTGGTTCCTGAGGGTGTTTGTATATCTAGTCTGGTGGTGGGGGTAGGAAGGGAAATGGTGCTTGCCAGCTCTGTTGTTCTTGGAGAAATCTCTCAACCATCCCTGTCCTTACAGCACAGCTCTGAGATTAGTAAATAACTACCCTTCTGTATGCCCCAGGCAATTTTTAAAAAATAAGCTAATTTAAAAAAAACTTAAAAAAAATTTTTCTGAGAGAGAAAGACAGCATGAGCAGGGGAGGGTGAGAGAGAGAGGGAGGCACAGAATCCGAAGCAGGCTCCAGGCTCTGAGCTAGCCATCAGCACACAGCCCAATGTGGGGCTTGAACCCATGAGCTGTGAGATCATGACCTGAGCCGAAGCCGGAGGCTTAACCGACTGAGCCATCCAGGAGCCCTACCCCAGGCATTTTTCAAACAGCTACTTCCATGCCACATCTCAGCTGGGCTGTTTGTTGTGCTTTGTCTTTAAGGGCAGGGACTCAGTTTTCTATTGTTCTCTAGTCATCCCAGAGCCCAACCCACTGATCTGTAAACCCACTAATTGTAAGAACTCACAAAGTTAGGCCCATCTGGTTGTCAAAGCCATATGTTATGGGAATATGTCTTCCTAATGCTGGTCCCCCTTGCCTGGGGTGCCTGGTGAGGAGTATTTTCCTCTCCCTTCTGTATGCCTGTGATGTCCCTTCCTCCTATGGATCAGTTTGGCTCCTGACCATGTCTCTGCCCTTCCTTTCCTCTTCAATGTAGCATCTCCTCTACATTTAAATGTGAAGAGTCTGTTCTGAGAGTTTTTGGATTGTTCACTGAGTTATGTGCACTGGGGTGGGTGTTATCTAGGTGTATCTGTGGGATAAAGTGTGCTTAGGATTCTCTTACTCCACCATCTCTCATTGTAGTTTTGATTTGCATTTCCCTGATGATTAGAGATGTTGAGCATCTTTTCATGTGTGTGTTGGCCGTCTCTGTGTCGTCTTTGGAAGAATGTCTATTCAGGTCCTCTGTGTTTTTTTTTTTAACCAGATTTTTTGTTTTCTTGTTTGTTTGGTGTTGGGCTTTATAAGTTCTTTATAGATATTTTGGATATTAACCTCTTATCAGATACATCATTTGCAAATACCTTCTCCCATTCAGTAGGTTGCCCTTTGTTTTGATGATTTCCTTCACTGTGCAAAAATGTTTTATTTTGATGTAGTCCCAATAGTTTATCATTGTGTTTGTTTCCCTTGTTTGAGGATACATATCTAGGAAAATGTTTCTATGGCTGATGTCAAGGAAACTACTGCCTGTGTTTTTGTTTAGGAATTTTATGGTTTCTAGTCTCACGTTTAGGTCTTTAATACATTTTGAGTTAATTTCTGTGTTGAGGGTAAGAAACTGATCCAGTTTCATTCTTTTGCATGTAGGTGTGCAGTTTTCCCAGTACCATTTATTGAAGAGACGGACTTTTCCCCATTGTATACTTGTGCCTTTTTTGTCATAGATTAATTGGCCATATAAGTGTGGGTTTACTCTGGGTTCTCTGTTCTTTTCCACTGATCTGTGTCTCTTTTTGTGCCAGTACCACATTCTTTTGATTACTATGGCTTTGTAAATGTATCTTAAAATCTGGAATTGTGACACTTCCAGCTTTGTTTTGCTTTCTAATGATTACTTTGTCAATTCGGAGTCTTTTGTGGTTCTATTCAAATTTTAGTATTATTTATTCCACTTCTGTGAGAAATGTTTTTATTTTGATAGGGGATGCATTAAATTTATAGATTTCTTGGGATCGTATGGACATTTTAACAATGTTTGTTCTCCCAATCCATGATCATGGCATGTTGTTTCATTAGTTTGTGTCATCCTCCATTTCTTTCATCAGTGTTTTTATAGGTCTCAGAGTACAGGTCTTTCTCCCCCTTGGTTAAGTTTATTCCTATGTATCTCATTATTTTTCTTATTAATTGTAAATGAGATTATTTTTAAAATTTTACCTTCTGCTACTTCATTATTAATGTTTAGAAAGACAGATTTCTGTATATAAATTTTGTATCCTATGACTTTACTGAATTCATTTATCAATTCTAGTAGTCTTTAGGGTTTTCTGTATATAGTGTCATGTCATCTGTAAATCATGAGATTTTTACTTTTTCCTTACCCATTTGGATACCTTTTATTTTTTTTTTAATTTTTTATTTTTTTTAAATATTTATTTCTAGGAGAGAGAGAGAGAGAGAGAGCGTGAGCAGGGGAGGGTCAGAGAGAGAGGGAGTCACAGACTGAAACAGGCTCCAGGCTCTGAGCTGGCAGTCAGCACAGAGCCCGACGCAGGGCTCGAACCCACAAACCGCGAGATCATGACCCAAGCGAAAGCTGGTCGCTTAACCAACTAAGCCACCCAGGCGCCCCTGGATACCTTTTATTTATTTTTCTTGTCTCATTGCTGTGGCTAAGACTTCTTGTACTATGTTGAATAAAAGTGGTGAGAGTGGACATCCTTGTTCCTGATCTTAGAGGAAAGTTTCTCAGCTTTGCACTATTTAGATGTTAGCTGCAGAATTTTCATATATGGCATTTACTGTGTTAAGTATATTGTCTCTAGACCTACTTTGTTGAAAGGTTTTATCACAAACGGATATTGTGCTTTGTCAAATGATTTTTCTGCATCTATTGAGATGATCCTATGATTTTTCTCTATTCTTTTGTTGATGTGATGTATCACACTGATTGATTTGTGAATTTCGGACCATGCTCGCATCTCTGGA
This sequence comes from Proteles cristata cristata, assembly GCA_017311185.1. Classification (NCBI taxonomy): domain Eukaryota; kingdom Metazoa; phylum Chordata; class Mammalia; order Carnivora; family Hyaenidae; genus Proteles; species Proteles cristata. Next base: position 75,769 of record JAESUZ010003747.1, on the reverse strand, counting down.
ATAAAAGTACTGATGGGTCCAGTTTGCTAATAATTTGTTGAGGATTTTTGCATCTGTGTTCATCAGGAATATTCATCTGTAGTTTTCTTGCAATGTCTTTATCTGGCTTTGCTATCAAAATGAATGAATTTGGAAACTTCCCTTCTTTTTCTATTTTTTGGAATAATTTGTGAAGAATGGGTATTAATTCTTCTTTAAATGTTTGGTAGAAGGGTGCCTGGGTGGCTTAGTCAAGTTAAGCATCTAATCTAACTCTTGATTTTGGATCAGGTCACGATCTCACAGTTTGTGTTTTTGAGTCCCCCATTAGGCTCTGCACTTGACAGTGTGGAGCTTCCTTGGGATTCTCTCTCTATCCCTCTCTCTCTGCCCCTCCCCTGCTCACACTTTTTCTTTCTCTCTCTAAAATAAATAAATAAATAAAAATGTTTGGTAGAACTCACCATCTGGTCCTGGACTTTAGTTTATTGGGACTGTTTTGATTATTGATTTCATTTCATTGATAGTAATTGATCTGTTCAGGCTTTCCATTTTTTTCTGATTTCATTTTGGGGGATTATATGTTTCTATGAATGTATCCATTTCTTCTAGGTTGTCCAATTTTTTTGGCATGTAATTTTTCATAATATTCTCTTATAATCCCTTGTATTTCTGTGGTATCAGTTATCTCTACTCCTTCGTTTATAGGTTTTTTTGGGTCCTTTTTTTTTTTTTTGATGAGTCTAGCTAACAGTTTACCAATTCCATTGATCTTTTCAAAGGGCCAGTTCCTGATTTCATTGATCCATTCTATTGATTTTCTAGTCTCTGTTTCATTGATTTCTGCTCTAATCTTTATTATTTCCTTCCTTCTATTAGCTTTGGGCTTTGTTCCTTTTCTAGCTCATGTAGGTGTAAGGTAAAGTTGTTTATTTGAGATTTTTCTTGCTTCTTGAGGTAGTACCATGTTACTATAATCTTTCCTTTGAGAGGAGCTTTTCTTGCATCCTAAAGATTTTAGATCACTGTGTTTTCATTTGTCTCAGGTATTTTTTTATTTTCTCTTTGATGCCTTGGTTGACCCATTCATTGTTTAGTAGCTTGTTATTTAAGTTCCATGTATTTGTGTTCTTTCCAGATTTTTTTCTTGTGATTGACTTCCAGTTTCATATTGCTGTGTTAAGAAAAGATTTGTGATGTGATTTCAGTCTTTTTTAATTTATTGAGACTTGTTTTATAGCCTAACATGTAATCCATTCTGGGGAAGTTTTCATGTGTAATCCACTGTTTTTGGATGAGATATTCTCAGTACGTCTATTAAGTCTATCTGGTTTGATGTGTCATTCAAAACCACTGTTTCCTTGTTGATTTTCTGGATGGTGTATCCATTGATGCAAGTGGAGTGCTAAAATCCCCTGCTATTATTACACATCAATAATAGAAACAGTTTATTCCTCTGTTTGTTAACAGTTGCTTTATGTAGGTGTTCTCATGTTGGGTGCATAGTTATTTACAATTGCTGTATCCTCCTGTTGAATACAATTGTTATATCCTCTTGCTGGATTATTCCCTTTATCATTATGTAGTGGCCTTTTTTGTTTCTTGATATAGGCTTTGTTTTAAAGTATATTTTGCTCAATAGAAGTATTGCTATTCAGTTTTCTTTTTGCTTCTATCCCATTTGCCTGGTAAATGTTTTTCCATCCCTTTACTTTCAATCTGCATGTGTCTTTAGGTCTGAAGTTAATCTGTTTTATGGATGGGTCTTGCTTTTTTATCTCTTCATTCACTCTGTGTTTATAATTGCAGCATATAGTCTATTTACACGCAAAGCAATTATTGATAGGTATGTACTTATTGCCATTTTTGCTACCTGTTTTATGGTTGTTTTGTAGCTTTTCTCTGTTGCTTTCTTCTTCTCTTGTTCACTTCCCTTTTAGTTTGAAAGCTTTAGTGCTTTGCTTTGATTCATTTCTCTTTATTTTCTTTGTATCTATTACAGGTTTTTGATTTGTGGTTACCATTAGGTTCATGTATAATTTCTTATGTATAAAGCATTCCATATTAAGTTGATGGTCACTTAAGTCTGAACCCATTCTAAAAGCACTGAATTTCTACTAACCTCCCATGTTTGTGTATATGATGTTATACTTTATTTTTAAAATTTTCTGTATCCCTTGACTGATTTTTATAAATATAATTGATTTTACTGCTTTTGTGTTTTACCTCCATACTGGTTTTATAAGTGATTATTTTACTTTTATTATATGTTTGCATTTACCTGTGAAATTTTTTCCTTTCATAGTTTTCATACTCCTGATTATGCTGGGGTCCCCCCGCCCCCCTCAGAGAGTTCCCTTTTACATTTCTTGTAAGGCTCCTTTAGTGGTCATGAATGCCTTTAACTTTGTCTGGGAAACTCTTTCCCTCTCCTTCAATTCCGAATAACAGACTTGCTAAAACTATTCTTGGTTGCAGTTTTTTTCTTTCAGCACTTTGATTTCACTTTTTTTTTCAAAAGTGGGCTCTATGCCCAACATGGGATTGAACTCATGATGCAGAGATCAGGAATCACATGCTCTACTGACTAAGCCAGCCAAGTGCCCCTCTTTCAGCACTTTGAATATATCGTACCACTGCCTTTTGGCCTGCAAAGTTTCTGCTGAAAAATCCCTTGTATATAACTGTTTTCTTTTACTGCTTTAATTAAAATAATTTTTTACTGTTTTTAAAATTTTGTATTTATCACTACTTTTTGGCATTTTAATTACTATGTGTGGATCTCTTTGGGTTAATTTTGTTGGAAATTCTCTATACCTCCTCGATCTGGAGGTCTATTTCCTTCCCGAGATTAGGGAAGTTTTCAGCTATTATATCTTTGAATAAAATTTCTGCCCCCTTCTCTCTTTCTTCTTCTTATGGGATCTCTATAATGTGAGTGTTATTATGCTTGATGATATCATGGAGTTCCTTAACTACTCTCATTTTTTAGTATATTTTTTTGTTAGCTGTTCAGGTTGGCTGCTTTCCATAACATGCATTTATCCATATCACTGGTCTGTTCTTCTGCCTCTTCTAATCTGCTATTGATTTCCTCTAGTATATTTTTTATTTCAGTTATCGAGTTCTTCACTCTGGTTCTGTTTGTATTTTATATTTCTACTGAAGGTCTCACTGAGATCTTCCATTCTTTTCTTAAGTCCAGTAAATATCCTATGACCATTACTTTGAGTTGTTTATCAGGCATATTGCTTATTTCTTTTTCATTGGGTTCTTTTGCTGTGGTTTTATCCTGTTCTTTCATTTGGGACATAGTCCTCTGTCTCCTCATTTTGTCTAACTCTGTTTTTTATTATGTATTAGAAAAGTGAGCTGAAAGTAGTGGCCTTATGAAGAAGAGGGCCTATGGTGCCCTGTGGTGCAGCATTCCCCGTTCAGCAGAACCAGGCATTTCAGTAGCACCGCCTTTGTGTGTTGTATCAGCCCACTGTTGTGGCTGAACCATGTTTGCCTTCAGTCAAGTCAGTTGTAATAGCTCTTTCTTGCCTACAGAATGTGCACTAGGAAGGGTTTTGTCTCTGTGTTGTTAAAGAGGCAGTCTGGGGCTGCTGAGGTCTTCTGGTTAGGTGGTGTCAACATTCAGACCAGATGCCTGCTCAGTCCATCTGGTGAAGCTGTAGTTGCACAAAACTGTAAGGTGCTCCCCTCATCCTCTGAGATGGCCTGCACTCAGACCAGATGCCTGCTCACAGTAAGTCTGCTGGGGCTGCAGTCTCACTGATCAGCAGTGTACTCTCACTGTGCTCTTGCCATAAGGTTCAGCTCCTGGGACTGTGGGCACACTGGTATGTGTGGATATCTTCCTCTCTCCCTAAGGAAGGAGTCGCTTTGGAGTGGTGCTGGTCTCTGCTGGGAATGTTTGCAGGGTGTGTCATGGAGCCATTCTGGAGGGATGCCTTTGGAGTATGGCAGATTGATTAGGCTAATCTGCCGAGGAATACAGGGGCAGGGCACCAGTTGCTAGCAAGATAGGTAGAGTGTTTATGCTGTTTCCTATAAGTATCTGGCCAACTAGCATGGGGTGGTGGGGGGAGGAAGAGAAATGGTATCCAGTAGCACTTTTGTTCTTTAACCATCTCCTAAAGATCCCTTTTTCTCTGACTAGGGGCATTCTGAATATATTCTAAGATTAGTAAATAAATCTTCATATATACCCCAGGTGCTTTTCAAACTTCCTTCTATGTTGTGTTATTATGATGACCCTTAAAGGGTGGGAACTTAATTTCCTATTGTCCTCCAGCTCTCCCAAAGCTAAGCCTACTGATTTTTAAACTACTAGAATTAAGCCCTGCTGGTTGTAAAGATTCAAGAAGTTAAACCCCACTGTCTTTCAAGGTGAAATGTCATGGGGATTTGTCTTCCCAGTGTGAGTCTCACGCCTAGGGTGCCTGGTATGGGTCTCTTCCTTTGACTTCTTGTTGGGTCTCTAATGTTTGTGGTTATCTTTGCCAGGGCTTGGGTTCCTACCATGTCTCTACCACTCCTACCCTTTTCAGTGGAGCCCCTCTCTATGAAAGGCTGTTCTGCCAGTTTTCAGGCTACTTTCACAGATAGTTACACAATGTGGCTGTTATCTCCATGTGCCCATGGACTGAGATAAGCTCAGAATCCTATTACTCCACCATCTTCCCAGAAGTGAATCAACTTTGGAGTTTTAAACATCAAGTTTTTCTAAGGGAAGGTATGCATAGCCTCTGCTGATGATTCAGCAATTAATTAGACCCCCTCTCTGGATGTGGTTCCGGGCAATCTAATACAATGGTATCCTGATTATTTAACTCTGTGATAATTGTGGGTTTTGTGTTTGAGCAGGAAAAAGTGAAAGAAGAACTAAAATACTTACGAGATCAAGAAAGCCATAAGGTCAAAAGTCATTTTGAAACTTTAAAGAACTTAGAAAATGAAATCTATGTACATGACTTAAAACTGGATGCTTTGCTCTTGGAAAATGAAAAATTAAGAAAAGTAAGTTCAAGAGCTCTTCACTTTACATGGTGATTTCAATTGATTGCCTAAACCTGTAACAGTTATGAGAGAAATGGAGATTATAGCTCTTAACACTTTTTAAATAAAGCTTAAAGTACTTACAGATAAGTGCACAAATCATAAGTGAAATGCATAATGAACACACGTGGGTAATCAGCATGCAGATGAAGAAACAAAGTGTTAACAGTATCCAGGTATCTTCTATGTCCCTTCCTGTTACTAACCTCCCCACATGGGTAACACTATACTGGCTACTAACACCAAAGATTAGTTTTGTCTGTTTCTGAACATTGTATGTATAGAATGATACAATGTGCAATCTTGCTCAATACTATTTGCAAGGTTCATCTTTATTATTGAGTGTAGTATGGTTTGTTCATCCCTAGTGATGTATAGTATTCAGGTGTATGACTATACTACAATTATATACTCTACTGATGGGGAGTTAAGAGAGTTTCTAATTGGGGCTATTAGAAATAGTGTTGCCATGAATATTCTAGTACATGTATTTTGAGGGAACATATGTACATATTCCTGTTGGGTATATAACCCTCAAGTGGAATCTCAGGGCCATAAGGATGTGGACTGTCCATTCTAGTGCAGAGTGCTGTCCCAAAGAAGTGTTAGTAACTGCCACTCCCAACAGGGTCCATGAGAACACCATTGCTTCCACATTCTCACCAAACCCTGGTCTTTTTCCATTTATTCTGGGGGATGTGTAGTGATGTCCCATTGTGGTTTTAATTTTCATTTTCCAGATGACTAATGAACCATCTATTTCTATGTTGTTGGCCACTAGTATACCTTTTTGTGAAGTGCCTGTTCAAGTTTTTTACCCATTTGAAACATTAGGTTGTCTGTTTTGTATTGATTGTATAGTTTTTTTCCAGTAAACCACACTGGTCTCAAGGTGAAGATCTGTATCAGTGTATCCCAAGTGTTTAGCACAGTGCCATCGGAGGGGGATTCAGTTCCATTTGATGCTCACAGTAACATTTAAGGTGGATAAGATATTATGGTCCTTTTATATATGAGGAAACTGAGGTTCTATATATTTTTTAATAACTTTTAATAGCTAGAGAAATAAAAACTGTCCACGGCAGTAAGACACTGAGTAAGGGAAACATTCCTTTACCTCTCTAGGTAATTCTTTTCATCATTTAAATCACATCAGTTATCTAGAGTATGAGTACCAGTGGGTTTTTTTGGCATAATTAAAGTCGCATAAGAGATACTAATGCACTTTGAAAAGGTAAATATGCTCCAGAACCCAGACACCATCATCAGTAACCTGCACACATGCAATACAGCTTCATTCTTCTAGCCCTCGAAAAGATCTTAGAAAGCATTTCATCTACTCATGGAAATATTCCACAAGACTGTCTTTCTATCAAGATGACCTAGATTATTTATTAAAATGCCTGGAATTGTTATTGCTACTTTGGTCATGGGTAAGCAAATGGATGACTGTTGAAAAAACTGATTCTAAAAGTTCTCCTTTTTAATGTATTGTCCATCTATGAGGCCCCGAATGACCCGGTGCTGTTCTCTTATTCACTCACCACTCTCCATCTTGCTGATGACATCCCAAAAGCCCCCATGGAGTCCCTAGCCTTGGGGAAGGCACAGTGAGTGCAGAGATGAATAAGACACTGCCCCAAGTCCTTAGGAAGCTCATAGTCTAGCTGAGGATGTGAGCAAATAAATAGATAATTACAATTCAGTGTGTTAACACATTTGAAAGTTGTGGGAAACCAGCTGAACTAGACCAGTCTACAAACAGTGATTCACATTCAAAGAGGGGCAGGGATGAAGACTTGGACTTGGCTTACAGGGGTTTTCACTTCGGTTTACTACAAAACCTGCTGACAAGCCATGCAGACTGACACAAGGTCAAGCTGCATGACTAAACAGTTTCACATCTACTTCTTCTATGGTACTGGATGCAATTTCTAAGATTTTTTTTAATCAGTAGTTTCTAGTATTTGACTATTTCTCTTAAAACTGGGTCAGTGACAAGTTTATATCTAAAGCCCATGCTTTCAGAGTTCCCAGAGACTTTATAGAGTTTAGCATCCCTAAGCATTGAGTGGTCAGAACAGAAAGCAATGACTTTAATACCCAAACCACTACTACCACCATCACCCAACCCAGTGAAACATCTGAATGGAGTTAGCAAATCTGTGGGGTCTCCAGTCTCAAGAAATCCTTTCTCTGAGATCCTCCACCCAACTCCTCCAGTCTGGCAGCATGGCTGCCTTGGCATATTTACTGCACACACATTTTGCATACAGAGCAATATTTCATTAGTGGACACAATGCATTTGGGCAGAATATCTTTTCATCTCTTCTTGTGGCAACTTATATTCTGAATGCAGTGTTTGTTTGGGTGCTTAAATGTTGACTGGGACACCAGGTCCCTTATCTCCTTCATCAGAATGTAAGCTTAACAAGGGTTCTGCTCACCGTTACCCCTGTACTGAGAGTAGTCAGTGGCACAGAGGAGGATCAATGAATGTTTGCTGAATGGTTGCATGGATAATTAATCTACAGTATCTCAACTGCTTAGTCATATGCCTTTAATTTCCAGTGTATTGCAGATATGAAGGACAACATACAGCAATACAGAAAAAGAGAAGAAGACCTCAGGGGCGCATCAGGTGACCTGTCTTGGCAACTGATAGTTCATCAGAGTAAGTAATGTGTAATGGGTGACCTTTACATATAAAGAATAGATGTTTTATTTAAATAAATTTTTAATGATTTGCATCCAATAAAATGCACCCATCTTAAGTGAGTTTAGACAAATGCACATGCCACTGTAATCACTGCCACCCCAACCAAGTAAGATAGAGAACATTTTTATCCCTGAAAAGTTTCCCTTTTCAGGGATAAAGGGTGTCCCTTAGTGGTTGCTTTCCCACCCTTTTCCCAGCTCCTGGAACCCAGTGATCTGCTTTCCATCGCTAAGGATTAGATCCAAATGGAATGATGGAATATGCACACTTCTGCACTCAGGAAGCTTTTTTTTTTTTTTCTTAGATCCATCTGTGTTGTTGTATGTCTCATTACTTTGCTCCTTTTTATACCTGTATGGTTAAGCATTCCATTATGAAGATCTACCATGTTTTGTTTATCTCTTCACCAGATGAAGGACATTTGGATTGTTTCCAGGTTTTGGTTATTCTTTGTTTACACTCATTTTTATGAATATTTGTTTTCATTTCTCTTGGGTAGATACCAAGGGGTGGAATTGCTGGGTTGTATAGGTAGTGTATGCCTAACTTGGCAGTAAGGAACTGCTAAAACAATTTGCCAAAGTGGTTGTACAAATTTATTCCACTAGCAATGGGATACTCCACATCCTCACCAACAATCAACATTGTCAAAGCACTTAAAATTATTAACATTGAAGCCATTTTAAATAGGTATATAATGGTATTTCATTGTGATTTCTATTTGTACTTCTCTGATGGCTGATGTTGAAGATTTTTTCATGTGCTTTCTGGCCACTTGTATATCATCCTTTGTGAGGTGCCTTGAACCAATTATCCACTGCAGCATAACAAATATTACACTTACTTTGCTCCCAAATTGGTAATTTGGCCAGAACCTGGTGGAGACCACTCATGTCTGCTCCACATGACATTAGGTGGGGCATCTTGATGTCTGGGGGTAATTTGGCAGCTGGGACTGGAAGTACCTGAAGACCCACCCACTCACTCACTATGTCTTCTATTGATTCTGGCTCTCAGCTGGAGTCCATGTGTAGTTGCCTGGCCTGCTCTGTTCCAAAAGCTAGCATCTCAAGTACAGGGGGTGGGGACACAAGACACCATCACTAATGGGGGGTGGGGGTGTCAGCATCACATTGTGCGAAGAGCATGTGGGATAGGATGTATTGTGGGGCCATCCCTGGAAAATACAGTCTGCCATTTGTCCAAATCTTTTGCTCACTGCTTTGTGTTTCATTGTGGAGTTAAAAACCTTTGTGTATTCTGAAAATGAGTCCTTTTTCAGTATAAGGCTTGATTTTTCATTTTCTTAATGGTTGTCTTGAAAAAAGCCAAAATCTTTCCTTTGGATAAAGTCTGTTTTATCTGATTCATCTTTTAAGGTTAGTACTTTCTGTGTACTAAGACATTTTTTTGCCTAAGCCAAGTTCTCAAAGATTTTCTCCAGTATTTTCTCTAGAAGTTTTTAGTTTTCACTTTTATGTCTGCATCTCTGGTTCAAGTTCATGTTTACACATGGTATGAGGTAAAGGTTGAATTTCATTTTCTCTTATGTATTTCCAGTTATTCTAGCACCATTTTTGAACAGACTATCTTTTTAGTATTGTACTACCCCAATGACTTTTTCAGATATCAGTTTTATGCATCTGTTCCTTCTCAATATCTAACTTTATACCAATACCAGACTGTCCTGATTACTGTAGTTTCATATTCAGCCTGGAAATCGGGTAACAGAAGTTCTCCACATTTGTGCTTCTCTCTTAGAACTATTTTGGCTATTTTAGGTCCTTTGATTTCCATATAAGTTTTAGAATCAGCTTATTAATCTATAATTACACATACCTGCTGGGATCTTAATAGGGTTTGTATTAAATCTGTAAACCAATCTGGGGAGAACTGACCTATTAACAAAATTAAGTCTTCCAATCCAAGAACACAGTATGTATCTTCATTTGTTTAGAACTTATTTTCCTCAGCAAGATTTTGCAGCTTTGAGGTGTTTTAGTATGGGTCCTCAAGACCATCCTTAGGCTCAGTGATTAGCCAGAAGGATTCACTGGGCTCAAGTTCTGGTTATTGCTCATTGCAGTGAAGGATACAGTGTAAAATCAGCAAAGGAAAGTGCACATGTAGAGGAAACCAGGTGCAAAATTGCAGGTGTTCTCACCCAGTGTAGTCACACAGGTGCACTTATTTCCCCAGTGATAATGTGACAGCACTTGCAAGGGTGGTGCCAAGCAGGGGCGCTATGGTCTGGGCATTCAAGGTATGTATGGAGGTAGTTGGTGACGAAGGTGTGCCATGCCTGTGAAGCCTCAGCTACTCAAGTGTCGATGGAGATGCTCACATGTGGTTTCTCCTCCTTGCTGTTAGGAGGGTAAACTGCATTGATTTTTTTTTTTTAATTTTTTTTAATGTTTTATTTATTTCTAGGAGAGAGAGAGAGAGAGAGCGTGAGCAGGAGAGGGTCAGAGAGAGAGGGAGTCACAGACTGAAACAGGCTCCAGGCTCTGAGCTGGCAGTCAGCACAGAGCCCGACGCGGGGCTCGAACCCACGAACCGCGAGATCATGACCTAAGCGAAAGTCGGACGCTTAACCGACTAAGCCACCCAGGCGCCCCTGCATTGATTTTTTAAAAAACTATTTTAACATTTAGTTTTGAGTGAGGGAGAGACCATGAGCAGGGAAGAGGCAAAGAGACAGGGAGACAGAGAATCTGAAGCAGGCTCCAGGCTCTGAGCTGTTGGCACTGAGCCCAGTGCGGGGCTCGAACCCACGAACCGTGAGATCATGACCTGAGCTGAAGTCAGGTGCTTAACAGACCAAGTCATGCAGGTGCCCCTCCATCGATTCACTTTGGAATGTTAAACCAAGTTCCTGGGATAAAACCCACTTGTTCAAAAGCTGCTACTGTTTTTATACATTGCTGGATTCAGCTTGCTAATCTTTGCACAGGTTTTTGTGTCTGTGTGCAAGCCTGCCTAATTCTACCTGCACTCAGGTCTGCAAAGGTGTCCTCAGCAGTAAGCCGAGTGACTACAGGGCTTGCCTCATTTGTCACTCTACTTCCGGGTACCATAGTTCTGTGCTGCTCATTCCCTGGTACCTGAAAACTGGATAGGAAAACAAATATATTTCATATATTTGCTTCTTGCAGATAGTGGGAGGGCAAGTCTGGTCCAGTTATTCTGTCATTTTGGAAGTAGAAATGTTTAGATAAACATAATTTTTGGAAAACAAATAGCATTACTTTTATAAAAATGTTCACATTTCCATAACCTCTGAATTTTGAAAATTTTTATTTTAGGGAAGTATTTGGATTTGTGGGCTGAATTTCAGACGATGGTTAAGGTGAGCTTTTTTGTGTTGTCTCCATTAATAATAAATTTCTAAAAATATTCACCTACCTAATGTGTGTGCGTGTGTGTGTGTGTGTACACACATACACCTAAGGTAGGAGATCAGGATTGAAGGAGAGTGGAATAGCCACCCATATCTTAAAATGTGTGCTTTATGTTGTTAAAAAAACAAAATTCACCTGAGTAAATTTTAAATATATTATCTTTACTCAATGATTCATGAATCAAGCAGCATCTGAGGAGCTATACAAAATAGAAGACTTTTTTTAGGCAGAAGGGAGCAGGAACAGGGAAGTTAAACTAAGCAAAAAAAAAAAAAAAAAAAAATAGCAGGCTAGTTATTGCAAAGATCACTTTTCTTTAGTGGATGGCAGTCATCTATCAAGCAGATGACCTAACTAGTGCTGATTAGATGATTCCTGAATGACAGGTTTAAGATTCCATGTCCCAGAGAGCCAAAACTGTAATTGATTCTCACGTTGGTGATCTGAGGCTCAGTGTAAGTGACTCCACTTGGGGCTGTTGTCTTAGGCGTGCCAAATGTCACTATGCAATCTTAATCCTTCGGGACACTGTCTTCCTACTCTACTGGTATGGTTAAAGGGAATGACTCCCCCACCCCCAAACCGGAAACACAAATTGAATGCACACTATTTTAGGACACAGTTGTCAGGTCTGAAGTTCATCTGTCCTCTGTTACCAGCCCTGCTAACTTACTTCTCCACCCCTCTCCACTATAAAGGCAGACAGGATGGAGTTTAAATCCTGCTTTGCCACTTTCTAAGCATTTTAAGTTTACGTATGATCCTGGCTTAGCTTTTAACCTTTTTCAAATGAAGCTACTGAGGCTCAGTTTAAGTAACTTGCTCAAGAACAAACAGTTCATGAACTTATGGGGCCTTAAAACTCAGATCCAGCCTGATTCTAAAGCTCTCTTATGTAAGCCATGCTGCAGATGGTCTGAAATTCTGTGCCGCTTTGAAGGTGAGCTGGCTTTTATGCTGCAGCTGCCACCACTCCCGCCATCCTCCCCAGTTAAAAGGTGGACTTCAGTGAACATGTCATTAAATAGCCTCACTTGCTAATCCACTGATTTCCTGACAGGACTTTGTGAATGTGCCGTGTACACTTATTTTTGCAAGAGTAATACCAATTTTGTATATATATTTTTGTCTTGGACAGGATTCACTCAGAATGTTTTTATTTCTTTTGTTGGAATTTAGATTTACACACTGCAATATGTTATTTTTTTAAAGGAACTGGTAAACAGTGGTGGTGAGACTTTGCAAGGAATAAAAAAGCTAACAGAGAGGCTGTGGGAAAGGGATGAAAACATTGAGCGTATCAGCACTTGGCTACAAGGGAATTTTGAAGAGCTGCGTTTACTTGTGGAACAGGAATTCTCAACGGACCTCTCTAGTAAGTAACCTCTCAAAAGCTTTGGGTAACAAAGAACCTCTTGTTATTTTACTGTGGCTGGTAACATCAAAATTAAAAAAGGGATTAAAAAAAAACCTTACCAAATAATTTAGTTATCCCTAATAATCCATCCCTAACTAATGTCACATTCACCTAAACACTGATTCTCCTTTGTGGGGCCGAATGTGGTCAATCAGCAGTGTGAGACAAATCCTGTCCACCTATGTGAGTTTTCTAAATAACTGAATCTTAATTTCATTCTGGGTTTTTTAAACTCTTATTTTAAAGGTCTTATTAAATCCTTTTATACACTTTCTTATCTTCTTAAGCAGAGGATATGAAACATCACTTTACCTTTTCTTCCTGAGTTTAGTATTAAAAACAGCAACTATTGCCTTCTCTGAAAATCTAGTGGTAGTGACGCCTTCTGGGGCTTCTGAGATGTAACACATTCTATATAACATGACTGTGCTAAGAGCAAGCAGTCCAGTCTGGAGAGCCAGAAGATGATCAACTTCATCCTCAGTTTTTATTCTAATGTCACGTTAGACACGAAGGCCACAGAACTCTGTCCAGATTCTGGCTGCTGTAGGAAATGGAGGTCAGTCCTTGCACAGGTACAGCCCTGAGGTCCCAGGGGTCAAATCCCTTGGGAAGGAGGGATGATGGAGGTAGGAAGGGCTGGGAGAAGGAAGGAGAATAGAGTGTAGAGGAGAAATGGAGTGGCAAAATGAGAACATCATCTAGCAAGTGCACAGATCTGTTAGAGATGTCATTTTATTTTTGAGAGAGAGCGAGCACAAGTTGGGGAGGGGCAGAGAGGCAGACACAGAATCTGAAGCAGGCTCTGAGCTGTCAGCACAGAGCCCGATGTGGGGCTCCAACTCACGAGCCATGAGATTGTGACCTGAGCCGGGAGTCGAGCACTTAACCGACTGAGACACCCAGGCGCCCCAGAGGTGTCATTTTTTTTTAAACTTTTTTTAATGTTTTATTTCTAGGAGAGAGAGAGACAGAGAGAGACAGAGAGACAGCATGAGCAAGGGAGGGTCAGAGAGAGGGAGTCACAGACTGAAACAGGCTCCAGGCTCTGAGCTGGCAGTCAGCACAGAGCCCGACGTGGGGCTCGAACCCACGAACCGCGAGATCATGACCTAAGCGAAAGTCGGACGCTTAACCGACTGAGCCACCCAGGTGCCCCTAGAGGTGTCATTTTAAAGAATGTCATTAGATAAGCAATTTTAAAGGTAGGTTGTAGAAAATGAAGAGAGGAAGCGATGAGATTAAAAATATTCCAATATTTGGTAAAACCAATGTTCTCAGGGCACTGACAAAAGAAATAATGTTTTAGTGACCAGTGAAGACTTTCGTGGGTAAACTATCAGCCTAAAAGTTGTTTTTGTGGTGCCGCTTATTACGTATAAGTGAATATTGGGTTGCTGGTGGGCCCTGTTCACTTTGTAAAATTTTCTTTGGTAAGTCAGACCATCCTCAGCAACTGTAGATCAAGCAGAATTTTAAAAGCGAAATCACCCCAAAGCATCAGTTGCCCTATTTTCACACAAATGAGACTTTCATATTTGTCTGAAACCTGATGGGATTTTTTATGTTGGAGCAAATGTACATAGATTAGATTGAAAAGCTAAGCCCACTGAGTAACTATATTCCCATTTTTCACATATTTTGTGGACTGTCTTATTGAGAACTCTATGGAAAGTAGAGGATGGCAGTGTGAAAATAAAGGAAGACCAGCTACGTATAAACAAGCTGAGGCATAAAACTTGGTATAGCAAGAGAGTGAGAGTTACCATCCCTTGCTTTTTGCAGAGGTTCAAAGGGCCGGCAGGGGAATGGGAAAGGTGTATTGTGTATGGTGTGCTCTAATTGGAGCTTGTTGGCACGGCGAAGCTGGGGGCAGGTCAGGGTATGTGATTCATTAGTAAGTGTATCTGGCTTTCTCTGGTTGCTCCATGGTTGAAAGGGTCAAAAGTAGGGAAGTTAGTGGTTGGTGCTAATGTTACGGCATTCTGGGCCAGTTGCAGAGTTTATGGGTCAGAGAACTCCTCAGGCTATAGTTTTCCCACCTCTCCTATAGGGGAGAATCAGTTATCATACAAATGTAGGTAAAACCCCTTGTCATAAAGGTTTCACAGGGGTAGCAGAACGGTGAGAACACCTAACAGGGAATGAGACTTTTTGCCTCCGTTAAGGAACAGGGAGAGGTCTCTGCAATGGAAAGGAACTCCACTTATTTCTGCTCCTAGAGCATCAGCACAATGTGGGCTTTGAAGGTAGGTGGACCTGGGCTCAGATCTCAGCTCTGCTTCCTACGTGTTATTTAACCCCTACTCCCTAGGTTTCCCTGATTATAAAACATGGATAGTTAACAGGACATTACAAAGCATGAGACCCAAATTAGGCGCTCATCAGAGCTCTTGAAATCTATGGCCCCTTGGATTACCTATCATCTCGGAGCCACCTGTAATCTGGCTTTTGGACTTTCCCTGTTGAACGGCTTCTCAAAACTAATGGGACTTGTAGAGAAGCCTTTGATCTATGGCAGCTCAGCAGCCATCTCCTGTCCTCTTCTGGACATAATCTGTCACTGCAGGACCCTGCCCTCCAAGAACACTGCCACTAGCTTCAGTAACTCACGGGGCACCTGAGCCCGGCCCTAGAGCAAATGCTGCGGGGACTAAACTGAGTAAGACCGGGTCCTTGAACCTCAAAGTACATACATCCTGAGCATAAACCAGCAAAGAGCTGATTAGAATACAAGGGGCTCCTTCTATAGTGAGTGGCTACTAAAGGGTAGAGAGGCACTTCTAAGCCTTCTTCAGGTGTTGGGAATACATAGGGATGTCTTCCCGAAAGGGCAGCAGACCTGCCCCGGCCAAGGGCTGCGGCAGTCTGGCTGGGCGGACATGTGCCGGGGGTACCGACTGGCAAGGGGGAGGACAGGCGTGTCAGAACCTGAAATGCCAGAATTCATCTTGAAAACTAAGACTGTTATTTTTTGCCTTCACAGTCCTTCCAGATAAAAGGTAAACAAGTTCTTAATGTGTATTCCCAAATCAAATAGTAACAAGTTCTTAATGTGTATTCCCAAATCAAATAGTAACTGAGTACAGATTATTTTTTAAAAGAATTAAAAATGATTTCATTTTAAAATTTAAAAAGTCCAAGTCTTATCCCATATAATTTAGGTTACCGATATTTAAAGAAAGATCAAATTTATGTATGCTATCAGATATCTTTTAGTTACAGTAATGAAAAGGACTTGATAAAGTTATATTTTGATCACTTAATTCTGAAAAAGAAGCTGGTTATTAAAGCAGAATTAAAATTTTTAAAAATAATGTCAAAAGGTCTCTTGGAAAAATTAAGATCTGAACTAGGTAGAGAGTTTAGACCATACCTGATTAGAATCACCTGGACGAGGTTTTAAAAATCCTTCTGCTGGGGCTGCACCTTGGACTAATTTACCTCGGATCTCTGGAGGTGCGATCTGGGCATGTTTTAGACCTCTCGCCAGCGGGCTCCAATGTGCAGGCAAGTCTTGCAAACCAATAGTTTTAGGCAAATATATAACAATGTAATTACTAAATTTATCAACGGACCTAAATTAATAAAAACATTTTGACCCTTAAATGACCTATCCAGCACTGGTTAGCAAAATAATTACCATGCACTGCAGCAGTGAGTGTCATGATTGCCTACAAGGACCTAAGTAAACCCTGAACAAACCTGAACCTAGGACAAGGGCAATATGTTTTTATTTTTGTTTTGTTTTTAAATGTTTGAAAGAGAATTCCAAGCAGGCTCCACACTGTCAACGCAGAGCCTGATGTGGGGCTCAAATTCACAAACTGTGAGATCATGACCTGAACTGAAATCATGAGTAGGATGCTAAACCAGGTGAGTAACCTGGGTGCCCCTGTTTATATTTTTAATGACAATGTTTCAACAAATTATTTAAACCATTAGCAACCACAGTTGCTATGAAGTGTTCTGATCTTATTCTTAAATATATATGTGCATTTTTAATTGCTTTCATTATGCCTGAAATTCTTTGCATTTGAGGAATGTAATTATTACTTCTATGATTCTTCCTTTTGCATACACATTTTTCTGCTAGAATAGGAAATCAGAGAAGATAACTGTTAAAATAGCCCCAAAAGTAGTGGGACAGATAGATACGGCCCTGGTAAGCAGACACTGACTTCCTGGGATCCACCTCCAGTCCCAGATTATACAGTCATCCAAGTGAGGATTCTCTGGGAAATTTAGAATTTTAATGGATACTAATAACCATCCAAGCTTGTGTGAGATACATAGAATTTTTATATTTTATTTTTACTCCTACAGAAGAAAAGAAGAAGAAACAGGTTCATATCCAAAAAGTCTACTCCCCAGTGGTTAAATGTACTATGAAAAGAGCATTAACAAAGAAAAACTAACAAAGGTACAACTGCTGTGGATTCAAAAGGCACAAACAAAACTACAAAAAAAGTAAGTGCATTTTCTTTCAGATTTTGTAGTGCTCAGGGGAAGTCTGAGATTAACAAACCTGCATAATCCCCAATGAACAGCAGAAACGGTAAATAACATTCTAAACAATACAAATGGATAAACATGGTCAGAATATTAGGTTAAGTGCTAACCTTATTTTGAGTCCATGGTTCCACATGAGTCTCTTAGAGGCTTCAGAGCAGAAAATTCATAGCATGCCTTTCAACAACTAGCCACAGGAAAACTATGTATATATTCTGTATTTCGTTAAATCTAAGAAGGCATCAATTCTGAGATGCATCCTAAGTCACAGATATCACATGTAAAAAAAAGTTTCAGGATCAATAAAATATGGCACTGGTACAGACCCTTTAAAAAGGAGACCTAAGAAGGAGGGAATATGTGACTAGATGTATTTATTCATTTGGGAAAGGAATTTTCCTCTCAATAATTAGTTTGAATTTTTGCCACAATTATTGTGTCAAAATACAATTAAATGTCAGAACATCTGAGGGTTTTTTTTTTTGTAGTTTAAGCATTTTATTGTTTTTCTTAACAGAAACAACCAGAAGATGTCTTCAACCAAACTACCTATAAAAAAACCTCTTATATAAATTATGCTCTATTTTTATAATCAAAATACTGTGCTGGTAAAAATAAATAGATACAACAAACAACGTACTTCACTTCCATGTTTGCTATGAGACCAACAAGGTATGTCAGTCCTTATAATTACACTTGAAAAACAAACAAATACATGCAAAATTAGGCCAATGCTAAAGATTTCAGATTATTCCAGAAACATGATTTTGCTCTACAGAAGAACAATATTGATGCAGGAGGCAAGTGCTTCCTAACAAGCTCGTAGTGTCGTATTGTGAAGTGGGTAGTGTATCTACTACAGAACAGACTATTTTGTATTTTCCAAGTCTAACCATAAAGCCTGGTAAGTCAAAAAACAAACCCAATCTTATTTCCACGTACAACAGAACAGTATTAATACATTTTATATTTTTTACTAAGAATACTTTATAGTTTTTTTGGCTCTTACATTCAGTGTCCATTGGCTCCTTCGGAGAGTATCCGTGAAGGTTCGGTAAATTTTGCGGTGAACAAGTAAAAAAGAGCTGGTGTGGGTACCAAAGCCAAAAGGGGTAAATCTTGCTCAAGTTTATCCACTCTGGAAATGGATATTATTCCATAGGCATGAAGTAACCAGTGGCTGAAGAGAACAATAAGTCTTTTCTTTCTCACCAGAAGATCATAGCAATTCTATATAGTTTTATAAAAGAAAGAAAACAAATACAGATCATCAGGCTGAATAAATGAGATAATTATAATTTAAAATGTACTGTTTCTTGGGAAGATGGTGGAACAGGAAGATCTCAAGCTTACCTCGTCTCACGGATACACTGAGATAACAGACACATGAGTGCAACTAACTCTGAAAACGGCCTAAAGACGCAAAAGATCTTCCACAGTTAACTCTGGAGAGGAGGCCACATCAGCAAGGGTAAGAAGGGAGGGACGTGGTTAGGAACTAAGCCCTGGCAGAGACTAACCACAAAGAGGAGGGGTACAGGGGTCCAGTGCTGGGAGGAGGAGTCCCCATAACGTTAGGCTTTGAAAGCCAGTGGGCCTTAACTTTGAGAGTTTTTACAATTGGTGGTGCCAAGCTCCAAGAGCCTGCATCACAACCTGGTAGATACACAGCATAGAAGCAACAGTTTGAAAAGCACCTGGGGTATCTGCGAAGGAGATCTCAGAATGTACACTGTGGGGGCAGGGATCATCAGGAAACTTCTCCAGGAACATTCCCGCACCGTAATACCCAGACACTTGCAGGAACCAGCAGAAGACGCCACCTGTCTTGCTAGCACCCTGTCCCGACATACCCTGCAAGCAGCCCCAGAGTGGCTCCTGCCCTGGGGAGAGGGGAAGATAATCACACACGGATGTGCCTGCAGTCCCGAGAATCAAACCTTATGACTAGATGCACAGAGGAAGGACCCTGCCGATCCGTGCTACTATGACCTCAACAGATTGAGAACAGGCATCTGATCTGACTGCTGATACTGCCCCGCCACAGGCCCTCAGTGACTACACCCTGCCTGGTGTGCCCCGAGTAGATCAAGTGGGGCCACTGCAGTTGCCTGGACGAAGGCAGCTCAGCCACAACAGTAGGACACACATACCCGCATAGGAGACACCCCTGAAGCGCCTGGTTCTGGTGACCAGGGCACCACAGGACCTTCAATATCAGGAGATATAGTGGACTTTTCTAATACACAGGGGGAAAAAATAGACAAATGAGGAGACAGAGGAATATGTCCCAAATGAAACAGATAATATGCATGATAAAGTAATGGTTATAAGGATATTCACTGGACTTGAGAAAAGAGTGGAAGATCTCAGTGAGACCCTCAATAGAGATAGAAAATATCAGAGATGAAGAACTCAACAACTAGGATAAAAAATACATGAGAGGGAATTAATTTAGGGAAGGAGATGAAGGGATCAGTGATTTGGAAGATGGATATAATAGAAAGCAGCCACGCTGAATAGCAAACAGAAAAAGATACAATAAAAAGTAAGAATAGGTTATGGGAACTCAGTAATATCACCAAGCATAATATTCACCTTATAGGGATCCTAGAAGGAGAAGAGAGAGAAAAGGGGCAGAAAGTTTGAAGAAATAATAGTGGAAAACTTCCCTAATCTGGGGAAGGAAATAGACATCTGGATGCAGGAGGCACAGAGAACACCTAACAAAATTAAACCAAGGTCCACACCAAGACACATAGTAATTAAAATAGCAAAAGTAGTGATAGAGATTTTACATGCAGCAAGAGAAAGCAAGTACATATAAAAGAAAACTCCATAAGCCTATTAGCTGATTTTTCAGCAAAAACTCTGAAGGCCTGAATGAATGGCATAATATATTCAAGTGCTGAAAGGAAAAAAAAAAAAATAGCCAGCAAAGTTACCATTCAGAAGAGAAGAAGAGTTTCCCAGACAAAAGTTAAAGGAGTGCATCACCACTAAACCAGCCTTACAAGAAATATTCAAGGGAATTCTTTGAGTGGGAAGAAAAGCCCTTAATCAGAAGAAAATTACGAAAAGGAAAAAAACGTCACAGATAAATGTAAACATATAACAAAAGATTAATCACATATAAAACCAGTATGAAAATGAATGCACAAAAGCAGTAAAATCAATTGTAACTAATAGCCAGTCCAGGGATTCATAAAAGGATGCAAAGTATGATCATATACATAAAATGCAGGGCAGGGGAGCAAAAATTTAGTGCTTTTAGAATGCGTTCAAACTAAAGTGACCCACAACTTAATACAGACTGCTATACACATAAGGAGTTATATATTAACGGTAACCATGGATCAAAAACCTGTAATACATATGTAAATAGAAAGGACTCCAAACATAACACTAAAGCCATCAAACCACAAGGGCAGAGAAAGAGGAGCAGAAAACTACAAAAGTAGTAAAACTAAGAAAACGGCCTTAAGCATACTTATCAATAATTATTTTGAGTATAAATGGACTAAATGCTGCAATCAAAAGACATAGGATCCTAAGTGGATAAAAAACCAAAATGCATCTAAGTGCTGCTTTTAACAGACACTTCAGACTTAAAGACATATGCATATTGAACGTGAAGGAATGGAAAAACACATTATGCAAATAGAAAAGAAACCTGGAGGGGCACATGGGTGGCTCAGTCAGTTAAGCGTCCGACATTGGCTCAGGTCATGATCTCACGGTTTGTGAGTTTGAGCCCCACGTTGTCAGGCTCTGTGCTGAAAGCTCAGAGCCTGGAGCCTGCTTCAGATTCTGTCTCCCCTTCTCTCTGCCCCTCCCTCTCAATAATAAACATTAAAAAATAGAAAATTAAAAAAAAAAAAAAGGAAGCTAGAATAGCAATACTTATACTGGACAAAATAGACTTTAAAACAAAGTCTGTACCTAGACGGAAAGGGACACATCATAATAAAGGAACAATCCAACAAGAGGATATAACAATTATAAATATCTATGCACCCAACCTGGCAGCACCTAAATACATAAAGCAACTATTAACAGATACAAAGGAAGAAAAATGACAGTAATACACTAATAGCTGATTTCAACCCTCTATGTACATCAATGGATACATCATCCAGACAGAAATCAACAAGACCAGTGGCTTTGCATGACACGTAAGACCAGATGGGCATACAGATATATTCATGGTATTCCATCCAAAAACACTGGATTACACATTCTTTCCAAGTGCACATGGGACCTTCTCCAGAATGGATCACGTGTTAGACTACAAAACAAGTCTCAATAAGCTTAAAAAGATTAAAATCATATGCATCTTTCTAACCACAGGTTAGAAAGGTATGGAACTAGAACTCACAAGGAAAAAATCTAGAAACACAAATACATGGAGGCTAAATAACATGCTATTCACAATGAATGGGTCAACCAAGATACCAAAGACAGAATAAAAAAATACATGAGACAAATGAAAACCACAATGGTTCAAATCACTGGGATGTGGCAAAAGTCGTTCTGAGGGAGAACATGATAGCAACAGGACTACCTCAAGAAGAAACATTTCAAACCTTTTCAAGCGAGCTAGAAAAACAAAGCCCATAGCCAGTAGAAGGAATAAAATAATAAAGCCTAGAGCATAAATAAATCAAAGAGATGTTAAAAAGAAAAATAGATCAGTCAAGCCATGAGCTGGTTCTTTGGAAGATCAACAAAATTGATAACCATTAGCCAGACTCATCAAGAAAAGAGAGGTCTGAGATAAAACCAGAAAAGGAAAAATAACTAATGCCACTGAAATACAAGGGATTATAAGAGAATATTATGAAAAATTATATGCCAATAAACTGGACACCATTGAAGAAATGGATACACTCCTCGAAACATAAAACCTCCCAAAACAGAATCAGGAAAAGTACTATCAATGAAATGGAATCAGTAATCAAAATGCTCCCAACAAACTAAAGTCCAGGAGCACATGGCATCACAGGTGAATTCTACCAAACATTTAAAAAAGAGTTAAGTGGTGCCTGGGTGGCTTGGTCAGTTAAGCATCTGATCAACTTCAGCTCAGGTCATGATCTCAGGGTTGTGAGATCAAGCCCCGCGTCAGGCTTAAAACTGAATGTGGAACCTGCTGGGGATTCTCTCTCTCCCTTTCTCTTTGCCTCTCTCTCCTTCTCTCTCTCTCTCAAATAAATTTTTAAAAATAAAAATACCCCCCCTCCCAAAAAAAAGAATTAACACCCATTGTTCTCAAACTATTCCAAAAAATAGGAAGGGAAGCTTCCCATTTTATTCTCTGAGGCCAGCACTCTGATACCACAACCAGATAAAGATAACACAAAAAGCGAAAACTACAGACACATTACACATATACATATATATTATTATAATTACTCAACAATTATCTCTGACGATGCAAAAATCCTCAACAAAATATTAGTAAACCACATAGAAGAATACACTAAAAAAATTACAATCAAGTGGGTTTTATTCCAAGTTCAATCAATATTTGCAAATCAATCAACACACTATATCACATTAATGAGAGAAGGGATAAAAACCACAGGACCATCTCAACAGATGCAAAAAAGCATTATCTGACAAAGCACACCATCCATTTGTGATAAAACCTCTCAACAAAGTCAGTCTAGAGAGAACATACCTCAACACAGTGAAGGCCAAATATGAAAACCCCACAGCTTACATCTTACTAAATGGTGAAAATCAGAGCTTTTCCTCTAAGATCCAGAACATAACAAGGATGTTCACTCTCACGATATGTATTCAACATACTACCAAAAGTCCTAGCTACAGTGATCATATAAGAAAAAAGATAAAAGGCATCCAAATTGATAAGAAGTAAAAGTTACACTATTTGCAGATGACATACAGTAAAAGCTTGGATTGTGAGTAACTTGGTCTGTGAGTGTTCCACAAGACGGGCAAACATTTCTAATTTTAACTTGATAAACAATATCGTGCAATACAAGTAACATGATGCCTAATGTAACATGATCACAACTGAGCCAATGGTTCTTGAAATTCATTGTGATATACAAGTCCTTTGGATTATAAGCATGTTTCCAGTTCTACTGTATTATTCAGAAAACCATAAAGACCCACCAAACCAAGTTTCTACTGTATTATACAGAAAACCATAAAGACCCACCAAAAACCAACTAGAACTGATAAATGCATTCAGTGAAGTTGCAGGATACAAAATAAATAATCAGATATCTGTTGCATTTTTATCCAATAATGAAGTAGCAGAATGAGAAATTTAAGAAATGATCCCATTTACATTGTACAAAAATAACAAAATACCTCGGAAGAAAGTTAACCAAGGAAGTGAAGGACCTGTACCCTGAAAATTATAAAACACTGTTGAAAGAAACTGAGGGTGACCCAAACAAATGATAAAGAATTTCCATGTTCATGGATTGGAAGACCCAATATTGTTAAAATGTTTTTAATGCTAAAGAAATCTACTGATTTAATGCAATCCTTATCAAAACAGCATCATTTTTTATAGAACTAGAATAATTATAAAATTTGTATGGAACCAAAAAAAAAAAAGAAACCCTTAAATAGCTAAAGCAACCTTGAGAAAGAAAAACAAAGCTGGAAGTATAACAAGCCCAGATTTCAAGATACACTACAAAGCTACAGTTTTCATAACAGTATTGTACTGACACAGAAAGAGACACACAGATCAATGGAACAGGATAGAAATCCCTGAAATAAACCCATGCATATATGGTAAAATAATTTAGGACAATGGAGGCAAGAGTATACAATGGGGAAAAGATACTCTCTTCACTAAATAGTGTTGTGAAAACTGTACACCTACATTCAAAAGAATGAAACTGGACCACTTTCTTACCCTACACACAAAAATAAACTCAAAATGGATTAAAGATCTAAATGTGAGACCTGAAACCATAAAGTTCCTAGAACAAAACAGGCAGTAATCTGACACTGGCTAAGGAAACATTTTCCTAGATATGTCTCCTCAGGCAAGAAAAACAGGAGGAGAAGTATTGGGACTATACCAATTAAAGAGCTTTTACACAGTGAAGGAAATCATCAACAAAACCAGAAGGAAATCTAATGAAGGGGAGAAGAAATTTGCAAGTGGTATATCTACAAGTAATATATCTGTAAGAAACAATCTGATTAAAAAATGGGCAGAGGACCTGAACAAGTTTTCAAAAAAAGTTACACATATGAACAGCAGACACAGGGAAAGATGGTCAACATCACTCATCGTCTGAGAAATGCAAATCAAAACTACCTTGAGAGATCACCTTATGCCTGTCAGAGTGGCTAACATCCAAAACATAAGAAATGACAAATGTTAGGGGTGCCTGAGTGGCTTAGTCGGTTAAACATCCGACTTTCACTTAGGTCATGATCTTGCGGTTCGTGGGTTCGAGCCCCGCGTCGGGCTCTGTGCTGACTGCCAGCTCAGAGCCTGAGCCTGTTTCAGAGTCTGTCACTCCCTCTCTCTCTGACCCTCCCCTGCTCATGCTGTCTCTCTCTCTCCTAGAAATAAATAAAACATTAAAAAAAAAAAGAAATGACAAATGTTGGCAGGGATGTGGAGAAAAAGGACCCTCGTGTACTAATGGCAGGAGTGCCAACTAGTGCAGCCAGTGTGGGAAACAGTAAGGAGGTTCTACAAAAAAATTAAAAATAGAATTACCAAATTCCACTAGCGCATATATACCCAAAGAAAATAAAAACTCTAATTTGAAAAGAAATATGCACCTCCATGATTACTGCAGCATTAATTACACAGCCAAGATACGGAAGCAACCCAAGTGTCTACGGATAGATGAATGGATAAAGTTGTGGTATAGATGAACAATGGGATATTACTTAGTCATAAAAAAGAATGAGATCTTGCCATTTGCAACAACATGGATGGACCTAAAGGGTATAATACTAAATGAAGTAAGCCAGTGAGAGAAAGACAAATACCATATAAATTCACTCATATGTTAAGAAACAAAGGATAAAAAGGGACCAGGGGGGAAAAAAGACTCAAATATAGAGAACAAACTGGTGGTTACCAGAGGGGAGGTGGGTGAAATAAAGGGGATTAAGAATACACTTAATCTTGATGAACACAGAATATAGAATTGTTGAGTATACTGTACACCTGAAACTAATATAACAGTCTGTATGTTAATACTTTAATAAAAATAAAACATATTGTTTCCATACAAAATCTTAACCTCAGAATTACACAATGTTTGACCTAAAAAGGACCTAAGAAATCACTCATTCTAGCTACTACACTTTACAGATGAGGAAACTGAGGCTTCCTACAGCCATACAAGCACTCCGGGATAGTCCGTGTCTCTAAGTTCTAGCCCACGCCAACATTCAACCCTGGAAACACTACCATTTCTTCTGAGAGATATGAACTAGAAGGGAATTCCATCCTATGTGCCTGCTTCCTACCCTGATCCACAGTAGCTGACTTTTTCAGATGGCAAGGAGAAGGGACACACACCCAACTTCCTCAGTCTCCAGTGTTCCTGGAGTCTGCTCCCTGGATAATTAGAAGGGAACAGAAATGACACACGAACACTGTGATTTCCTTTCATCTTTAAAACAATTCTATAATATGGAGAAATTGGAGGGACCAAGTTATTATAAAAGTAGTATCTAAAGGTGCTAATAAACACACTGAAATGTAATTTGCAGTAGGTTTGTTACCAACTTTCTCTTATTGAATGACTCATCAACTCATCTATAACTAGATTTTCTTTTCCTGATTCAGGTCGCTGTTTCTGATTCATTATAGAGTCTAACTGAAGTACACAAACATTTTATACAGGAGCGATTCCTGGAGCAGAGAAATGTTTCAAAGCTAATTTAACTATTCACAGTAGTTGCAGGTGATAAACAAAAATTCAAAAACTTTATTTTATTGAAATACCCAATCATTTCCTCCCTCCAGTCTTTCCTTAGAATTGATAAAAATAACAAAATGAATTTGTTTATCTTCTTTGAACACCTTGTAATGTTGATTAAAGATTACAAAGGAGAAACAGGGACAGTATACAAATGGAAACATTAGAATCACCATAAAAATATTCCGTGTATTTCCTCTATTATTCTACCAGAAAGCCATTTCCCTTTCATTCTTTCACTAAGGTCAGAGAAAAAGGAGGAACAACAATGACTCCAAAATAGTCTCTGGGTTGAACTTTTTTAAAGAAAGGATTCAGAGTACGCAGTTGAAGACAGTGCCCAAGCACTAGACTAGCAAGCAGGACGTAAGAGAACTAAGACACTTTGCTCTTTTATTCCTTTCAAGTTAAAGGAATAACTCAGAGTTCTTTCAAACAGTATTTCCACGGAAATACTAAAAAGAGACAAAATGGAGGTCTCAAAACAGGACCAGTATCAAAACTAATGTGACCATTAATATCCTTTCAAAATCACCAAAACGTTAGTTACTAGAGTGCAAAAGTAAACATCCATAATTGAGAAAATAAAATTGGGAACAAATATATAGAAGGGTACAGAATGTATACAATTATTGATGACTGTTGGGGTCACCAGTGTAAAATAAGGTGTAAAATTAATTCTACATACAAGAAAGCATTTTATGCTTCCTTCAAAATAGTGTTAACTTTCAACATTTCAATAATTAAACATTTTCTATGTGGGTCAATTATGTGAAATGATAGTTTTTTTCTCCAACATGAGGAATAGTCGAGCCCACTACTTCATTAACTTCCCAAGCAAATACAGTGTAATATGCAACCTTTTATAAACTCAACAAGCTAAAAGCTACTGAGTGCCATTAAACAAGGATTACTACAACAATCAGTAGTACCACATCATATGTATTATTTATGTACTACTATTTTCCTATTCAGTTGTCAAATCTACTTAAAAAAACTTAAAGGAGGCACTCTACACATTCAATGCAATTCCAATCAAAATTGCACCAGCATACTTCTCAAAACTAGAACAAACTATCCAAAAATTTGTATGGAACCACAAAAGACCCCGAATAGCCAAAGTAATCCTGAAGAATAAAACCAAAACGGGAGGGATCACCATCCCAGACTTTAGCCTCTACTACAAAGCTGTCATCATCAAGACAGTATGGTATTGGCACAAAAACAGACACATAGACCAATGGAACAGAATGGAGAACTCAGAAGTGGACCCAAAAGTATACAGCCAACTAATCTTTGACAAAGCAGGAAAGAATATCCGATGGAAAAAAGACAGCCTTTTTAACAGATGGTGTTGGGAGAACTGGACAGCAACATGCAGAAGAATGAAACTAGATCATTTTCTCACACCATGCACAAAAATAAACTCAAAATGGATAAAGGACCTGAACGTGAGACAGGAAACTATCAACACCCTAGAGGAGAAAGCAGGAAACAACCTCCTTGACCTCCACCGCAGCAACTTCTTACTTGACACATCCCCAAAAGCAAGGGAATCAAGAGCAAAAATAAACTGTTGGGACCTCATCAACATTAAAAGCTTCTGCACAGCCAAGGAAACAACCCAGAAAATTAATAGACAACCAACGGAATGGGAAAAGATAGTTGCAAATGACATATCAGACAAAGGGTTAATATCCAGAATCTATAAGGAACTCACCAAACTACACGCCCGAAAAACAAACAACCCAGTGAAGAAATGGGCAGAAGATATGAACCGACATTTCTCCAAAGAGGACATCCAGATGGCCAACAGACACATGAAACGATGCTCAGCATCGTTCCTCATCAGGGAAATACAAATCAAAACCACACTGAGATACCACCTCACGCCAGTCAGAGTGGCTAAAATGAGCCAATCAGAGAACTCTAGATGCTGGCGAGGATGTGGAGAAACGGGCACCCTCCTACACTGTTGGTGGGAATGTAAACTGGTACAGCCCCTCTGGAAAACAGTGTGGAGGTTCCTCAGGAAACTAACAATAGAACTCCCCTATGACCCAGCAATAGCACTGCTAGGAATTTACCCAAGGGATACAGAAATGCTGATGCATAGGAGCACATGTACCCCAATGTTCATAGCAGCACTCTCCACAATAGCTAAAACATGGAAAGAGCCTAAGTGTCCATCAACAGATGAATGGATCAAGAAGACGTAGTTTATCTATACCATGGAATACTACATGGCAATGAGAAAGAATGAAATCTGGTCATGTGTAGCAACATGGATGGACCTTGAGGGTGTTATGCTGAGCGAAATAAGTCAGGCAGAGAAGGACAAATATCATATGTGTGCACGTATAGGAGGATTAGGAGGAACTTAACAGAGGACCAAGGGGGAGAAGAAGGGCGGAAATGGTGGGGGAAAGGGAGAGAGGCAAACCATGAGAGACTCTTGAATGCTGACAAAAACTGAGGACTGGTGGATGTGGGGGGGAGGAGGGGTGGGTATGGAGGAGGACACTTGTGGGGATGAGCACTGGGTGTTATGTGGAAACTAATTTGACAATAAACTATTTGTAAAAAAAAAAAAAAAACTTAAAGGAAAAAAGATTTCCTACCTCAATTTCAGAAGCCGACATGTACACAGCCAGAGTAACCAAAGATAATACTAATATAATGTATGGGAAGGCATAATCTGAAAAACAGACATTGGCATTATATTGAAAATTAAATATTCTGAATAAAACATCAAAAAATTCAAACAGTATATTTCTCCCCATAGTTGAAAACTTTCTCGACCAGTTCTATGAGAGACTTAAGCCCTAATGCCCTAAAGGGGGCAGCAAACTTTCTGTAAAGGGCAGGATAATGTTTGCTTTGCAGGCCATACAGTAGCTGCCTCAATCACCCAAGTCCCTGTTACAGTGGGAAGCAGACAATACATAAATGAATGGGTGTGGCTATGTTCCAATAAAACTTTATAGACAATAAAAATCCATATTTCATATAATTTTCACCTGTTAAGAACTGACTACTTTTTTCCCCCCTACCATTTAAAAAATATAAAACTTTTCAGTCAGTTAAACATCCAATTCTTGATTTCGGCTCAGGCCATGATCTCACAAACTGAATGGTGAACTTGAGCCCCACACTTGGCTCTGCACTGACAGCACAGAGCCTGCTTGGGATTCTCTCTCTCTCCCTTTTTCTACCCTTCTCCCCAGCTCAAAATAAATAAAAATAAACATTAAAAAAAGGTAAAACTATCCTTGGCCCAGCTTTGAAGGTCGCTGCCTTAAGGCATCTACTGAATGTAAAGAATTAAATTCCATCTATGCATCTAGAATGATACTAGTATGTACCAAACTTGACTTGGGAGGACTGAGAAAATAATTACTCAAGTAATTTTGTTTCATGATCCAAATAGAGGACTTTGGTTGAGAAATGCTAAATATAACAGTTATTCCGTTTTAACTACTCTTTAGAAAAGTTCATGTATCAATAAACGTCAAAGGATAAATGGATCATCCAGTATTCTTTATGTCAAAATTCTAGCTATTTCTACTTCAGGCAAAATTTTTTTCTAACAATATAGTATCTTTCTCTTAAAATGTTTTCAATTTAAAGCACACTTAAACAAATGTACAAATTGAGAAAAAAAATCTTAAATTATGTTTTATATAATTATTTTAAAACAACTTCAATTTATGAAACCACTAATCATTTTACATTGCAATGGAATCCATCTGGAAGAATTTCAAATGTTTCAGAATGCAGAAGCCAGAAACTTCATATTAATCTATACAGGCCTGATTCCAACTTACTGAATAACTACCTTTTTTTGACATTTAGAACCTTTTAGTTCATAGACAGTGATAAGCATCCTCAACAATGATTTTAAAAAATCCCATTTAATTTATAAATAGCTAAACAATGTTGCTAATTATATGAATTTAAGACCAAGTAGTAAAAAACCATCTAAGGTAAGAGGAAATTTCTAACAAGGCCTAAACTTGTGGGGAGTGGAGAGTGGTCCTGGGCTTTTGGCAGGATTTAGGTCTTGGGCTCAGGCATGGTTCTTACTCTAGGGTAGAAAACAATTTAAGATTTTGAGCAACTAGACCTGGCCAGGGCGGGGAGGGCAGGCAGGATGAGAATTTGCATTTTAGTTCCCCTGGTGGTTCAGATGCAGATCACACTTAAAAACCAGATTCAACAGGGGCGCCTGGGTGGCTCAGTCAGTTGAGCGTCTGACTTCGGCTCAGGTCATGATCTCACGGTTCCGTGGGTCGAAGCCTCGCGTCAGGCTGTCACTAGCTCAGAGCCTGGAGCCTGTTTCAGATTCTGTGTCTCCCTCTCTCTCTGACCCTCCCCTGCTCATGCTGTCTCTCTCTCTCTCAGAAATAAATAAAACATAAAAAAATTTTTTAATTAAAAAAAAAAAAACCCAGCTTCAATAATACTTCCAAGTTGGTAAAATTTTGTCACAGACCTCTTTCTAATAATTCCAGTGCCTCTCCCCCAGACACAAGTATCTCTTAAGCTACCAGAGGCTGCCTGCTGCTCTACTCTGCTCAGACTTCTGTTTCTCCTTGTTATGAACAGAATGTTTGTGTCCCCCCAAATTCCCGTTGAAATTTTTTTTTTCTAGGAGAGAGAGAGAGAGACAGTGTGAGCAGGGGAGGGTCAGAGAGAGAGGGAGATACAGACTCTGAAATAGGCTCCAGGCTCTGAGCTGGCAGTCAGCATGACCTAAGCGGAAGTCGGATGCTCAACTGACTAAGCCACCCAGGTGCCCCCCACACCCCCCTCCGTTGAAATCTTAACTGGAAATATGACGGTATTTAGATGTGGGGCCTTTGGGAGGTGATGGGGACATGAGGGCAGAGCTCTTGTGAATGGAATTAGTGCCCTCACAAATGAGACCAGAGAGAGCTTCCCTCTCCTCCTGCCCCAGGAGGACACAGTGGGCTCTTACCCAGACACCCGATCTGCTGGTGCCTTGCTTTTGGACTCCCCATTCTCCAGAACCAAGAGAAAAAGTTTCTGTCATTTGCAAGCCACCTATAGTATTGTAACGGCCATCTGAAACAACTAAGACACCCCCAGAAATAAAAAATTATATTTTTCAATATCATAAGATCGCGAGTTGGTATAATGTCCTCTGTGGCTAATCTCAGCAGCCTGCATGAATTTATATTTAGCACAAATGAACACTAACTCCTCTGTCCTCGCAATGAATGTGTTTTGAGCAGGGGCTTATTAACAAAATGATCTGACACTCACTGTGGGAAAGGACATTTTTCTTTAAAAAAAATTGTTTACTGTTTATCTTTGAGAGGGAAAGAGAGAGTGTGTGATTAGAGGAAGGGCAGAGATACAGGGAGACACAGGATCTGAAGCAGGCTCCAGGCTGTTAGCAAAGAGCTGGACACAGGGCTCGAACCCATGAACTGTGAGATCATGACCTGAGCTGAAGTCTGATGCTCAACCAACTGAGCCACCCAGGCATCCTGGAAAAGACATTTTTCAATACAGGCAGGTACAGTATATGAAACATTAGTGTCTAGCAGTCTTCTTGTGTTAACCTCCCAAACCCTGACCAACTTCCCACAGCTTTTTCCCCTTTTCCCCTCGTATAACCAAGAGGTCCTACACAATAGCACCATCTGTAAGCTAGGACACAGGGGATTTGAAGGCTGACAATTCTTAAAGCTCTCCCAAGTGTCACACTAGTATAAATAATTACCTGTATTCTTGTGAATATTACATGAATACCTAAAACTGAATTGGCTTCTCATCAACCAGTTTGCTTTTCCTAATATGCACTGTTGCTCTATTCATCAGTTACTAAGTTAGAAAACTACTCTATGGGGGTACCTGGGTGGCTCAGTCAGTTGAGTGTCCGACTCCATTTTGGCTCAGGTCATGATCCCAGGGTTGTGGGATCAAGCCTTGTGTCAGGTCTGCTGAACATGAGCCTGCTTAAGATTCTCTCTCTTCCTCTGCCCCTCTCCCCAACTTGTGCACTCAAAAAAAAAAAAAAAAAGCTACTCTATCATAGTCTTCTCGCATTCTGGCACCTCTGTGTTTAATCGGTTACCTAGTTTAGTTAACTCTATCTTTAAAGCAGCTCTTCATTCCCAGTGTTTCTCTGCTTTAGGTCCGACAGACTTGTCTAGCTGCGATAACTGATCGCAGGATCTCAACTGATCCCCCACAGGTTCTCTTCCCTCACCAATCCATCTTCCATACTGTTACCAAGTTCTCTTTCCAAAATGCAAACCTAGGCAGGTCACTCTTCTGCCTAAAATCCTTAGAGTAGGTCTCTACTCCCTAAAGCAAGAATAGTGACCTCAAACCCCTAGAGGCTAGCCAGGCGGATAAATAACTGAAGTGGGCCAAAACTAAAATGGAATTGTAGAAGCAAGAAGTAAACATACATTTCCAAATACTATGTAGGCCAATGGAAACAATACATCTGTAACTAGAATATGAAGGATAACAGACCCCTGACTCGTCTCCAATTTCCTCTTCTCTTGGCCACACCTTCACAGCACATTCCTCATCCTGAGCCAAATTTATCACCAAGCTACACAGTGATGCCCAGTCTTGTCTAGTGCTTTTAGGTCAGAAGCCTTGCCCTCTGTACCCTGGCGGACTCCACAGAAAAGATGGCATCTAACAACCCTGCAACATTCAATGTCATATATCCAAGTAAGTGCTATACTATGTCCTCTCAGCTACTTCTAGCTTTCCTTGTATGTTAGTTCTATAACAGCAACTTCTTAACTCTTCTTTGGAGTCACAGTTCAGTCTAAATAGTTGCTGAATAAATGAATGGTTATACTAAAGAATATACAGGGGTGCCTGGGTGACTCAGTCGGTTAAGCGTCTGCCTTCAGTTCAGGTCATCATCTCAAGGTCTGTGGGTTCAAGCCCTCCATTGGGCTCTGAGCTGTCAGCCTGGAACCTCCTTCGGATTCTGTGTCTCCTTCTCTCTCTGCCCCTTCCCTGCTCACACTGTCTCTGTCTCTCTCTCAAAAATAAATACTTAAAAAAAAAGAATATACAGAGGATTCTTTTACTGTACCTAAAAGGATTTCATAAAGGAACTCAGAAACCAAAGACGTAACTTAATGATAAACAGTATATAATAGAATATGTGTGTGTGTGTGTGTGTATGTATTATCAACAGTAATTTCCATGTATTCTATACAAAAACCAGTTATTTTTAACTTTTACTCAGGTTTTTGAAGTGTTGCTACTTAGGTTATAAACTTCAGATACAAAGTATTCTCTAAACAGAAATCAGCTTTGATTAGCTTGATAATGTCTATTCCATTCTAAGAAACCCATTTTTATAGTTTTGTAAGACTGATTATGTTTTAGCAAAAATATATTCTTTTTGAGGATTATTAAAGCTATTTTAAAAGATCGAAAATTATACTTAGAGAAAATACTGTTTATCACATATAAAAATATTTCTTTGACTTGACCGATCAAACTTACATAAGAGGCCTCCACCAACGGCCTGAAGCACAGTTAAAATCGGGAAGAAGTAAAGTGCAGCATAAATACTTTTAAATCGATCAGACTTTCCTAACCCACAGGCGATCTTCTTTACCAGGAGGGGTCGGAGCAACATCATCAATACCAAGCAGAACGCATAATAGATAAAGACGATGGTATATCTGTGAAATAAAACAAGAAATTCTTAACACTGAAAATGTATCAAAATATCTATTACTGATCAATTTAAAATCAAAGATGCTAAAAAAAAGGTTTAAAAAGTGGATTAAGTCAACTGACTGAATATTCAGATTGGTGGCGGGTTGGCCAAAAAGACTCTCATACACTGCTGGAAAGTGTGTGCTGACTCATATCCAGTGGGCCGGTTTAGAAATAGGGATCAAAGATTCCAAAAATGTTTATACTCTGTGATTCAGCAATTTTACTTGTAGAAATTCATCAAAGGAGGGGCGCCTGGGTGGCTTAGTTGGTTAAGCGTCCGACTTTCGCTTGGGTCATGATCTCGCGGTTCGTGGGTTCGAGCCCCGCGTCGGGCTCTGTGCTGACTGCCAGCTCGGAGCCTGGGCCTGTTTCAGTCTGTGACTCCCTCTCTCTCTGACCCTCCCCTGCTCACGCTGTCTCTCTCTCTCCTAAAAATAAATTAAAAAAAAAACAAAAAACAAAAAACAAAAAAAGAAATTCATCAAAGGAAAACAATCAGGGACTGTTCATAAACAAAATTTATGAACAAGGATTTTTATTGAATCACATGATAAGGAAAATTCAGGAAGAAAATACATATCCAACATTAGGAAATTAAATTTTCAAGGACACTCATGGTGGAATAGCACGTGGCCATTAAAAATCTAGTTACGGAAGAAATACTAAGGGCAAAAACAAGTGTGCCTAATACATTAAGGGACAAGAAAAGATTACAAAAAAGCATGTGCATAGTTTAACCTTAATGTCCTTTAGAAAACATTTACACACATTCAGAATGAAACTGGAAAGACAACATTTTTAACACTGGTCGTCTGAAGGAATGGAACTACATGTTATTCTACTTTTGTATGCTTCTTCGGTTTTTCGAATGTCTTATGATGTAGTTTTATAATCAAGAAAAGTGTAGAAAGATCTTTCTCTATCACCAGATGATACTTTCTAGCTCTTTGAGTAATGGGATTCTATGCACATAGTTCTAACCTCCTGTTCATGAAGACTTTCAGATCATTTTTACTGTCTGAATACCTAAATCCCTCCCTACGGAGGGGTGACTCACAGGAAGCCCAGGAGCTTTCGGAACAAAGACCACAAGCCTCCTCTCCGCATCGGCATAATCATACTGCATCCCTGTGCTCCCATGACAGCTTTTAGGTTCAGCCCTAACTGTAATACATTATTATATGTCTGATCTCTTCTGAGGTGAGGAATTTTGTCTTGTTAGGCTATACCCTCCAACAAATCAAAATAAAATTTATTCCTGAAACTTGTAGTTCCTTAAAAGTACGTAAAAGACTATTATTTTATTTTTTTAATAGTTTATTGTCAAGTTGGTTTCCACATAACACCCAGTGCTCATCCCAAGTGCCCTCCCCATGCCCATCACCCCCCCTCCCCTCCCCCACACCATCAGCCCTCAGATTGTTCTCAGCATTCAAGAGTCTCTCATGGTTTGCCTCCCTCCCTCTCCCCAACTATTTTTCCCCTTCTTCCCCCTCATGGTCCTCCATTAAGTTCCTCCTAATCCTCCTATACGTGCAAACATATGGTATCTGTCCTTCTTTGCCTGACTTATTTCGCTCAGCATAACACCTCAAGTTCCATCCATGTTGCTACACATGGCCAGATTTCATTCTTTCTCATTGCCATGTAGTATTCCATGGTATAGATAAACCACATCTTCTTGATCCATTCATCCGTTGATGGTCACTTAGGCTCTTTCCATGTTTTGGCTATTGTTGAGAGTGCTGCTATGAACATCGGGATACATTTGCCCCTATGCATCAGCACTCCTGTATCCCTCGGGTAAATTCCTAGCAGTGCTATTGCTGGGTCATAGGGGTGTTCTATTGTTAATTTTTTGAGGAACCTCCGCACTGTTTTCCAATGGGGTTGCTTGCACCAGTTTACATCCCACCAACAGTGTAGGAGGGTGCCTGTTTCTCCACATCCTTGCCAGCATCTACAGTCTCCTAATTTGTTCATTTTAGCCACTCTGACTGGCGTGAGGTGGTATCTCAGTGTGGTTTTGATTTGTATTTCCCTGATGAGGAGGGATGCTGAGCATCATTTCATGCGTCTGTTTGCCATCTGGATGTCCTCTTTGGAGAAGTGTCTGTTCATGTCTTCTGCCCATTTCTTCACTGGATTATTTGTTTTTTGGGTGTAGTTTGGTGAGTTCCTTATAGATTTTGGATACTAGTCCTTTATCTGGTATGTCATTTGCAACTATCTTTTCCCATTCCATCAGTTGCCTATTAGTTTTATGGATTGTTTCCTTTGCCGTACAGAAGCTTTTTATCTTGATTAGGTCCCAACAGTTCATTTTTGCTCTTGATTCCCTTGCCTTTGGGGATGTGTCAAATAAGAAATTGCTGCCGTTGAGGTCAAGGAGGCTGTTTCCTGCTTTCTCCTCTAGGGTTTTGATGGTTTCCTGTCTCACATTCAGGTCCTTTATCCATTTTGAGTTTATTTTTGTGTACGATGTGAGAAATTGATCTAGTTTCATTCTTCTGCATGTTGCTGTCCAGTTCTCCCAGCACCATTTGTTAAAGTTGTCTTCTTTCTGGGGCGCCTGGGTGGCTTAGTCGGTTAAGCGTCCGACTTTCGCTTAGGTCATGATCTCGCAGTTCGTGGGTTCGAGCCCCGCGTCAGGCTCTGTGCTGACTGCCAGCTCAGAGCCTGGAGCCTGTCTCAGTCTGTGACTCCCTCTCTCTCTGACCCTCCCCTGCTCACGCTGTCTCTCTCTCTCCTAGAAATAAATGAAACATTAAAAAAAAAAGGCTGTCTTTTTTCCATTGGATATTCTTTCCTCCTCTGTCAAAGATTAGTTGGCTGTATACTTTTGGGTCCAATTCTGAGTTCTCAATTCTGTTCCATTGGTCTATGTGTCTGTTTTTGTGCCAATACCATACTGTCTTGATGATGACAGCTTTGTAGTAGAGGCTACAGTCTGGGATGGTGATACCTCCTGTTTTGGTTTTATTTTTCAGGATTACTTTGGCTATTCGGGGTCTTTTGTGGTTCCATACAAATTTTTGGATAGTTTGTTCTAGTTTTGAGAAATATGCTGGTGCAATTTTGATTGGAATTGCACTGAATGTGTAGAGTGCCTTAGGTAGTAATGACATCTTAACTATATTTATTCTTCCTATCCATGAGCATGGAATGTTTTTCCATTTCTTTGTGTCTTCTTCAATTTCCTTCATAAGTTTTCTATAGTTTTCATCATACAGATCTCATATCTTTGGTTAGGTTTATTCCTAGGTATTTTATGCTTTTTTGTGCGGTTGTAAATGGGATCAGTTTCTTGGTTTCTCTTTCTGTTGCTTCATTATTGGTGTATAAAAATGCAACCAATTTCTGTACATTGATTTTGTACCCTGCAACTTGGCTGAATTCATGGATCAGTTCTAGTAGGCTTCTGGTGGAGTCTGTCAGGTTTTCTATGTAGAGTAAGATGTCACCTGCGAAAAGTGAGAGTTTGATTTCTTCTTTGCCAATTGATGCCTTTTATTTCCTTTTGTTGTCTGATTGCTGATGCTAGGACTTCCAGCCCTATGTTAAACAACAGTGGTTAGAGTGGACATCCCTGTCATGCTCCTGATCTCAGGGGGAAAGCTCTCAGTTTTTCCCCGTTGAGGATGTTAGCTGTGGGCTTCTCATAGGTGGCTTTTATGATGTTTAAGGAAGTTCCTTCTATATCTTTCTCAAGGGTCTTTATTAAGAAGGAATACTGTATTTTGTCAAATGCTTTTTCTGCATCTATCGACAGAATCATATGGTTTTTACCTTTTCTTTTCTTAATGTGATGTATGATTTGCAACTATTGAACAAGCCCTGTAACCCAGGAATGAATCCCACTTGACCACTGACAATTCTTTTTATGTGCTGTTGAATTCAATTTGCAAGTATCTTTTTGAGGATTTTTGCATCTGTATTCGTCAAGGATATTGGCCTGTAGTTCTCTTTTTTTGCTGGGTCTCTGTCTGGCTTGGGAATCAAAGTGATGCTGGCTTTGTAAAATGAGTCCAGAAGTTTTCCTTCAATTTCTACTTTTTGGAATAGCTTGAGAAGAATGGGTATTAACTCTGATTTAAATGTCTGGTGGAATTCCCCAGGGAAGCCATATTACCCAGGGCTCTTATTTGTTGGGAGATTTTTGATAACTGATTCAATTTCTTCACTAGTTATGGGTCTATCAGATGTTCTACCTCTTTCCATGTGAATTTTGGTAGTGAGTGTGTGTTTAGGAATTTGTCCACTTCTTCTAGGTTGTCCAATTTGTTGGCATATAACTTTTCATAGTATTCCCTGATAATTGCTTATATTTCTGAGGGGCTGGTTGTAATAAGTCCATTTTCATTCATGATTTTGTCTATTTGAGTGCTCTCTCCTTTCTTTTTGGGAAGCCTGGCTAGAGGTTTGCCAATTTTGTTTATTTTTTCAAAACCCCAACTCTTAGTTTCATTGCTCTGTTCAACTGTTTTTTGGATTCTATACTGTTTATTTCTGCCCTGCTTTTTCTTATTTCTCTTCTCCTACTGGGTTTGTGGTGCTCTTGTTCTCTCCTTCTAGTTCCTTTTGGTGCAACTGTTAGATTTTCTACTTGCACTTTTTCTAATTTTCTGAAATAGGCCTGGAGTGCAATGTACTTTCCTCTTAGGACTGCCTTTGCCGCATCCCATAGACTTTGGATTGTTGTATTTTCATTTGTTTCCATATATTTTTTAATTTTTTTCTCTAATTGCCTGATTGGCCCATTCGTTCTTTAGTAGGATGTTCTTTAACCTCCATGTTTTTGGAGGCTTTCCAGACTTCTTCCTATGATTGATTTCAAGTTTCATAGCACTGTGATCTGAAAGTGTGCATGGTATGATCTCAATTCTTTCATATTTATTGAGGGCTGCTTTATGTCCCAGTATGTGATCTATCTTGGAGAATGTGCCATGCATACTTGAGAAGAAAGTGAATTCCATGGCCTCATGATGTAGAGTTCTAAATATATCTGTCAAATCCATCTGGTCCAATGTGTCATTCAAGTCCATTGTTTCTTTAGTGATTTTCTGTCTAGTTGATCTATCTGTTGCTGTAAGTGGAGAATTAAAGTCCCCTGCTATTAGCACATTCTTGTCCATAAGATTGTTTCTGTTTGTGATTATGTATTTGGGTGCTCCCGTATTCAACGCATAGACATTTATAATTGTTAGCTCTTCCTGATGGATAGACCCCGTAATTATTATATAATGCTCTTCTTCATCCCTTGTTACTGTCTTTAAAGTCCAGCTTGTCTGATATATGTATAGCTACTCCACCTTTCTTTTGACTTCCAGTAGCATGATAGATATTTCTCCATCCCCTTACTTTCAATCTAAAGGTGTCCTCAGGTCTAAAATTAGTTTCTTGTAGACAGCAAATAGATGGATTTTGGGTTTTCTTTTCCATTCTGATACCTATGTCTTTTTTTTATTTAAAAAAAATTTTTTTAATGTTTTATTTATTTCTAGGAGAGAGAGAGAGAGAGAGAGAGACAGCATGAGCAGGGGAGGGTCAGAGAGAGAGGGAGTCACAGACTGAAACAGGTTCCAGGCTCCGAGCTGGCAGTCAGCACAGAACCCGACACGAGGCTCGAACCCACGAACTGCGAGATCATGACCTAAGTGAAAGTCGGACGCTTAACTGACTAAGCCACCCAGGTGCCCCTGATACCTATGTCTTTTGATTGGAGCATGTAGTCCGTTTACATTCAGTGTTATTATTGAAAAATATGGGTTTAGAGTCATTGTGTCCTTTGCAGGATTCATGCCTGTGGTGGTATCTCTGGTACCTTGTGTTCCTTGCAACATTTCCCTCAGAGAGTCCCCCTCAGCATTTCTTGTAGGGCTGGTTTAGTGGTGACGAATTCTTTCAATTTTTGTTTATTTGGGAAGACTTTTATCTCTCCTTCTATTCTGAATGACAGACTTGCTGGATAGAGTATTCTTGGCTGCATTTTTTTTCTGTTCATCACATTGAAGATTTCCTGCCTTTCCTTTCTGGCCTGCCAAGCTTCAGTAGATAGGTCTGTCACCACTCTGATAGGTCTCCATTTGTATGTTAGGGCCCTTTAATCCCTAGCTGCCTTCAGAATTCTCTCTTTGTCCTTAAATTTTGCCAGTTTCACTATGATATGTCATGTAGAAGACTGATTCAAGTTACATCTGAGGGGAGTTCTCTGTGCCTCTTGGAAAGACTATTATTTTAATCAGAAGGAAACTATCATGAGTCACTCTCCTAATGAACCAGAAAACTCTGGAAGCAGACACCTGTAGTCCACCCTGAACCTCCTCACTTTCTTACTCCCCCCAGGCCTCCTATATATGGGGATAGGATAAATCTGACAAGCTAAAGCTAATTTCTGCTACAATAGTATTAATTGCTCACTTTCAGTAGCTCATAAATAAGATTTTAATAATGTAAACATTTTTTACAGTAAGTTGCTAATAATAGAAATTTGCATGCTTTTCCATATCTCAACCAATCAATTTCCCTCAAAACTCTAAGTATCAGTAAAGTATCTGGGCATTTTTCAATTTGTAAGGAAGTAGGTTATATATACCAGTGGAGAAATAGCCTCCATTAGTCAATATAACAGTGTTCCAAAGGTTTCTGATAATTTTGTACTATTACTTTTTGTTGACTCACAAAGGAAAAAAATTACTATAACTTTTGGTAGTCCTGCAGGGTTTTTTTTTGTTTGTTTTTTGTTTTTTTGCTAGTAATTTCTACACCTAATGTGGGGAAAGAAAAAAATTACTATAACTTTTGGTAATCCTGTAGCTTTTTTTTTTTTTTTTTTTTACCCCCGTAAGCTATATGCCTAATGTGGGGCTTGAACTCACAACCGTGAGATCAACAGTTGCATGCTCTTCCAACTGAGCCAGCCAGGAGCCCTGGGCAGTCCTGCTGCTTTTTGAAATGGTTAGCCCCAGTCTGGTCATATAGCTACATTTAAATGGCTATGTGAAGTAAAAATTTGTATAAACCGAATGTTAATACTATAAAATCTTCTCATAATTTCAAAAGCCTCTGTTTTGCATGATTAATACAGTTAGGCAGACAGGCCATTGCACAGTGACCGAGTAAAGCTACTGAGGAAAAAAACTACCTAATTCGAAGATGATGAACAGATGAGAAATGTCATAATCAACAAAGCTGTGTGAGGACATGGCTGTTAAAGCTGCACACTGAGGGCTGAGAGCACCTGTTTGCCACTTCTATTTTTTGACTTTCCTACTATATGCTTTATAGATATTAAAAAAAAAATATGTGACCAGCAGTATATGAGTCTGATTTTGTTTTAAATAAGATGGTTATATATAGGGGCGCCTGCGTGGTTTAGTCGGTTAAGCGTCCGACTTTCGCTTAGGTCATGATCTCGCGGTTCGTGGGTTCGAGCCCTGCATCAGGCTCTGTGCTGACAGCCAGTTCAGAGCCTGGAGGCTGTTTCAGTCTGTGACTCCCTCTCTCTCTGACCCTCCCCTGCTCACGATGTCTCTCTCTCTCTCTCTCCTAGAAATAAAAAAAACATTAAAAAAAATTAAAAAAAAAGATGGTTATATATATATACATATATCTCTGATTCACTTATTAAGCTTTCTAAAAAGAAGGTTAAGTTCTGCAGTCCTCAGGACAGTGTATGAGAAGAAACAAGGCTGAGAGTTATAGCTCTATGAAAGCAAGGCATTATCAGTCTTTTCTATGCAGTCTTAAATATAAATTATGTGTACATAGAGATAATATATATACAGGAAATAAATAGCTTATAGGATCTAATGGTAGGCAGGTGGAAAGATTTTCTTATCCCTATATCTAGAACCTAATTACTTTTTCACATATGTGCATGGGTATTTTTCACACTTAATACTCCTTTTTAAAAACTTGTATTTTAAGTTATTTACTTTTGAGAGAGAGAGAGAGAGCGAGCATGAGTAGGGGAGGAACAGAGAGAGACACACAGAAGCTGAGGCAGGTTCCAGGCTCTGGGCTGTCAGCACAGAGCCTGACGCGGGGCATGAACTCACGAACCGTGAGATTATGAACCTGAGCAGAAGTCGGACGCTTAATTGACTAAGCCACCCAGGCAACCCTCACACTTAGTACTCTTAAGAACCTATACAGGGGCACCTGGGTGGCTTAGTCGGTTGAGCGTCCGACTTTCGCTTAGGTCATGATCTTGCAGTTCGTGGGTTCGAGCCCCGCATCGGGCTCTGTGCTGACTGCCAGCTCGGAGCCTGGAGCCTATTTCAGAGTCTGTGTCTCCCTCTCTCTTTGACCCTCCCCTTCTCACGCTGCCTCTCTCTCTCCTACAAATAAAAAAAAATATTAAAAAAAAAAAAAAAAAGAACCTATACAAAAAGGACTATTTTCTTGAGCGTATTATGTAATGGTTACTTGCTACAACTATGAGAATATAAATATCAGACCATTATATTACACCTTTATCAAGAAAAACACTTCAAAATGAACACAAAGAGAAATTCTAAAAATGAAGTATCTGTGATCATATTATAGTCTTCTGAAATTGATATTTTCAGAACAAAACATTCTCATGGAAATTACAAACATCTGTTTCAGGAAAAAAAAAAAGAACATTAACTCTAGCACTCTAATAATGCTGCTACTATTTTATTAAGCGCTTCCTGTATGCAAGGCACTGCACATGGTATCTGATACATGTAGATTTATTTAATCTTCCCAATCACCTTATAATATTATTCCCATTTTTACCAATGGGAAAACTGAGATTACAAGAGGATCTTAACATGATCACATTACCACAGCAGCTCAGGATTCACACTCAAGCCTGTTTAGCTACGGAGCCCATCTTCTTTTCTCTATGTCAGATAGTGCTTCTCTGCTGCATAGCCTAAAAGTTTTCCTTAGAATTCTTTTTAAAGAAACATATATGGCTTATTTTGGAAATGGTTTACACACTTCAACACCAACTACAAAAATACTTTGCCTTGGAATGTACTAAGCTGCATTTCTATTTCCTTCTATCAGAGTATGGATTCCTAAGAGAAGAAAACCATTTCTGTGTATCTCCCCAGTGCCTAGAAGCCATTTTCCAATACTCAATCTGTTGAAATGAATACAATCTACAACTGTCATTTTTAAAATGATCTTACATCTCTCTAAATACTCACAGCGGGTAGACAGCTTCATGAGTACAGTGCACCGTGGTAACGTAATCGGGACTTGGGTTGTAAAGCATCGTGTACCAATCAGAAAGCATCAGTACCCGACAGGAACGGATATAAAGAACACCAACCGGATCGCTCACAAGTAAGGTGATAATAGCTGCCATACTGCATTCAAATAATGCCGTGATGTGCTGGAAAAGGGCACTGGAGCTAGGAAAACAAAAGAAGCACAATTACCAGAAAATGTTCAGTATTTAGACGGCTTTCAAGAAAATCTGTATGTTTCAAAATACGGATTCTAAAAGGAAATTTTAACTGATAAATCCTGAAGCTAAAATATCTTCTAAATAGGTTTAAAAAAAAGTCAAACATGAAAACACTTGAGAAGAATTTAACTTTCTTTACTAAAAAGAAATAGTCATCCCAGATAACACTGTACTAGTATTACCTAAACGTATAAAAAAGTAGAAATTACATCTTCATCTTTAGTATACTGTATATTGCCAAGCTGTTATTAAAATGTCTGTTATCTACGCATTTTAAATTATCTTACATATAAAACGCACATAAAAGATTATATATAAAATATATTAGTTATAAAGTACAATAAACATTATAAGCTCATAGTTTAACCCAGTAATTACAACATTAACAACTTCTATCTATCTCTGTTCCTTCCTCATTCCCCACTCCTGGCTCTCTCCCAAGAGTTAACTATTATACAAAACTGTCTTTATCACTTTTTCTTAAGTTTTTATTCCAACTAGATTATGCTTCAAAACTACTGTCTAGTTTTATTTTTAAACACTATAAAGTGATATATGTCTTTTAAGATTTTTTTCATTCAAAATAACATTTCCAAGATTCATCCATGGCACTGCTTGTAGATGAAGTCCAGTTATATGCTTTCTTTTTTTAATGTTTATTTATTTGAGAGAGAGAGAGAGAGAGAGAAAGAGCGTGAGTGGGGGAGGAGCTAAGAGACAGAGGGAGTCACAGAAACTGAAACAGGCTCCAGGCTTTGAGCTGTCAGCACAGAGCCCAACATGGGGCTCAAACTCATGGGGCTTTAACTCGGAACAGAGGGATCATGACC
This sequence comes from Proteles cristata cristata, assembly GCA_017311185.1. Taxonomy (NCBI): domain Eukaryota; kingdom Metazoa; phylum Chordata; class Mammalia; order Carnivora; family Hyaenidae; genus Proteles; species Proteles cristata. The sequence continues at coordinate 31,716 of JAESUZ010003747.1, read as the reverse complement.
AAGGCTGAAGTTGGACGCTCAACTGACTGTGCCACCCAGGTGCCCCTGAAGTTTAGTCATTTACACTGCTTTATGCATTTTCAACACTGTGCCCATTCCACTGTTCATCCATTTGTTTTAGTCAAATATGTTGCAAACATCCTTCTCAGTTTATGAGCTGAATTTTCAATTTATTGTGGCATCTTTTTACGAACAGACGTTCTAAATTTGAATATAATTGGCTTTAACAATTTTTAATTTCTGGTTAGCATTTTAATGTTCTGAGAAATCCTCACTCTGAGAAAAATATTATCCTAGACTTTCTTCTAAGAGTTTGAAGGTTTTGCTTTTACATTTAAATCTTTAACTCACGTAGAAAAGATCTGTGTATAATGTAAGGTAGATTAGATTTTTCCACTTAGATATCGAACAGTCCCAGCAGTAGCATTTTATTGAGTCGTTTATCCTACACCCGCACCCAGCCCGAACTGCCATGCGCCTTCTGCCATACAAATTTCATATATAACTGGTCTGTTTTTAGGTTTGCTATTTTGTTCCTGTGGTCCATTTATCCCTGAAGCAAAAAAATATGACAATAAATCTTGATATTACATACGTTCTTCTACTTCTTGGCCATTCTTGGGCTTTCGCACTTCCGTACAGATTTTAGAATCAGCTTGTCAGGGACCACCATGTGAACCCAATGTAGCTAGCTTGGTCTTAGCTGTCTCGCGGTACGATGGTACCATACGTGCAATGGAGGGAGATCACTGATCCTGTGCATTTCTCTTACAGCCAGCCTCTTTACTGAGTAAACTCTCGTATTTCTAGTTAATTATTCTACAGATGCTTTTGAGTTTTTATCTGAACAATGTTTCAGTTAATCTATCACTGCATGGAAAACTACCTCAACACTTCTTCCCTTAAAACCACCATCACCGGTTATTTCTCACTAGTCTGTGGTTTGAGTGGGCACACCAGAGCAGTCCTCGTGTTTCATGTGATACCAGTTGGGATGCACTGTCTAGAGGCTTGACTGCCCTGCGCTACACAAAATGACCAACTCAAATGGCTGGAGTGGATGCCAGCTGCCAGTTATGAGCACAAACGGGGCTGCTGACCGGAGCACCAGTGGTCTCTTATCTTTGGTGTTCTGTGGTTTAATTATAATGTGCACAGGTATGAATTTATTCTTATTCTGCTTGGAATGTATTTTGCTTCCCCAAAAGCAATTCTGCACATCTGTTTTTCACTATTTCGGTAAAACCTGAAGCTAATAGACCTTTAAATACTGCCTCTCCTTCATTTTCTCTATTTTTTTCTGAAGACTCTGATTAGAATCTATGCAGAGTTAATAAAACCTTCCCCGTACACGAGACTCTGACCTTCAGTCAACTCTACCTCTGTTTCTCTGGAAGCCTGATAAGGCTAGAATGTCAACTTTATTGCTAGGTAACATTGCTTAGGATACAAACAACCCCTTGACTGGTAAAGTACATCTGAACTGGGAAAACTATAAATGAGCAGTAAGTACAGGATGAGGACACCACAGTCTGGCTTTCTTGAGTTCAGCAATTCCTATAATTGGCATGTCCCTTGCAGAACTCTGGAGGGGCGCCTGGGTGGCTTAGTCGGTTAAGGGTCCGACTTTCGCTTGGGTCATGATCTCACGGCTCGTGGGTTCGAGCCCCGCGTCAGGCTCTGTGCTGACTGCCAGCTCAGAGCCTGGAGCCTATTTCAGAGTCTGTGTCTCCCTCTCTCTCTGACCCTCCCCTGCTCACGCTGTCTCCCTCTCTTTCTCCTAGAAATAAATAAAAATATTTAAAAAAAAAAAAAAAAGAACTCTGGAAAGCACACTTATGGACATGTTACAGAAAGACTTGCTTCTTTAAGGCATAATACTATAAGCCTAGACTCCTAAAACCACACAGTGTGGATTTTATCTTCCTGCAGCTGAACTCAGTTGCTTCAAAAGCTGATGTTGCCCTGCTGGAAAGTTGTGTTCCTTCTGGGTCCACCGGTGCTTGGTATGACCTCTTAAGTCTGAATGTTTAATTGAACCCGGGTGGATTCCCCGCAGGTATTACAGACATATGTTACAGCTTCTCATTCTATGCTCCATTTCTCTTAATATAGGGTCATATTTTTATATCCTTTTCTTTCAGCATTGTATTATTATTCCTTTAGACATATCAATTTTCTAATTCACTAATTCTGTCTTCAATTGTTTAATCTGATCAACCTATCATTTTAAAAATTTCATTTCTAGAAGTTCCTTTTGATTTTTAAACAAATCTGTTTATTCATTCCCAACAAGCTCTTGTTGACTCTTGGAGATCTTTGAGACTCCTTTATTTAACACTGTAAAGATAGCAGTTTTATAATGTGTAGTCATAAGTCCATTATCTGCAGTCCTTTGGAAGCATAACTATATTGTCCATTATGTCTACCGACTCTCAGTCACAGTGCTTATTTTATCTGGTTATCATGGAATATGAGGTCATTAACAGAGATTAATCAACAAGAATTTTATGGACCTAAACCCTAAACTGCGAATGGGGAAGGTTTCCCCAAGAGGATTTGCTGCTTTTGCCAGAAGCATGCCCATCACTGTGGGGCTTCAGCCTCTTGAGAGTCTAGGCTGAGCGCTGGCTCCTCAGATTCAGCATCTCCCTCTATCAGCAGTTAACCTCAGGCAACTTTCCTGCCGTTCCTTCAGCCTGCTTTGTCACTCAGCCCCGCCGCTTAGAATGGGTTGGTTTGTTTTCTAAAAGAAATGAATTCTTGGAGACCTCCCTTGCCTCCAGTGATACCAGCAGTGTCTTAAATAGATGCCTTTTTCAAATTTTAGTTATTTCCTACAGGAGGGTCACCTGGAGCTCCTAATTAGTCCATACTGTTGGAAGCTGAACTCCTGAGTGATTTTACACACAGGGAAACAAAGAATATGCACACAAACATTTACAATTTCATACTATATAATCCAATACTTTGCTTCCTTATAGAATTCATATTTTTAGAGGTACATCCCAACCTCATCATTTCTTGCTATTATTTTTTTTTAATGTTGAGAGAAAGAGAGAAAATATGCAAAAGTTTGGGAGGGGCAGAGAGAAAGGGGGAGAGAATTGCAAGCAAGCTCCTCACTGACAGTGAGCCCAATGCAGGGCTTGATCTCACAAACTGTGAGATCGTGACCTGAGCCAAAATCAAGCGCTGGATGCTCAACCAACTGAGCTCCCCAACTTGATATTATTTAGTAATCTCTTCCCATCATGCTCCCTTTCAGTCTGTCCCCAGTCATCATATAATCTTTACAAGAGGAAATGTGATTCTAAAACTCCTCTTATTAGACTACTGGATGAGTCTCATCAGTCTTTCGGGAAAAATACTCCTTAACAACATTACCTTCCATACCTCCTGGCCATGCTACATGCCTTTTTCCTCGAGCCTCCGAACATTTGGGCAGGCTTCACTCACCTGTCTGGTAAGCTGTGTATCCTTCAAGATGAGCTCTGGCATTATTCCCAGGTCTTATATTTCCTGAGACTCCTCGAGCCCCAAATCTCTTTATGTCCTGGTCTCATTCAGTTCTTATTTTCCATCGGATCCTCACCTCTCATTTCTTAATTACACTGTGCTCTTTTTCTGCCTCTATGCTTTTGCACATATATTTTTTTCCTGCTATGTGATAGACTCTTTCTTCAATTCCTCTATCAAAAACCATTGACTTTTCAAAGTCCAGCTTAAAGTCAGTTTTTTCTTGTGTGAAACCACCCTATTCTAAGAATCAACATTAACTTTTTTCTTCTTCATGCCAGCCTTAAAACTGTGCACATATTTCCCTTACAGAACCTCACAAATACTGTGACGGCCTGTCTCTCTTGTGCACTGGACAATGAGCATCCACATTTAGTTATTTTGGAATCTCGCAACCCAGTGTATCACCTGGCACATTGCAAACACCCTTAGAGATTGCTCAATGAATACATTCTAAGTTACAAATTATATTAAAAAAAATTATATAAGAAGCACAACTTCTGACTGTACTCCATAAAAATATACAATTCTGTTGATCTTTGTCCTGGCCTTAAAGAAAAACAAATTTAATACTAAACTCTGGGGAAAGCAAGGTTACTAGAAAGGAAAGTTTCTACGAGAATCTGACCCATGCATTCTCAATGGGTGACTTTACTCCTAAGAGGGCAACAGTCGGTTCTTGGGGATAAATTAATCTTATATAAAGCATATATATGCATACATGACATAAACAGATAAACAGTTTATCTATGATACTAAAATTTCATGGGGGTAAGTGGAATTAAGAAAAAGAATATTCAAGTGGGCTCTTTACTTAAGGAAATGACAATGAATAAAAGGTCTAGCCTCACACAGCTAAGCCTCTGCTTCCCTGATTACAAGGGCAACATCTCAGGAAAATGCGAGACATGGCTCTTGTGTTCCTTGCTGCCAATCCTAGGCAAAGCATACCTAAGTTCTGCAAATTTCTTTTTAAACCCACCTCCTTTCTTCCCCAAACACTAATCACTTCTCTGCTCTGTCCTCAAACCAAACCTCACCTTCTGCTCCAAGACTCTCCGTCAAAACATATGTCATGTTTTAATTCAAATGCGTTTGGTGAGGCACATCTATATACCCCATTTCTTCCTGCTTGTGACTAAGAAGTTCCAGCCAACTAGCTGAACAATCATTCCACTTTGGCTTTCAGTTTATCACACCTCCTTTCTCACCCTGATCTCTCATCATTCTAGAACAGAAATTGAAAGATGAGAGCTACTTTTTCAAAAACTTTTTACAGATCCATTGCGAAAAGAATGCTTTTCCAAATATGTAAATAATCACCCTGGATTTATCAGGTGGGATCCAGAAAACTATTAATTCTATTTCCGCTGGCCCATCCATTCCATTCCTGCTCAACAGTACTAGAGTCTGGCTATCCCTACTTTTTGGAAACAGCCTACTAATATGCCTCACCTATAATCTGTCCTCTATAGAAGTTACCTTCCTAAAATAAATATACGGCCAGTGATGCTACTTCTTTAAACCAAAACTTTCACCAATCAATCATCCACGCAGCGGATACTAAATGAGCGCCTGTCATGAGACAGATGCTGAGCTGGTCTGTGGAGATTCCCTGGCGAACAACAGATACTGCCACTGCCCTCTGGACTGCGAGGGGGAGATGGGGGAGACAAACACAACCCTCGACCATACTGAGTGCTAAATACAAAACAACAAAATGAAGAGTGGGTTTATAGTAGGAAAATAAGGGGGGGCAGACCTCCGTTATATTGGGTAAGGGAATATATGACTGAAATCTGAAGGGCAGCTGGGTAAAAAGCTGCAGTCAGAGGGAGAAGAGAGTATTTGAGGCAGAGAAAGGCTGACAAAAGGAAAGGGATCTAAAGCAGGAAAGATGCTGAAAATTTAGAGGAACTAAAAACCGGTAGGGCCGAAATGTGCTAACTGGACTCCTCATTCCCAATAAGACAGCGTTCACATCCTCTTCGAGAACCTTCACATTCTGGCCTCAACCTACTTTTTCCACTCTCCTGTTTACTAGCTTTCTTTCATGTGCGATCCACACTCAGACGACGCCAGGCCACTTCCAGTCCCACCCACAACACAGCCCGCATTTCATACCTCTGTGCCACTGCTCCTATTTCCTCTACCCAAAATGTCTTCCTGAAGCCTTTCACATCCCACCAGGCACAATTTACCTCTTCTACTCTTTGTGACTCCAGAGTATCTTGTTCTAACCCTTTTATACACTTTTTGTTTATACGCTTTTAAGACCGAATCACATAACTAGTTATATACACATTTGTCTTCTCTCAAGATTATGACTATAAACCACATCAGTTATATCTGTACCTCTTCCCCTGATCGAAACATAAAACACAGTGCTCAATAAATGTTGATTTAATGTTTTAGTATGAGTTTTCATAATTAGGTGGCAGTTCTATCATTTTAACTACATTATTTGAGATTACTAGGATTAAATTAAATCACAAAGTATTCTACAACACAGTTTGTAAACATAACCAATTCTTTGTAGAAAACCCATAAAGATTGTAATTGAGAAATGAAAATAGTATTACTTCAGTATCATTTAAACAGTAAACATAAAAACAAAGGATACCTCCCTAGATAATTAGAATCATGCCCTATCATTAAGCTTTCCTGTCACAGTCAAAAGTAATCAGAATACATGCTCAACATCACTCATCATCAAGGAAATACAAATCAAAACCACACTGAGATACCACATCACGCTGGTCAGAGTGGCTAAAATGAACAAATCAGGACTATAGATGCTGGCAAGGATGTGGAGAAACAGGGACCCTCTTACACTGTTGGTGGGAATACAAGTTGGTGTGGTCGCTCTGGAAAACAGTGTGGAGGTTCCTCAAAAAATAAACAATACAACTCCCTTATGACCCAGCAATACTGCTAGGTATTTACCCAAGGGATACAGGAGTGCTGATGCATAGGGGCACATGTACCCCAGTGTTTATAGCAGCACTTTCAACAATAGCGAAAACATGGAAAGAGCCTAAATGTCCATCAACTGATGAATGGATCAAGAAGATGTGGTTTATCTACACAATGGAATACTACATGGCAATGAGAAAGCATAAAAGCTGGCCATTTGTAGCAACATGAATGGAACTCGAAAGTATTATGCTAAGTGAAGTAAGTCAGTCAGAGAAAGACAGATATCATATGTTTTCATTCATATGTGGAATAGGAGAAACTTAACAGAGGGCCACAGGGGGAGGGAAAGGGGAAAAGATAGTTAAGAAGAGGGTAAATAAGAGACTCTTAAATACTGAGAACAGGGGCGCCTGGGTGGCTTAGTCGGTTAAGCGTCCGACTTTCGCTTAGGTCATGATCTCGCGGTTCGTGGGTTCGAGCCCCGCATCAGGCTCTGTGCTGACTGCCAGCACAGAGCCTGGAGCCTGTTTCAGAGTCTGTGTCTCCCTCTCTCCCTGACCCTCCCTTGCTCATGCCTCTCTCTCTCTCCTAGAAATAAATAAAAATATAAAAAAAAAAAAAAAAAGAAAACTCTTCATTAAAAAAAAAAATACTGAGAACAAACTGAGGGCTTATGGGAGTCGGGGAGAAGGGAAAATGGGTGATGGGCATGGAGGAGGGCACTTGTTGGGATGAGCACTGGGTATTGTGAATGAATCACGGGAATCAACCCTCAAAACCAAGAGCACACTGTATACACTGTATGTTAGCCAAATGGACAATAAATTATATTAAATAATTTTTTTAAAAAAGTACTCAGATGCTGGGGCGCCTGGGTGGCTTAGTCGGTTAAGCGTCCGATTTTCGCTTAGGTCATGATCTCGCGGTTCATGAGTTTGAGCCCCGTGTCGGGCTCTGTGCTGACTGCCAGCTCAGAGCCTGGAGCCTGTTTCAGTCTGTGACTCCCTCTCTCTCTGACCCTCCCCTGCTCGCACTGTCTCTCTATCTCTCCTAAAAATAAATAAAACATTAAAAAAAAAAATTAAAAGTACTCCAGTTACATAGGAGCACATGTACTAATGTTCATAGCAGCACTCTCCACAATAGCTAAAACATGGAAAGAGCCTAAGTGTCCATCAACAGATGAATGGATCCAGAAGATGTGGTTTATCTATACCATGGAATACTACATGGCAATGAGAAAGAATGAAATCTGGCCATGTGTAGCAACATGGATGGACCTTGAGGGTGTTATGCTGAGTGAAATAAGTCAGGCAGAGAAGGACAAATACCGTATGTCTGCACGTATAGGAGGATTAGGAGGAACTTAACAGACGACCATGGGGGAGAGGAAGGGGGGAAATGGTGGGGGAGAGGGAGAGAGGCAAACCATGAGAGACTCTTAAATGATGAGAATAAACTGAGGACTGATGGGTGTGGGGGGGGAGGGGGGAGATGGACATGGAGGAGGGCACTTGTGGGGATGAGCACTGGGTGTTATATGGAAACCAACTTGACGATAAACTCTTTGTAAAAAAAAAAAGTAATCAGAATATAAAGCAAAAACAGGTTTACTACTTTCAAAACAACACAATTATAATTATTAAATAAGGTCTTCTAAATGATCATTATTCTAACATCACTCCATCCAGATACATTAACAGAAAGTGCTAACCTCTTTTTCCCCGAGTACCACTCAATGAAGAACCAGTGTAAAACAAGAGGAAGCATAGCCATAAATCCAAGATAAAGCCAGTCATAAAGCTCTGGAGACTCCGTGCAAGGCTGACAATATTTTTGTGCATTTGTTCTCTGTCCTCTTGGACACACCTACAAAATATAAAAACAATATTTTAGGTACAGATATTATTTTAGGACATTGATACCCCAAAGTCATTCTATAAGGACATCCCATTTCAGTTTAAACATGTTTACATCTTTTAGAAATAAGAAAGTGCATAAGTAAAATAAAATCTACACTGTATTTGGTTTATCTATATAACACTCTTAAAAAATTCCTTTTACTAAGTTACTCAAACTTGAAATGATAAACTTAGTTAATAACACTATATAAAAATAATTGCAAAGAAAAGTTCTGGAGTTTTAATGTTAACTTACCACCCAAGTCACTGTTCTATATCCTTAATAAAAATTAAAAGTTATGATAAAATTATAAGATGCTAAAAAAATACTAACTCTGTCAAAAAAGATGTATTATAAACAAAATGACAACACAAGAGTTTTATTAATGCCTCATATTTTAATAAATTAATGAGTATACTGAAGGAAGAAAGATTCTATGTATGAAAGCATTTCAAAAGCACAAAGATTTTAGCAAGGAAAAAACACAGCAAATGTTAAGACTTACCCCACATTCTCCATATATTTCAGTTGAGCCATTTTTAAATAATAGGGTCTTCCCACAGTAAAGTCCAAGGCATGCTGGTTGAATATCGACAGCTTTTTAAAAACAAATGCCAGTATAGTAACATCTTTTGTGATTATAAAAAATAGTGTAATAACAGCTGAAGCACCTGTCAGAAATACCTCAACACGGTTCTATTAAAAAATGATACGTATTAGACAAAAGTCTTGATACACTTATTTTTAAACTTAACTTTCTCCTTTTACACTGTGACAATGCAGAAAGTTATACTGAAACGTTGATGTTAATGCTATTCCTTATGATTAAGACCCCTCAACCAGCAGAGTGGGATCTATCCCCAAAATCCAAAGCTTAACTTGGGACGTCCCCAAGTAGCTATTCCCCCTTGATGAGATGGTCTAGACTCTGCATTTCCATTTTTTAATTAGGAAACCAGCAGAGGATCACCACCCCTTATTTTGCCCAGTAAGAACAGTTAAGTGTGCACATAAGCACGCGCACACACAAAATATCACCTTCGTTCATAACAGAACACGTTTTAATACCAGAAAAGCAGAAAAGACGTAACTTCAAAATACAGGGCAGGCCTTTAAAAGAAATAAATTTACCTTTAGAAAAGGCTTACAACATTGTCCTAACTTTTGTCATTGTTTTTCAAGGACAGGTGAAAATTTCATCAAGGTTGTCACTGGGCAGAGGCAGATTCTAAAACACATTAGAATCTTTGATCTCAAAGCTTAGGGAAAATAAAAAGCATCTCTTCTTTACAAAAAACAAAACAGAAAACAAACAAAAACTCTGGTCCTACAAATTGTCTGTGACCTCATCAGCAGGAGGAAGTTATTAAAGTTATTTTTTCATCGGAGACATGTGATTTCCTTTGTTCATTGACTTATTCATTCAATAAACATGCATTAAGTATCAGATTCCCCAGCTAGGGGGGGACTTTTTTTTTTTTTTTTTAATTAGAAAACAGAAATTTATTTTCTCACAGTTCTAGAGACTAGAAATCCAAGATTAAGACATCAGCAGGCATAGTTTCTTTTGGGGCTCTTTTCCATGGTTCATAGATGGCCAACTTCTTAGGGGGGGACTTCTAAAGTCCACAGAGCTATGTAACAAGAAGCCTTGCCCAAAAAGAACCTATAAGCTAGAGTGTAGTAAGTCCGTAAGTGAAATAAATCAGTTAGAGAAAGACAAATACCATATGATTTCACTCATATGTGGAAGTTAAGAAACAAAACAGATGAACATAGGGGAAGGGAAGCAAAAATAAGATAAAAAGTGAGATGGAGACAAAACGTAAGAGACTTAACTATATATAGAGAACAAACAGGGGACAGCTGGAGAGGAGGTGGCTTAAGAAGGAGGGCACTTGTAATGAGTACCGGGTGTTATATCTAAGTGATAAATCACTGAATTTTACTCCTAAAACCAATACTGCACTATATACGAACTAAAATTTAAACAAACTTTTGAAAAGAAAAACAAAAGGAATAAATCCGAAACACCTGTGGTCAATAATGAATTAATTTGGAAAATATGCATTTTATGATCCTTGTAGGGGCCAAGGGCAGGCTCCCAAAATGTGCCGCTTTGATATACGGATTATTTTAAACAAATGTTACTTAAGAAACAACGGGGCAAGGACTCTCTGACCCTCTGTCCTCAAAGCAGGGAATAAATCTCCCATATGAAAAAAATCCTTATACTAAGTAAAAAGACATCCTTATAGTGATAATGACTTTAAAGTCAAAAACGCTGCAGAAATAAACCTTGTTATTTACTAATCTTCTACCTTAGCCCAAAAACCTGTTTTCCTTTACCTGTAAATTCCCTCCAAATTTATGTCTCTTTGTCTAAAATGGGTAAGAACTGCCTCCTTGGTCATTTCATTTCAATTTCATAATTGGGTCTCCATGCACATATTATAAAACTCCTGAGAATTTTTTCCCTGTTAATCTGCCTCATGTGAGTTTAATCATTAGTCCAGCTGGAAAACCCTAGGGGTAGACCAGAATTTTTCCTTCCTTTCACTATTTTTGAATAACCGTTTTCCAAATTCTTCATGAATTCACAATCTAGAGACTGCTTTGTCCACAATGTCCTTTGCCCTTTCAAATCAAGTAGACTTTTGCCTTTTTTCTCCTGGTATTGAGAAACAATAGCAATAGCAGGGACTAAAAGGCCTCAAGTTTAATGTTTTCACTATTATCGCACTTCTTTTTTTAATCCATGGTCTTCTTTACCTTATTTGGCACTTAGTTTTTAACCAATTATAGTCACTATGTCCTAAATTACTAACAGACAAAAATTTGGGGGAAGACAGAAGTTAAAGAATTTGGAGGCTTCTTCCACGAGGATTTTGCATCTAGGAGATGTTTTATAAATACATTTGTATGTAAATAATCTAAAGTTCTCCAAATCCAAGGCCTGAAAACCACTATGATTAACTGAAACCAACAACAGCTCATCGTCGACCAAACAAAACCGCGGCTTCCCGTGTCGGTTCAATTTCCCTGGTCATCTCCTTTCCTGCAGGATGGCTAAAATTTTAAGATTCTGTTTTTTTCTTTTTTGCAATGGTCTTGCCCCTTTGCGAAGGTCCCCGTAGACTTAACGTCTGATGCTGAAGAAGGCGACAACAGCTAGGCAGCAAGTAGCTTCAGCTTCCTTTACAGTTTTGGGGACACTTACGAACGCCCGCGCTTTAAATTCTTAAGTAAACCATGACCGCTAAACAAAGGAACTAAAACAAGGGCAGTGAAGTGACCTCTCGAGCATTACAAAGGCCTGGCCTGTGCCCCGAACACTGTCGGCCTCCCCTCTGCGGCACGTCTCCTCTGCAGCGCGAGGGGCCGAGACCACCCCGACCCCTGGAGGAGTCCAGGGCCCGCCCGAGGGCGGTGCGAGCAAGGGGCAAGGATGCACCGCTACCCGGAGGCCGCCCGTAGGGGCAGAGCCCAGAGCCGCCAGCGAGGGGAAGAAGCAGGGACCAAGACAAACGCTTTCCGGGACTTCGACGACCACTCACCCATTGGCCGCTTGCAGGTTTCCCTGAGGAAGCTCCGAAATCAGCCACCCGGGCCGCACCGCCCGGACATCCGGGCCACAGCCGCCAGGGCGGCTCCGCCTCCTGGTAACCGAGGCGACCGCCCCGAAGCCCCGCCCCACCACCCCGAATCCCCGCCCCTCGCTCCTCCCTGTCTCCGCCCTGAGGCCCCGCCCCCGAGGCGGCCGCAAGTCCAGCCCCTCTAGCACCGAGGGTGGGGGTGGGCTTGAGGCCGGCAGCGCACACCGCGGTGACGTGGTGGTGTTCCCGGACGCAGGCCATGGAGAGCGCGGTGGCTTTGCCTCAGCTGCCGCCGCACGACCCGGGGACGCCGGCGCTGTCGGTGGTGGACATGCACACGGGCGGCGAGCCCCTGCGCATCGTGCTGGCGGGGTGTCCGGAAGTGGTTGGCCCCACGCTGCTGGCCAAGCGGCGCTACGTGCGCCAGCACCTTGACCACTTGCGACGACGGCTCATGTTCGAGCCACGCGGGCACCGGGACATGTACGGGGCCGTGTTGGTGCCTAGCGAGCTGCCGGACGCGCATTTGGGCGTCCTGTTCCTGCATAACGAGGGCTACAGCTCCATGTGCGGCCACGCAGTGCTGGCGCTGGGCCGCTTCGCCGTCGACTTCGGGCTCGTCCCCGCGGCCCCGGTCGGTGCCCGCGAGGTCCGCGTCAACATCCACTGCCCGTGCGGGCTGGTGGCCGCCTTCGTGGAATGCGAGGGCGGCCGCAGTCGCGGCCCTGTGCGCTTCCACAGCGTCCCGGCCTTCGCGCTGGCCACAGGTAAAGGGCGACACCCTCCCAGCTCCGGGACGCAACTAACTACACTGTCTCTCTGGCCTGGAACGCACGCAGAGCAATTAACACACTCTCTTGCCTTTGCAGTTAGTGAAATGGTAGTTCCAATCATTGCAAATGTGTGTCAGCCCTGCGGATTTGTGCGGTGCGTGCACTTCGATTACCCCGCAGATTTATCTGTCTTGGTCTTGGGCGATCCTTGAGGAGTACAGACTTCCTTCCGTATCTCCCTTACTCAGCGCCTCGCTCCCCACTGTCAGACATTTCCTAGAGATTTAACACTTGGGTAAACCTGTTGCATTAGAAAGAGCAAAGGACAGCCAATGTACCAGGGTTCATTGGCTCGTTCAGAATACACATACTAGACACATTATTACTCCCTGACAATTTACTAAACCCTGTCTCTTTTTCCTCACCTGTAAAAAGCTCCCTCCCCACTTTTTTGGAAAAGAATTAAATAAGAATGAATGAATTATGCAGTTTATAAATCGGTAAGATACAGATGTTGTTGCCCTTATTTAAGAACAGGAACAGATGTTGCCTGGGTCCAAATCCTAACAACCCCTTAAAGCTATCTGTGCAACCTTAACCAAATAACTGACCTCTCTGTGCCTGTATTCTTTTCATTTGTTTCATTGAATTTTTGGTGAAGATTAAATAAGAGTATGCAAGGTACTTAGAAATTTAACAAAATATTTCTAGAGACAGAAGTACTGGAGAATATATAGGTTTGCTAGGTTTCTACAAGTGATGAGCCTTTAAAAGGTTTTGGTGGGTATAGGATGTGTATAACTATAACCCTTACCAAGAGGGAGATCTCCCCAAAGTAGTCATGACTGAAAGTGAGCTGGGAGCTAATTTAGTCCATTCAGGAATAGGGTTATCACTTCTTTTCTTGTAAGTCTTCAGTGCATGCATATCCTTCTATTAGATCTTGATCTTTCTTGAGGATTTGGATTCTAGATTAGCCAGATTATGAATGATACAGTAATAGCGCAGGCATTTGCCAGTCTTAGAGCAACCTCAGGCAGTTGAACCACACAGGTTGATGAAGAATTCCTGGGGGAAATTTATGCCATTTTGCCCTCTACGACAGAATGGTGTCACATCCTAACTGGGAGGGCACTTGACAGGAGTTTGTTTAGGATTGTATCTCAAAAGCCTGAGCAGTTTAAATAGCTTGGCTATCTAGTTTCTCCCCCAGGCAACCCCAGCACCAGATTAAAAGCACTCTACATTTGTGGGAAATGAACAGCTGGCAGCAAGATCACCGACTGCATCATCATTCAGGGCGGGTTGGGGCAGAACAGCCAATCCATAATCACAGTAGCTCCTGAGAGCATCACTGTGTGACTATGCAATAATCAGTGGCCACTAATGGTCCGTTTGAGTCCTTAAAAAATCCTAAATTCTGTACTTTGAAAAATGGAAGAAGGGATGACTGACAGTGTTCAAGATCACTGTTCTACCCCTCCCCATCTTGATGACCTTGTGAAAGGGAGTCATGATCTGCAAATTGAAGATGACGACAGTACCCACCTCAGAGGACCACTGAGGTTTTTTTCACTCCATTATGCTAAAATGAAAATCAGTTGTCTAAGTGCTGGAACAGTAGGTAGTCAATGAATATGTGTAGAATGAGTAAATAAATGAAATTGAGAGAAGAACATGGTAATTAGCAAATGTAAACATCCTAAGTGCCCTGTTCCCACTGGAAATTAAACTTTCTGCCTTACTATCAACATTTAGTGCGTTCCTGATTTGTGCCAAGCACCCCCCACACATTATGACATGGACTTCACAAAACAATCCGTTCGGGGTGGGGGGGGGGATAGCAGTTCTATTTTACACAGGACACCAAAGCCACACTTAGCTTTCCGGCCATCCCTCATTTCCATCTACTTCCTCATTCTCCTTTCATTAGGTTTGATTTTTGTGTTGCACCAGTATCAAGATAAAGATATTTTTCATTCATGTTTGCTCTTAAGTTCCACAGGCATACTTGATTATAAACTTGCTCTGTTTGGACATGTCATGTGTTAAAAAGGGCTCTGTGGGCTAGCCTGGAACTGATATGATACCAGTATCTGTGCGCAAGCTCAGGACTATAAGAAATACTGTATTTTTCACAATTTCTGACTCTGAGACCCGACTCTGCCTTGATTTGCCTATAGCCTCATCCCTCCACATGTGTCCCCCTTGTTGATATATGTGTAGCAAAGTTTTTGCAGAAGAGCCGAGGCCTTGGAGAGGAAGGCCTTTTGGTCATTAGCCTGCACGGCTAACCCGTGAAGCATTATCTATCCCTGTCTGTGTGGCTCCTGCCCCTGTCCCCTCCTTTTCGCTCTCTCTGTCACACCCTGTAGCCTCCCTGAATGCTGTGGGGAAGTCAACAAAGGTCCTCTGCACCGAGGACCTGCCGCCTCTTTTCTCAGTCCAGAGGAAACCAGGAGAGGTAGTTCTCCCTTCAGGACACTGCTTTGCCAACAAACCTCTTTCCCCTGAGATCTTAGGTTTCCATAAAACTCACTTTCTCCCCTGACGTAGCCTCCCCCAAAGGCAATGATCACCAAGCCAGAATGAGCTGCGGAGGAGGAAGAGAGGAAAATGCAAGAAGGGGTAAAACAGTTTTAACATCTCCAAATATCCTCCAGCCCCACTCCTTGGAAATACCAGTTTAGGATTTCAAACGACTGACCTGCAGGTGAAACTTTGGGTATGCCAGGGACGTAGAATACTCAAAAACTCTGACACAAAAAGGTACTGTAAACATCAGTGACTCTATAATGGCTTTATTCTGAGTATTTGCAGGATGCTTTCATGAGATGAAAATACATAGATGAATAAGTATATATAACTTAGATAGAAAAATCTTTTTTTTAAATTTTGTTTTGACATTACAGTTGAATAAAGCCAATTTGTGAATAGGATCCAAAATCCTATTTTAAACAATTTCCCGTAGTATGAAAGGGGACTTACATTTTCTTTCATAGTTGTCAAACCTTGATGTCCCAGAATTTCGGCTGTCTCTGCCTCTTTGAGGTTTCCTAGCAAAGATCCTCAGGGCATTTACAAAGTAAGTGTACATGATTTAAGAAAAACATGGCACTAGGTGTTCTAAAACTTATGCAAGCATTATCAAGTTAAAAATAGATGCACTTAGCTAAAGGCCTATTATTATTTATCTGATGCTTATTTTGAAAATGAATTTTTGTTTCATTCCTTTTTATAGGAAAAAGCACCCCTCCACCAAAACACACATATTAAAAATGCTGTGAAGGGGCGCCTGGGTGGCTTAGTCGGTTAAGCGTCCGACTTTCGCTTAGGTCATGATCTCGCGGTTCGTGGGTTCGAGCCCCGCATCGGGCTCTGTGCTGACTGCCAGCTCAGAGCCTGGAGCCTGTTTCAGTCTGTGACTCCCTCTCTCTCTGACCCTCCCCTGCTCACGCTATCTCTCTCTCTCTCTAGAAATAAATAAAAACCTTAAAAAGAATTTTTTAAAAATGCTGTGAATTGTTATTGCCAAAATACTACAAACAAACTCTTCTCAAACACATCTTTTTTAGATCTTTTAGTGGACGTTCCTGGTCGTGGAAAGATGGCAGTAGACATTGCATATGGTGGAGCGTTTTATGCATTTGTTAGTGCTGAAAAGTTAGGACTTGATGTTTGTTCTGCAAAGACAAGGGACCTTGTGGATGCAGCGAGTGCAGTGACGGAAGCAGTTAAAGCTCAGGTCAGTACAAACACTGCTTGCGTAACAAATACCTTCCTCCATGGCATGGAGGGAGTATAAATTACATCCCTACACAGAAAATGAAATATTTATATATTTAAGTCATTAGCAGTACTAATAATAAGGTACTGGTTACAATCTTGGGCTCTATAGCAAGACTACCCAGGAGTCCTAGTTTTGCCACTGTGACTTTCGTAACCTTGAATGAATTACATAACCTTCCTGTTGTAAAAGGGAAATTATGAAATACCTGCTTCCTAGGATATAATGAGTAAATTAATACATGTAAAGAACTTAGAATAGTACCTACCTATAACATAGATTCAATAAATAACTTAGTAACTTTATATATATACTAGTATAACTTGTGGTTATTTAAACATATAGGAAATGTATCAGACAGTATTTCATTAACTTGAAATGCAAATGCTTTGCTACATGTGACCATTCTGCAAAACTTGAAAATAATGTCAGTTATAGCTCACAAAATAGATTTCATTAAATCTGATCAGACTTTATTTCACAGAGAACATTAATTCCTAATTAGTGAGTTTTTCCTATATTGCTAAGTAGTTACCTAAAATAACTACTAGAGTAAGTTTAGTTTTGACTTGGGAAAACTATTCTGATAAAATCAGTTTGGATAAGTAAGTCTAGAATATTCTTCCATTTCTAGAATAAGCATGCCATTTTACATTTAAAATTGGGACCTGTAAAAAAATAAAATAAAATTGGGACCTGTAAATAAAACTCATATACAGTATTTGAATGTTTTAGCACATAAGAATTACTATTCCAAGGAAAAAAATAATTTGTGAAAAATAGTGTCTAATATGCTTATACTAATAATTATTATGGGCCTATTTAACATACCTGAGATGTTAATAACATAATTTATAACTTAAACAAGATAAAAATATATACTATATTCCTGTTCTAAATTGTCATTTTTCCAGGACTGTCAATACCAGTATCTAGAATTATTTTATCAAGGCAACTTCTGAAGCTCTGAATTTATATCAATTTTCTCTTCACTAAGCAGACAGCTAACAGTTTGAGCTAAAATCTGGCATAAAATAACTTCACCTTATTTTTAAGGAAATTAAGAGGAAAGGGCTTCATTTCTTCTTCTTCTTCTTCTTTTTTTTTTTTTTTTTTTTTTGAGAGCTTGCACTAGAGAGGGTTGGGAGAGGGAGAGAGAAAGAATCCTAAGCAGGCTCCACGCCCAGCACAGAACTGGATGCAGGGCTCTATCTCACAACCATGAGATCATGACCTGAAACGAAATCAAGAGTTGGACATTTAACTGACTGAGCTACCCAGACCCCGCAAGACAAAGTTTTCTTAATAAAAGGAGTAATTTTGAACTTCTCATTAAAGCTTGAACTTCTCACTGAGCTGGCAAGGGGTGGACTTTGAGGGAAGAGGGATTCTGAGAAATATAGTCAAGAACCACATGTGAGATGACCATCCATAGTATCATCTATTAGTACTAAATCAGGTAGCAGAGCCACTTTGTGAATTGTTGACCATTCACACCGCTGATGCAGATTTAGGGAAACACCATTTTGGTGGGGGCTGGTGTTAATACAAATTCATCTTCATTTATTTTTTTAAGTTTTTATTTAAATTCCAGTTAGTTAAAATACAGTATATTTCAGGTGTGTTCATTCCTTTAACAAACATTTACCAAGAACCTACTGAGTTGGACTATGCTATGCTAGAGACTCAAAGAAAGAACAAACCCACTTTCGAGGAGCACAGTCTGGTGGAAGGAGCATACCTGTGACTAGTGTGATGTAATGATGCTAGAGTGGAGGCGGGGCATAGGGCTTTAAGAGGATGGGGAACAAAGATCCAGCAGGAAGACATCTTATACTTGGTTTTCGATGGACTCTGGATTTTAAGAATCCAAATCTATTCAGTTATTTTAGGTGACAGGTGAGTAGTAGTGGATGTACTAATTTTAAGGGCGCACGTGGAACTAAGGTTATGGTTTGAAACGTAGCAGACATTGCAGAAACCGGGGAAAAGTTCAACGAGACCTCCAGAGAAGACCTGGAAGCATTGCACATTCGGGCCTGACCATACTTTACCACTCACGTGCCTGCCTCTCTCTGTGTGTATCTGCTGCTTTTTATAATACCACTGACTTCGTCCTTTTCAGTAGACCTTTTTTTTTTCATCCATCCATTTCTGTTAACTAATAGCTTCAGCATTGTTATAATGTTTGCTTGCCCGTGGCCTCTCCCAAGTCCTTGTCTCTGCCCATGGAATTAACTTCAGCTCTAGCTATTCATGGTCTGATATTTCTATATCATCCGCTTCAAGCTCCTGAGCGGGAGCATGTGACCTCCTCAGCTCCTCCTGTTTGAGCAAACATGGCCAGTCCATGGATTAACGATCCTGGGGTCAGTGCTTCAAAGAGTGTGAGCATCTGGCGTGCGTGTGTATAAATAAGCCTGTTCCTTTTTTTTTTTATATAGTTTATTTATTTTTGAGACAGAGAGAGACAGAGCATGAGTGGGGGAGGGGCAGAGAGAGAGGGAGACACAGAATCAGAAACAGGCTCCAGGCTCTGAGCTGTCAGCACAGAGCCCGATGTGGGGCTCAAACCCACGACCTGTGAGATCTGACCTGAGCCGAAGTCGGAGGCTCAACCGACTGAGCCACCCAGGCACCCCAGGCCTGTTCCTTTAGAAGAGGCTATCTGCAGGACAGGTTCCTTGGAAAGGACTCAAAATATGATGAGGATCGTAACTTCCAATAAAACTCTGTGTACTCATCTAGACAAAGACATCATTTACTGCCCTGACCCAAAAGGTTATTTTTAAAATGACAAAGATTGAAAAGCTATGCCTAAGAGTGCCCCATCTAAATTACTTACTAAGATAAATTTGAATCAAAATATTTATTTTACACGTAATTTTACATGACAGTTTATTTTACTTGATAATGTTTTTGGTTATTTGCAGTTTAAAATAAATCATCCTGAGACTGAAGACCTTTCCTTTCTGTATGGAACTATATTAACTGATGGAAAAGACACTTACAGTGAGGAACCAACCACCAACATCTGTGTGTTCGCAGATGAGCAGGTATTGGAACTGTAATGTTTGCCAGAAAATCCAGATCGTATGGAACTGGAACACCGTGAACGCTCTCATCTTCATTTACTCTGCAACAGGTTGACAGAAGTCCTACTGGATCGGGAGTGACAGCTCGAATTGCCTTACAGTATCACAAAGGGCTTCTAGAACTGAACCAGACCAGAGCCTTTAAAAGCAGTACAACTGGCTCAATATTCACAGGGAAGGCTGTGAGGGTAAGCGACACCCTTGGCTTCTTATTCGTAAGTGTGTTACTTTTGAAACTGAAGAGGCCAGAGTTCGGTGTTAGGGAAGTTTCTTCACATAGCTCTCAGAAGAAAATTTTAGGGGCACCTGGGTGCCTCAGTTGGTTAAGTGTCCAACTTCAGCTTGGGTCATGATGTCACAGTTCATGACTTCAAGTCCCACATCGGGCTCTCTGCTATCAGTGTGGAGCCCACTTCAGGTCCTCTGTCTCCTCTCTGCCCCTCCCCCGCGTGTGCTCTCTCTCCAAAATAAATACATTTTTAAAAGCAGGCCTGTAAAAACGTCTGTTCAGCTAGGATATTGGTTCTCAAAGTGTGGTTTGGAATCCCTAGGGGCCCCCAAGTTCCTTTCTAAGGGTCCACAGGGCCAAAACTTAGTATGCATTCATACGAAGACATTATTTGCTTTTCACTTTCATTGTCCCATGAATGTACAGTCGAGTTCTCCAGAGGGTGTATGCCAGGTGACATCCCAACTGACTGAATGCAAAAGCAGACATCATGCACATTGTCTTCAAGTCTGAGATTGAAAATAAAATAATCTACAACATCTATTGGGTGCTTCACTATATGTTAATTTCCACACTAAGCGGCTTACATATACCATCTCATTTAATCCTCGTGAGAATCTTGGCCAGTCAGTACTGTTATTATCCTTTTATTAAAATTTTTTAAAATATTTATTTCTGAGAGAGAGAGACAGAGCCTGAGCTGGGGAAGGGCAGAGAGAGAGAGAGACACAGAATCCAAAGCAGGCTTCAGACTCTGAGCTGTCAGCACAGAGCCCGATGCGGGGCTTGAATCCACAAACTGCGAGATTGTGACCTGAGCCGAAGTCAGACGCTTCGCTCAGGCGCCCCGTTATTATCCTTTTTAAACAGATGATTACATGGAGGATATGAGAGTTTAGGTAATTTGCCAGAGGTCAAACAGTTAACGAGTATTGGAGCCAGACTCTGAATGTGGACCTCTCCGTGTAGACCATGCACTGTTAAGCACTACTATATTGCTATTGGACAAATTTTCAGTGAGGCTTTTATTATAGCAGCTTTATAAAAAGATAATGAAATTACTGTATCCTATTCTAATGATTGACATTTTATCATAAGAGTTAGTTATTCTCATGTTTAAGAATTAAGAAATAAAAGATACTCTGTAGTTAAGATTTGGAGTTATTTCTTTATAGTTAGTAATCATACTTGACAGGATATCTTCACTCACACCCCATGCCTTCCTTCACTGTCTGGGCTCTTCCAAGCTCTTGGATGGTGCCTTCTCAGTCTCTTTCCCTGCCTCAGCTTCCTCTCCCTGTCCTTCCACTTTTAGGTCCCCAGCATTTCATCCTTAGTTTCCTTCTCATCTCATCTGCATTTTGATGCCACTGGGCAATTTCACCCCACTTTTGAGGCTTCAACTCCCAACCACCCCACTGATGATCACCCCTAAACCCTCCTCCCTCCTATGCCCACTATGTGCCTGCCTTTCTCCTGAGCCTAACACTCATATTCCCAACAGTCCACCACACTCATATGGAAATGACTGTCCCAGAGATATGTCATCTTGTTAAAAAGTTCTTCCTTCCTTCCTAAATGTGCTCCTCCTGTCTCATTCCCTATCTTGGTTAATGGGAGTATCTGCTTCACTTCCAAGTAGGAACTACGCTCATATTTAACTCATTCCTACTCCTCACCTCCCATTTATGAGTCCCCATGCCTGCCAGTTCTACGTGCAAAGTATCTCCGCTATGCTCTTCTCCCTCCTCCCTAAAAACTATTCTAGTAACTCAAGAGTCCATCGATGAATGAAGGTTGCCTCTAAAGAGGTTTCTAGGTTTCTAATTGCTTTCCTCTCTGATTTGTTTCCATTTTACAGGTTAACTTATCTAAAACACAAATCTGATCATGTCTCTCTCCTTAAAAACCTTCCATTACCTAAAAAGATTAACCTTGAGATTTCTTTAAAATGATAACAGTCAAGAATATAACTTTTAGGCCAGACACGACGTTAAGTGCAGTATTTTGATATTATACTCCTTCCATC
Source organism: Proteles cristata cristata (assembly GCA_017311185.1). Lineage (NCBI taxonomy): Eukaryota > Metazoa > Chordata > Mammalia > Carnivora > Hyaenidae > Proteles > Proteles cristata. Next base: position 9,867 of record JAESUZ010003747.1, on the reverse strand, counting down.
CTTCCTCAGGAAGCAAAATGTGGAGATTTTAAAGCTGTTATAGTTGAAGTATCCGGACAAGCCCATTATACAGGTACAGCAAGTTTTATAGTGGAAAATGATGACCCACTGAGGGATGGATTCCTTCTCAAATGACTTCTGTGAGTTTTCAGCGCTCTCTCTGAATTACATGGAAAATGATCTTCAAATTGTACATGTCAGCCAAGTTCCATTCTTTCTAAAATAGGATGCTGTGTCTAAATGTAATCATTGTACCTCATCTTTGCACATGTAATTGGTATAAATATCACCTATGTCAGCTTCCAAAATGTGGAAAATTCAGAATATTTTTCTAGTGATTAACCTATCGGGCAAAATTAACACCTTAGCCTTTGTTAGTTTTAAAATGTTACGCTCTGCTAGTTCCTATAATATTTTGTTTTAGATGCTCTTTGACTAATAGCTTGAATTGTAGCCCTCACAACAATATCTCTTACAAGTCCATTATTATAGTCTTCAGTTTTCAAGTAAGATAATGTCCTCTCTCCGAGCAGGATGTAAGGGAGATGGATTATTTATTATAAGGTACTCAACACTCGGCATACATAGCCTGGGATGGATTAGGATGGGTCAGCTTCTTTGGGCAGATATCATGGCTGCTGCCAGGACCTTCTCTCTGCTGCAAGGCCCTGCTCCCACACCGAGGCAGCTGAAGTGCCATAAGCTGGTGTGAGAAGACCAATAATCAGACTTCTACTTTATCTTTAAGGCTCTTATAAGAGGGATTGTTTACTGCATTATAAACTCAGTGGAAATCAACGAATTACTATGGTACAATGAATCTCTTACTCCAACAATTAAATGCCAGGTAGATTTAAAACCTGAAAGAAATGTTAACTATTAATTCTCGCTAGCTAATTGTCTGTGAGCCTGTTAAAAATAAAATTTGACCATTTTCAGTCACTATAAAATGAAGTATGAAAAACTTCTTCAATATGTGATGCCCTCACCATTCAGTAGAGTCACCTGTGAGATAAGTAATATTTTTTTCCTGAGCATACAGAAACTGAAGTGATTACTTTTAACTGGTTTTGTCATCTGGTTAAGTCTGTAATTGAATTACCTGACCAAAATGAAGGCTTCTTAGCTTATAACTTTACAGTTAATGTTCCTGAATTCCCCATTGTACAAAAACTAATGTTTTCCACTCATTCTCTATAAAATTCTGTGGTAAAAGAATCACCTACCTTCAAAAAATTGACACTAGCTTACTACGACCAAGAAATTTTCTACACATTAGAGAGATTTGTTGTACATTCATCTTAAAATGAAAATAAAACTACTATTCTCTCTTCAAATTTCATGTCACATTAACTTGAAAAAGATACATATACTGTTTAAAAGTTACATTTTACAGCATTTTGTAGTGGGCCACATACATATCCTCTAACGAAGTACACCACAAAAGGCGAATTGTCCTATGGCTACCAAGGGTGGAGAGTATTTTATCACTGGCGTTGATTAAATTGTTAGCACTTGGTGATGATAAAAAGCAGACTCACTTTAGTGGATTTTATTATTGTTTTAAAATTCTCAGGGCTCCTGGGTGGCTCAGTCAGTTAAGCGTCTGACTCTTGATTTTGAGTCAGGTCATGTTCTCATGTTCGTGAGATTGAGCTCCCCATTGGGCTCTATGCTGGGTGTGGAGCCTGCTTAAGATTCTCTCTCTCTCCCTTTCTCTCTCTACTCCTCACTCTCATGCTCTCTCTCGTTTAATTTTTTTAATGTTTATTTTTGAAAGAGTGACAGAGGATGTGGAGAAACGGGCACCCTCCTACACTGTTGGTGGGAATGTAAACTGGTACAGCCCCTCTGGAAAACAGTGTGGAGGTTCCTAAGGAAACTAACAATAGAACTCCCCTATGACCCAGCAATAGCACTGCTAGGAATTTACCCAAGGGATACAGAAATGTTGATGCATAGGAGCACATGTACCCCAATGTTCATAGCAGCACTCTCCACAATAGCTAAAACCTGGAAAGAGCCTAAGTGTCCATCAACAGATGAATGGATCAAGAAGATGTGGTTTATCTATACCATGGAATACTACATGGCAATGAGAAACAATGAAATCTGGCCATGTGTAGCAACATGGATGGACCTTGAGGGTGTTATGCTGAGCGAAATAAGTCAGGCAGAGAAAGACAAATATCATATGTGTGCACGTATAGGAGGATTAGGAGGAGCTTAACAGAGGACCAAGGGGGAGAAGAGGGGCGGAAATGGTGGGGGAAAGGGGGAGAGGCAAACCATGAGAGACTCTTGAATGCTGACAAAAACTGAGGACTGGTGGATTGGGGGGGAGGATGGGTGGGCATGGAGGAGGGCACTTGTGCGGGTGAGCACTGGGTGTTATGTGGAAACTAATTTGACAATAAACTATTTGTAAAAAAAAAAAAAAAAAAAGAAAGAGTGACAGAGAGAGCGCACACACACGCACATGCTCGCAAGTGGGGAAGGGGCAGAGAGCGATGGAGATACAGAACCCGAAGCAGGCTCTAGCCTCTGAGAGGTCAGCACAGAGCCCGACGTGGGGCTCGAACCCACGAACCATGAGATCAAGACCTGGGCCAAGTCGGGAGCTTAACCGACTGAGCCACCCAGGTGCCCCATACCTCTCTCTTTTTAAGAAAATAAAAAATAGGGGCACCTGGGTGGTTCAGTTAAGCACCCAACTTCGGCTCAGATCATGATCTCATGGTTCGTGGGTTTGAGCCCCATGTTGGGCTCTGTGCTGATGGCTAGTTCAGAGCCTGAAGCCTGCTTCAGATTCTATAGCTCACTCTCTCTCTGACCCTCCCCTGCTCACGTTGTCTCTCTCTCTCTAACTCAGAAATAATTAAAACATTAAACAATTTTTAAAAAGAAAAGAAAAAAGAAAATTCTCTACCAACGGTGCACACTCTCTTATCAACTGCATCACGGTGGACCACTCCCACTGCCCCACCCGTGGCATACGACTGTTTTTATCCCATTTATCCGCCAATGGTCCTCAATGATAGTTCAACTTGCAGTCTTTCAAGTTTATGATGGTGGGAAAATGATACACATTCAGTAGAAACTGGACTTTGAATCCAGATCTTTTCCTGGGCTCCATACATGTGGCACCATACTCTCTTGTGGTGCTGAGTGGCCATGGTGAGCCACAGCTGTCAGCCGTGCGGTCACGACGGTCAACAAAGGAACACTGACAACCATTCTGTACCCATACAGCCATTCTGTTTTTCACTTTCAGTACAGCATTCAATACACTATGTGATATATTTAACACTTGATTATAGAATAGGCTTTGTGATTTTGCTCACAGTAGGCTACTGTATGTGTTCTGAGCAAGTGAAAGGTAGGCTAGGGTAAGCTCTGATGCTTCATGGGTTAGGTGTATTAAATGCATTTTGACTTAAGGTATTTCCACTTATGATGGGTTTAAAACTGGATGTAACCCTATTGTAAATAGAAGATCTGTATATGAGGGAAATACAAGCCAGACATGTTAAATAACTCCCCTAAGGTCACCTTAGATGCTGTGAATCTAGGACTTCTGACTCCAAGTCCAGTATTTCCCTACTATACTTCTTCTACTCCTAAGATAATACAGCCAGAACTTTCTCTGGGATATAGGACTTTCATAAAATGTTATATTTCTTGAACATTAAAAAATAGTTAGTGCTTATATCTCCCTAAGTTCTATTCCAAACCTGAGTCTGACCCTTGCAGTAACATTCATCCCTTCTGTCCTTCACTGTCTCTCTTGGAATCAACACTAGGGACATTAACTGCACCCGGTCCATGCCTCCATGTGTCTAACCAGTCACAAAGCCCCACTTCTAGATATCCCTTCCCATCATTGGTGAGGGTCTTGTAACCTCTCAAGCAACCTCCTTTCCCTCACTGATCTCTTAGCTCTAAGTACTTACACATGCTCATCATAAACAAAATGAAACAAACATTTCCTTTGTCTGCCTTCCCTCTCTAGGCTTCCTTCCCCGTTTCCTTCCCTTTGTAGTCAAATTTCTAAATTCCTGATTCTCATTGGGTACATTTTCTCATCATCCATTTGTTATTTCACTGTTGCCATCTGGCTTTAACCTCATTATTCATGGGAAATTATGCTTGATCTAACTGTCAGGTCTAACAGTAGCCTGAGGGTTTATGCAATCCATGCTGGACACTGCTCCTTGCTCCTGGCGGGCAAGTGTGGTACATTGTAGAGCAAGTACCTCCATTCCCCTGGTGTTGAGTCAGCCACAGAGCCACTCCCTGAAGCTCTGGAGGTCACTAAGTTAGTACCCGGTCCTCACTAGTACCCACCAGGTGTTGCAGTTGTGTGGGCCCAAGTCCATCTCCTCTTCACCATGAAATTGCAGTGAGTTTTGCTCTAAGCCCTCTAGACTCCATTAGAGTTGGGACATCCTTCTCTTTAATTCTTAAAACCCACAAATTCCATACCATCCCTCCTTAGAACAATGCTTCTCATACTTCAGGGTGGGTATGAATTACCTGGGGATCTTAAACTGCAGATTCTCATTTATTAAGCAGGGCCTGGGGCAGCGCTAGCAAGCTCCCAGGCTGCCGCTGCCGCTGCTGAGTAACAAAACTGTTTAACCGACCTATTTAATTACCCATCTGGGTCCAAGCTTTACAAGCGAGCTTCCTCTAGCTGGCAACTTCTCCTTTTAGCTCTGACACACAGAAGAAGCCTGTTAGCTCCCCACCTAGAGCTAACTGCATGGTCACAGCAGCTGTCCTGAGAAGCAGCTGAGATTACCTTATTTTGAAAAGCAAAACAAAATGAAAACCACAGGCACAAGACCGCTGACTTCTGAACTGGCCAGTGTGCCTCATTAGGTATTTCACTCACCTGCCTGGCCTTTAGCCCTTTCCCCGCTTCCTAATTTTTTCTACTCCTAGCATTCCACCCACGGCTCTTTTCTTTCTTTGCTCAACACCCTGTCCCTAGTCATCACATTCAGGCCCGTGGGTTTCTCTCTTGTAGAAAGAGGCTCACAACTTCCAAATCTCTAAATCCTCAGTCCAGAGCCATACCACTACCTGGTGGACAAGTCAGACTCCTCTGCCCCCTAGAATGTGCCCCTCCTCCTGTATTCTCCAACTTAATTAATGATACCACCATCTATCGAGCCACGAACTTGCGATTTATCCTTGGCTTCTTGTTCATGCCCTTCTGTCCTGTCTGTTGATGTCCCCGAGGTGGATGTGGGTGGATTCGGCTGGCATCATTCCTTCCGCCTTCCTTTTTCAGCAACACTCACCTTTTCCTGTGGAAAACTCTGCATCCCCTGCATGTTGCCTTGCGTGGACTGCCAGGCAGAGGGTACGCCATCAGACTCTCCCTCCCTGGACCTGGGATCTTGAGAGAAATGGCAAAGTCTGAAAAATGACTGAAATGGACTTATTCCAACAGTGCTTTAAAGTGATCACCCTCAGTTTCTGCATCTCCACCTGCTCTCTCTGCCCTGACTTCCCTTATTTGTGGGGCTAGCTAGCTCTTAGATCATCCTTTTGTAAATTGGAACTCCCCCATCCTTCAAATAAATCCCTTTTTTGCTTAAGTGACACAGTGCTCTGTTTGTATTGTTTACATCCAAAGACCCTAATCAGAATACTACCTCCTTAAAATCTCTTCACTTTCTTCACTATGCCTTTATTTGGACTCTTTTCATTTCTCCTCTGGGAGAATGTCTTTTCTTACAATGCCTTTTCTTAACTGGTCTACTGGCCGCCAGATTCTCCTCCTATGGTCACTCAAAAATAGGTTTTGTGTATCTAACAGTTTTCCAAAGTGCTAAGTGTTAGGGATCTAATAACATGCCAAACAAGGTTCGAGTCTTCACAAACCCTATGGTCTACAGCGAGAGGCAGGTAATGATTAATCACAAAACTATAATTATAGACAGTGCTGATATGCTTTAAGCTGAGGAAGGCTTCCCCAGAGAGACTAGGCTAACATGCATGTGGAGACAGGGATGCAAGGGCACTGGGGGAAGGCGAGGGAATGGAGCATTCTAGACAGAGAGGATAGCAAGTGCAAATCCCCTAAGAAGGAAGGGTTAAGAAGCTCATCAAAGGCCAGTGTGACTAGACTGGAGCAACAAGAAGGAAAATGGTCCCAAATGAGACCAGAAAGGGAGAAGATGTCAACTCATGCAGGGCTGCCGGGAGCCGCATCGGCCTCTATGGATGGCAGTCACAGCAAGGAAATGGCAGTATTTGCACAGCTCCTGCCATGAGAAATGAAAACTGGTATCTCCTGCTACTACTGGCTCATGTTGTGCTGGTATTGACCAGGCCTCACAATATTCCATATCAGACCAATATTCTGAACACAGATACCTCATAAGGAAAAGCATATTCCTGCCTTTACAAGAGAGATTTTAGATGAAAGCTCTATGGATGATTGTCAAAAGGCTCTTCCTAAGGGCCTTGCAGATCCAAGACTTAGGGGGTTAAGAACACAAGAATTACAACTGAGCCTGGCCCCGAGACAAAGAGCCTAATTTAGAGTTAAGGTACAGATAAAGGCAGAACTTAAGTTAATACTTACACCTTCTTCTAACTGGTGATGTATGGCAGTCCCTTCCCCAAGGCCTACTTTCTGCAAACACCCTCCCTTACAGGTGGCTGGGATGAGGATAGATAAGAGGAGCTAAAACATTACCCACAAACAAAAGGCTGACACATTTAGGGCCTCCATGGTGTTCACACATTCAGCATCAAATAGGTTTCCACAAACAACTTATTAACCAACTCAGAAACATTCATTTGAGAGCCAGACAGAATGACTCTTAGCCGGAGTGGGGAGGCAAGATGGCGGAGAAGTAAGGAGCTCCGTACTTGCACTCGCGCCCATACATCACACAGAAAAGATCTGAAGCCATTGGAAACCATACAAAACCTGAGAGACTGGGAGAAAAAAGGACGCAGAATCCACTGAGAAAGCCTTCTAACGTGAGTGCGAACCGGGGAAGGTAAAATCGGGCCGGGATCGGAGCCTCCAGGGTGGGAGGCGATCCCCCTCTACCCTCTACGGGGAGTGAGAGGTGAAAAGGAGAGAGTCCGAGACAGAAAAATCTCCGCTCGGTGCATAGAAAGACCGTACTTGCCAAATATCTGCACACCAGGTCCCCTCACGACAACTGGTCCTGGGGGAGGCTGAGCACACAAACTGCTTCTTTGTGCCGCTCCTGGAGGTGGGGTTTTAAAGCGGAGCGGGTGCGCCTGCCGCCATTGTAGCTCCAGGGTGGCTGGGATCCCTGAAAGAGACGCGCAGACACAGGGCATCCGCGCTCCTGGCTGGCTGGAACTCGAGAGGGAAGGCAAAAAGCTAAAAACTGGAAATTTGCCTGTGAGTTCGTGTTTCAGGTGACGAGCCATAGAGAGACCCGGTTTTCCTCACTCCAGCGGCGGCGCGCTTGCCGCCATTGTAGCTCCAGGGCGGCTGGGACCCCTGAAGGAGACGCGCAGACACCAGGCGTCCGCGCTCCTGGCTGGCTGGAACTCGAGAGGGAAGGCAAAGAGCTAAAAACTGGAAATTTGCCTGTGAGTTCGTGTTTCGGGTGACGAGCCATAGAGAGACCCAGTTTTCCTCACTCCAGCGGGCTCAGGCTACGCGGACGCTGCAGGCAAGCCCCCGCGCATGCGCACCAGCCCGACCCAGAGAAGGAAGCAGCGATCCTGACTCCGCCCCCAGAGCTCAGCAGGGAGCCTGGAATAGCCTGAGGGGGTTGTCTGGGAAGCTGTATCTAAGGCAACTTCAGCGGGGCGCGGACTGGGATTTGGAGATTGGAACTGGCCTGGGTTGAAGAGTGTAACCAACTTCGGCTGCGTCCCCGGAACGGGGAGTTGACACGCCAAAAAAAAAAAAAAGCGAGCTGCAGTGCGGGGTTCAAGAAGGGACTGGAGCACCGTCACTCTCCTTCCCACAATCGCCAAGGCAGAACCCCCGCCTGAGGCATCGGATCACGCCACGCCCATCCCTGCCTGAGAGGTGCCCTCCTCCCTTTTTTTTTTCTTTTTTCCCTTTTTTTTCTTTTTTTCTTCTTTCTTTCTTTTTTCCCTTTCTTTTCTCTTTTTTTCTTCTTCTTTCTCTTTTCTCGCTTTTTTTTCTTTTTCTCTTTTCTCGCTTTTTCCCCCAAAACACTGACCTGATTAACTCTGGTCGCCAGCTTGCTTAAACAATCACAACAAGTCCATTCTGTAAATGTAAATTCTACACCTACACCGACATTTTCAGCTATTTCTCTCAGGAGTAATTAGACTATATAGTTTCTCTGGATAATTCCAGCATTCTTCTCTCACCTATCCAACCACATTCTACCCTTTACCTCTTTGAAAAAAGTTTCTTATCCCTTCTGCCTGTTCATTCTATTTCCAAATCTGCCTTGTCTCACCCTGCCTTCTCTCCTTTTCTCTATGCTCTTCAGCCAGCACTGCATACACACGGCTATTTAACTGTAGCTGGGAAATCCAGGTATATGCTTTAAACTGTTCTTTGTCCATCAGTTTTCTTCTTTTTTCCTTTTCTTTTCCCCTTTTTGACCCTTTTATGTATTTTATGCTCCCTATTATTCGCCCTCCCACCTCCGTCTTTTCTATTAACTTTTTCGTTTTCCCTCTCGCTTTGCATGTTAGTTGAATCAGCCTGTGCGTTTGTGCTCCTGCTCCCTGTGTGTTTGTCTGTCTGTTTTCTTTTCCAGGGCTACCTCAAGAAACAAGCTAGAGTACACAAGGTGAAGAGTCCCAAATATCACTACGAATAGGAAAATAAAACAACTAAGGTCCCAACAAGAGTGACCGAGGGATACCATTCAAAAAACAATCTCTGAAAGGATAGGCCCTGGAAAGTCAAAGAGTTCCTTGGATATAGCAGTGCTCATAGAAACAGAGAGCATAACAGGTCTTTAAAACCAACAAGAGCTGGAAAGCTAACTAAAATGACGAAACGAAAGAGCTCTCCTCCAAAGAAACTACAAGAAGAAATGACAGCTAATGAACTGCTCAAAACAGATATCAGCAGCATAAGTGAACAAGATTTTAGAATAATAATGGTGAAATTAATAGCAGGGCTTGAAAAAAACATAGGCGACATCAAAGAAACTATGGCTACAGACAGAATGGAAAATAAAAATAGGCATGAAGAATTAAAAAATGCGATAAATGAGATCCATAATAAATTAGAGGCCTCAAATGCACGGCTTGAAGAGGCAGAAAGGAGAATAAGTGATTTAGAAGACACCATTCTAGAAAAACAAGAAGCTGACAAAAAAAAGAGACAAACTGATCCAGGAACAGGAAAGAAGAATACGAGAGCTCAGCGACACAGTCAAAGGCAACAATATCCGTATCATAGGAATCCCAGAAGAGGAAGAGAGAGGGAAAGGAGCTGAAGGAGTCCTGGAACAAATTATAGCAGAGAACTTCCACGACCTGGGGAAGGAAGTCAATGTGGAAATACAAGAGGCTCAGAGGACTCCTCTCAGACGTAACTTGAATCGATCTTCTGCACGACATATCATCGTAAAAATGGCAAAATACAAGGACAAAGAGAAAATTTTGAAAGCAGCTAGGGAGAAAAGGGCCCTCACATACAAAGGGAAACCTATCAGAGTGGTGACAGACCTATCTACTGAAACTTGGCAGGCCAGAAAGGAATGGCCGGAGATCTTCAATGTGATGAGTAGAAAAAATATGCAACCAAGAATCCTCTACCCAGCAAGCCTGTCATTCAAAATAGAAGGAGAGATAAAAACCTTTCAAACAAACAGAAATTGAAAGAATTTGTCACCACGAAGCCAGCCCTACAAGAAATCC